>NC_061158.1:13059703-13067285 GCF_022113875.1 Hydra vulgaris | reverse complement strand
CGAATGTCAATACATAGGATGCTATCATGGTCAAAGGTTACATTATTAAGTAATTGTATAAATAATAAGTTTTATATAAAATCAAATATTATAAATTAAATAAGTCTTTTTGATTGTTTTTTTTAGGCGCAATCTTGTATGGTGTTTTTTTAAAGCAATTTTATTTAAAATTAATTTTTTTTTTTTTCAAATAATTTAGTCGCCCATTAAAAAACCGATGGTTCTTACTCGTGACAAGCGCCTTCGCAAAGAAGCTGTAGAAGTTTTCAAATGTATGTTTTTATTGCTTTTTTTTATCAAAATGTGGTCTGTTATTCTTATTAAATTGTGTTGTGAGAGTTTTTTACTAAAAATATATATATATATATTTTTTTTATTTACAAATACTTAGAATTAAATTTCAGAGTTTGTTAAGAAAAAGAATATCTTTATTTATCTGTTTAAAAGAGAATAATAAATAAGAATTTCCATAGTAATTTTTCTTTTTATGTTTCTAATATTTTTTCTTTTTATGTCTTTTATGTTTTTTTTGTTCAATCTTTCAGAAGTTTCATGAAGTGAAATTTCTTGTTTAGAAAATTGCTTTAGCATGATAAGATTCAATTCATTTTTGTTTATATATGGATCAAATCATTATATTTCATCCAATGGCCTGTGGGTCACCATCTTTGATTTTCCTGATTTTTACATATTGTTATGTGCATTATGTAGATAGGTTAATTTAAAATTTCAGACTTCCAAGTACAATGGTTACAGAAATTTTAGCCTTAGAAACATGACACATTGGCCCCCCTCGATTTACAAATAGTCAAAACAGACTACTTTAGAGCTGTATAACTTTTTTCTCACTTTCAACAAGTGTCTCATTTTTTCTAGAACTATTTTCTGGATAGTTCTCTCTTTAAAAAAGTGGTTTTTATTAACTTGTGTTAAATTAGAAAAAAAAATATGCCCTCCTCAACTTTGGAAAAAATCCTAAAGTTGCCAAAATATGCCAAAATGAAACTAACTGTAACATTATTCTATTCATCCACTAGTCTTAGCAAATAAGTTTTCTGATTAGCTACTACTGTCTGCAATAAATGGGCAAAATATAGGAAGCTTGTTGCAGTTGAGAACTCAGATATATCTAAAAGTAAAATGTCTACTTGCCTAAAAAGTCCAATTTTTAGCCATTTCGAAAATGCTTGAAAATTTTTCTGACACTTTGTTTTGAGCTAAGATTAACAGCATATAAGACCATTAGACTTAACTATCTGAAAATGCAAACATTATAAACTTGTCAAATCCACACCAAAAATGCCAACATTTTTAAATATCAACAGTTGAATGCGTTACTAGAAACCAGTGCCCCTCTAACCTCAAACTGGTCTATGTGAAGGGTGCAACTAAATATGTGATTTCTTAATAAAAAGAAAGATATGGTTAGTTGTCCCCTCCTTGATCTGGTCTTTATAGTAGATAGGGTCACAAATAAAGGGGGCAGTAACTTTTTAGAGACCTTTATTATGGTTCAAATAAAGGTCTCTAAATTAATTTAGATATTTAAATACTTAATATCTAAATATCTTAATTAATTTCAAAATGAAACCATTATTTCTTTAAATTCTATTTTATTATAGGTAATCAGTGGTCTGACCATAAGATACGAATTTCGATAGTGACAAAAATATGTGCCAAATTTTCCAGCAAATAAACAATGTGATGGTCTTAAAAGGGAATTAATAAGAGTTAATTAAATTACTAACAGTTAGTTGCCCCTCTTTCCCCCCCCCCCCCTTGATTGGTGCGACACCAAACCCCTCCCCCTCCCCTTAGTGAGTGTGGAGAGGGTTCAGACCACATACAGACCATTGTACTTCTAAAATTTCAAATTTAACCTATCTACATAATTTATTGTACTCTAAAATTTCAAATTTAAATAAATTATTGTACTCTAAATTATTGTACTCTAAAATTTCAAATTTAACCTATCTACATAATGCACATAACAATATGTAAAAATCAGGAAAATCAGAGATGGTGACTCACAAAGTTTGCTTCATTTTGGTTGAATTATAATAATTTGACCCATATATATATATATTATATATATATATATATTATATATATTATATATATATATATATATATATATATATATATATATATATATATATATATATATATATATATATATATATATATGTATATATATATATATGTATATATATATATATATATATATATATATATATATATATATATATATATATATAATATTTATATATATATATATATATATATATATATATATATATATATATATATATGGGTTAAATCATTATTTATTTATTTTTGTACTAAACATTGAACCCATTAACATTAACACATTAACTTTATATTTCTAACCTGCTTTGATCATTTTTAGAAGTTATGCTGTATATTGCTTTTCATATGTTATAGTAATATATATATTTTTTGTATCTTGCTACAGTAATACTGCAATATATGGGAGATAAATCAACTCGCAAAACACCTGAAAGTTTATCTGTGGAGATAACCACTAAAGGTTGGAGTATGCCATTATTACGTGACGAAATTTATATTCAACTTTGTAAGCAGACTACTGGAAATAATAAAGTGTAGGAAGTTTATTTGTTTATTATTATTTATATTATTATAAAAAATTATAAAGTTTATTTATTATTAAAGTTTATTATTATTTGTATTTTTTGTTGTTCAAGTAGTTTATTAGTGACTTGATTCAGGAATGATCAATCAATATGTCAATTATAATCATTTTTTTTTTCTGTCTTTAAGAGACAGGCAAACAAAGTGTACCTGTTTCTTCCTTTGTATTTTTTCCCCATTAAACTTAGACATTGAACTTTTTCTGTTGGTTCTTTTGGTTCATGACCAAACTTAGACATTGAGTTTCTACTAAACTAAACGTATCCACTAAACAAATTTGTTTAAAAAAATATATTATAAGTGTAAGGATGTATTTTTTATTGTGCATATATATTTTATTGCAAACATAATATCTGTGATGAATCTCTGGCTTCTAGTAAAATACTAAGTTTAAACTTTTTGTTAGTCGTCAGTTTTACTGTTTGACCATGGTCAAAACAATCTATTAGAAGTGGTTATTTTACTGTTAATATTTTAGCAGGGCCAGGCCTAAGTTTGTTAATATATATGTATGTATATATATATATATATATATATATATATATATATATATATATATATATATATATATATATATATATATATATATATATATATATATATATATATACAACCCTCGGAATTAAGAAAAATGAGGTCGGCAATAATTTGCCAACCTTGATCTTTTTGAGGTCGGCATCAGGTCGGTAAAAATTATTTGATACAAAGGTCTGACCATAAAACATACAAACGAGGTCGACAATTTTTTGCCGACCTCAAACACTTACAGGTCGGCAGTTAGGTCAGCATTGCAGAATGCTGACTCTAATTCAAAGGGTTGTATATATATATACACACACACGCAAGGTTTGAATTAAGTGATCGCAACTTGCAATATCTCAAAATGCTTCTGGTCATTAAATTTTTATTTTTTTTAAAACCGTGTACTCTGTTTTTATCACAACGCTTAATAATTGTTATCCAATAAAAAATACTATGATCTTCAAATTATGATAAAATATCACATTTCAAAACCATATTATCGTTATTGTTATTGTTGCTATTATTATTATATTAATGTTATTGTTATTAAACATTTTGATTTCAACTATAATAGCTTTTTTTAAAGCTACAGTTTAAATAAAGCTATTACAATTTATTTTTTAGCTTTATATAAAGTTATTTGATAATTCGTCAAATAAAAATAGAAAAATATATTATAAGACAACTGCATATCACAAACACTCTAAAGGAGTTTAGAAGTGATCAAATATTTTAAATAAAAGAAATTGGGACGTTATTTAAATCTTATTCAACATTTATCCTCGCTTGAATGCTTATATATTTCTAGTGCAGATCTTTATAAAAAATTAAAGACAGGTATTTTAAAACTTTAAAAATTTTAAGACCACTTAAAGTTTATTTAAAATAAAACATGTTTTTAGGACCTTAAGTAATCATTATTTTAACTTTTTATTTATTCATGATACTTGAATAAAGTGGTGTTTAAACAAACAATAAATTAAAATAAGTAAGTTTTGACTGTTATTATTTTTGCCCTTGTTATTTGCTACTTGCTATTTGAATTTTTTTTTTGTAATAAATGAACAGTTTCTATTTAGAGCAAGTTTAACACGAGGTTGGGAGTTAATTACATCGTGTCTATCAATTTTTCCGCCTTCAAGCAAGTTTCATGCTTACTTAGAAGGATATATTTACAGACATCTGGATCCCGAAGAAAACCATACAACGGTGTGTTTGATCATCAAATTTTAAACTTTTCTAATCAATGAAGTAATTAATTTTACTAGTTCTGCAATTGGATGCTTTAACAAACAAAATAGTTAGTTCATGTAAGAACTAATCATTTCAGGTTTGCATTACTGCAAAAAAAAAAGAAGGTATTTTTAGGCATTAACGCAAACTGGAAATTATTTGTTCCGAAACAAATTTTTTATTTTTAATACAGGTATCAAATATAGAAGAAATTAAAAAAATAATAAAAGCAATATTTATAAATAGTTTTTTTTTTTTCTACTTTCGTTTTTAGGTGCGTTTAGATTTGTATGCAAAGCATTGCTACAAACAACTAGAAAGAATTTGTCAAACTGGTGCAAAACGTGGACTGAAAGGACCAACAATAGATGAAATTAAATCTGCCATTGTAAGTAAATAACATTTTGGTACAAAAATTTGTTTGTTAGGAAATATACAAATTAAATCTCGTAATCCTAACTCTCGATTGCAAGATCTATGCTAACTGCGTCACTGCGCTATAAAATACTTTTCTGGCTAAATTGAACATAGTTATGCAGAAAGCAGCCAGCCACAGAAAACTCAAAACTGAGATAAAAGCACTTTTATCTAAATGTTGAATAATCAAATCTATACAACACAAATATTTTGTGAGGCAATTACTGTGACTTTTTGTATAAAAGCTGCCTGGTTGGTTTTAGTAGAGCATAGAATTTACCTTTCTCCTTCTGGTGGCATCAATATCTTAATTTGGATGAAATTGTAGACTGGCTGCTTTTTGCATAACTACGTTCAATTAAGATTTTTGATCATCAAAAAAAGTTGATGGCTCAATATTGACACAAATAGTTATGACTTAGTATTGATTACTTGACTAGTATTGGTACTACAAGTTGATGACACAATTTGATGCATTAAGTTAATGACGCAATTTTGTCACAAGTTTATCACTTTTTTTTTAGCTTCTTTTTTGACTCAGTCCAATCAGCAAAAGCTTTAAAACCTTAAAAATATGTTGTTTAATAAAATATTTTATAACAAGGAATATAGAAATAGAAAAAATTAAATGTTTGATAAAAGTTGAATTATACAAAAATATAATAGAAATAGTTAATATTTATTATTGAAATATTATAATAAGAAAGATTTAATATAGAAGAGATTATATAATATTTATTGCTCCTTAAAACACCTCTAAAACACCTCTAAAACACCTCTATGACACAAATCTGAATTCTTTAAATATCAAGTATTTCTAAAAATATTTTATAATAAAAAAAATAGCATAAAGCTATTAAGTTAACGTTGATAAATAAACTTGATGTACATAACTGTGATAAGTGTAACTAGCTATAACTAACAGTGATTAGTTTACCCAGCTGTAATCAACTGATAAGTAGTCTAGTTATACTTAGTTTAAGTTAGCTGTAGCTAACTTAAACTAAGTATAACTAGCTGTAACTAACTTTAAACTTACAATACCTACAATAATTGTATAGAATTTACTCAAAAGTTAAAGTTTTTGACCTGCAATGCTTTTCTTTTACTTCACTCTTCAACACTCATTAACTTCTCTTTTCTTAATGTAAGAGAAGTTTGAATGCATGAAATGTCAGAAAAACGTTTGAACAAAGAGTTGCTTTAAAATTTATTAGACTTATTGTCTGTAACGAAGTTGCAGAAGTTAAGACTTATTGTCATTAAGACTTATTGTCTGTAACGAAGTTTTACGTACACAATTTTTTGCACACAAAAAAAAAACTCTCAATTTGGTTTGGTTTTGATGGAGGTAAAGTGTGGTTTGAAATGTGTGGTTGTTAGATTACTTTGTTTCCTAATGTCATTTAGTATATCGTTTTTTCATTTATGGAATTTTGTATTTTATACCCTTATAAGTGTGCGGTCATGAAAGTATAATATTTTTTCAAAATAATTTGCATTGACATTAATTTTGATTTTTAATTTTGAGACTAGATATTTACTTTTTAAGTTTTTTTTTTTTTTTTTGTGTCTAAGAATTTTTTATTTTATCTTGAATAATAATAAATATATCAAGATATTTAACATAATAAAAATATGTCAAAATATAAATATTAAACATCTTAATAATATTTTTAGAAACGGGTCTTTAACCCTTCAATGTTTGGCAACACTCTAGACGATATAATGGAAATGCAAGCAGAACATTTTCCTGAAAATAGACTTCCTTGGATATTAACAACGCTGACTGAAGCTATTTTGTTGCATAATGGTCTTCAGACAGAAGGAATTTTTAGGTTTTTTTTTTTTTTTGAGTTTTAAATGGTGAGCTAATGTGATATTTAAATGATGACGTTTCAATTTCATAGTTATTGTTTAACTATGACGTAAAACTAGTGTTATTACATGGCTAGGATTATTCATTAAATTGATTTTTGTAGACATTTTTTAACTTTTTATTGATTTTTTCCTTTTAAATCTGTGTTTAAATTTTATATATGATATTAAACAGTTTTGGGATTCTTTTTAAGCTTGGCCGTCATCTTCCATAGTTTTGTTTATGTTGCCTTAATTATTATTTTATTATTATATTATTATTAAAATCATTATTTGAAACTATTATAAATAATAAAATTATGTAAACATATTTTATTTTAGAGTTCCTGGTGACATCGACGAAGTAAATTCGCTCAAAATTCATGTTGATAATTGGAAAGTTCCAATGCACATGAACGAGCCTCATGTGGCTGCTTCTTTACTAAAACTCTGGTTTAGAGATTCTTATGAACCCCTCATACCACAACGGTTTTAATATCTTTTCAATTTTCTTTTTCTATTTAAAATAAGCGAAATTTAAAGACACAACGATATAAAAACATAAAATGAAACATTCTTTGAGTTCTTTTCATTTTAATTATCAAGAAATTTTTTCTATTCTGTAGGGACATATATTTACCTACTCTTTAGGAACTAATATTTTTAAAATGTGTTATACGTTATTTCTTAATTTATTTTTACTGATCAATGCATACATAACTGCGACAATACAGAAGTGTGCTTAAATATAGTTAACTCGCTACCAGCTCTCAACAAATTAGTATTTAGTTACCTTATTCGACTGCTTCAGGTAAAAGCTTTTTTATTCGATTTTATAAATTTAATTTACAGTACATGAGTATCTTATATCGCCTTGGGA
>NC_061158.1:12984703-13054703 GCF_022113875.1 Hydra vulgaris | reverse complement strand
AATTGTGAAATAATGTTGAAAACTTCAATTTTACGCAAAATATTATTCTCAATTGAGAGCTGCAAAAGCAATGACAATCTTTGCTGTCCAATTGCGTTTTTGATGTAGTTTTTTATTAGTTTCAACTTTGAACAACTTCTTTCTCTATCTGCATAAATTCGGAATGCTATGTTCACATTTGGGAAGCTTGTTACAAGGCTGTCAATAATTTATGCACGAATCATCTTTGCTACTGATTTTTGTTCTTAAAGATGTTTGCAAATAAAGAAAACTCTTCAATGAAGCCATTTTCAAGATCGGAAAGATATAATTTAACTAGATTCTCTGCTTTACGGACTACTTCATTTCTACTTATTGATCTGCCAAGTAAAAAATTGAATGTCTCGTAGGGAGATTCATATGCTTGTCGTTGCTTTTTCATTTTTACTACACTTCAATTATTGGATTAAGCGATTCTGTATAGAAAATCTGAAAAATGAGTGCGCTTTCTTACGTTGCTTAGTTACGTTAGCTTTCTTTTACGTTGTATTAATGTTTTGTATTCAGAGACTGTTAGTTTCCTTGCCATAGTTTCAAATTCATTTGATTTGTTTCAAGTTCCTTGAAAATGTGTTATCAAGCTACCGCATAATTTTACAATAACACATAATTCGATTTTAGGCTCCTATATTGTTTTATTGACAATATCAATATTTTCACCAAATCCTTTTAAATTATATACATCAAAGTTGTTTCTTAATAGGTTTAGAGTTTTAATTAAAAATTTTGCTTCATGAATTGCTGCAGGTGGTGTATATTCAATTTCAGCTATGTCTAACAACGATTGACGAAATGAGCATTAATAGCATCATCCTGTGCAGATCATCTTGTATTAAATAAACATTTTAGAAATTTAATATTCCTTTTTGCGTTTTTTAACCATTTAGTCCACTTTTGCGTTGATGCGGAAAAAATACATAAACTTCTTTAAAAAACACTCTACGTCTGCTAATCCAACTAAATTTAGACTATGGGCTGCGCAAGGAACTCATTTAGCTAAAACATTGACTTTTTTGAACCTAGCTTGCACTCCAGAATATAGTCCATTCATGTTGGTGGCGTTATCATAAGGTTGAGACCAACAGTTTGTTAAATCAACTTTGTTATTCTCTAGATAATTTCGTACAACATCAAATAAATATTTCCTACTGTTTGATAGGAGCATCATACTGTTTGATAGAAACAAATTTAATAACTCGCTCAACCGCAATTCCATTTGTATCTCTTGTAACTGCGATTATCAAGTGATCAATATGAACAACATCGGGTGTTGAATCATACTGAGCCCATAGTATTTAAAAGCTTTATTTTAAAAATTATATCATTATCAACTTTGGATCACAATAAATTATTAAATTCTTCACACATACTAGCAGACAGATATGGTACAATATGACACATACCTTTCCCTGGATTTCCATATTTTCAAATATTTTCTTTTTAGAAATGGATTAAATTCAGCTAAAAGATTAATTCAATCAAGAAAATTTCCATTATTAGCACAGTTGTACATTTGAGTACCATAAAAAGTTTAGGCTCGCGTAGCAAGAAACTTAGTTACAGCTACGGCTTGTTTTAATACTTCAATCTAGTATGTATAAAAAAAGGAAAAATTTTTGCTATTTTTTCTGCATTCTACATCAATTCTATTATACTTTTGGTTTAAGCATTAAGCATTAAGATGCTCCCGTGACATTTCGTGAATTAATATTCTTGACGTCGCATTTCTCCAGTCATCAAATCCTGATTAAAACGTATTCACAAATTCATTGGTATCAAGCAGTTTGAAAATATAAAAATAAAATTTACTAATTGATGGAGAATATATTAGCCAATCCCTCTGAACTATTTCTCCATTTGCCAATTTTCTGGTAATATATTTTTCCTACATATATTGCAGTTAATCTCCACAATTTCTACCTTTCAGCTGAAAATTGGAATTTTTAAATTGAGGAAAGTTTTTGACAAAATAGATCTGAAGTAATCTTTCATGTAGCAGGATGGGTTTTGTAATTAAAATTAATGTTCACTTTTCTTGAGCCTTCATTGTGTTTTCGAATGGGGAACAGATTAGCAATTCTAGTTTTTCTTCTCTTATTTCTTTTTTCTTTCTCTTCTCACTCTCAGATCCATACTTTCTTTGCATCCATTGGACTTTCTTTTGCATCCATTGGACACTTTACTTTATAAAACTTAAATGTATTAGAAGTGAAGAAAAAAAGTTAAAAATAAAAATAAAATGATCTTCAAATTATATTGGTTATTGATCGCATAATAACACTGCAATTACATAACATGTCATTGAGAAAAAAAGAAATCTTTGTAGTCCCATTTAGGCCTAAAAAACATTACAACTTAGGTCTACAGAGGTCAAAAAACGGACTTCCATACCTTTTAATCCTTTTTAACAAGCATTCCATATTTTTTTTAGACTCAGTATGCATTCCGTTTATTTATTAAATTTCCGATCAGTTTTATTGTGTTACTTATATTTGCTCTTAGATTTCATTTATAATTATTTAAAACTTTTCATTAATGTTTGAAGGAGAGATATTATCGTTGAATTAATACATAAAAGTTAAATGCTGATTAATACTTTTTTCAAATGCGTATGTCATTTTTATTTTTTAATTAAAGTTTCAGCATGTTCAAGTTTTTATTTAGAGTAAAGTATTCTGCAAGTATGTTTTTGCAAGCTATAAATTTTTTTAAGTTTTGTTGGTTGGGTACTTGCTAATAATACGTTTGCTTAGCTGATGAAACAATGAATTAGCCCAAAATATATTAGATTGAGATTTTGTTTATTGACGTATAAACAAACTCGATACACTATACCAACAGTTCTGGTGATTTTAGACCGCATATTTGAAAGAATCATCTTAACTATTTATACTAGCATCTTGTGTTTTTTGCAAGATTTTTGGTTTTCTAAAACAATTTTTTATAGTATTTGCAGGTACAGCGTCTCATGACCTGGTTAACACGCACTTAGCTTCAAGAATATTGATTTTAAAGGATGCTGTACGAGTGTCAATGTAGTTGATATTACGCCTAAAAAACATTTGTGCGCTAAAAAACTATGCTATAAAGACTCTTCGATAAATCATTTCTTTGGTAATCAAAATTGATCTGTTATCGATATTAATATCAATATTAAGTAACAAAGCTTATTAAAATAATCATTTTAATATACTTTAAAAGAGAGTCAACAGTTATGGAATTTCACGTGTATTAAAATATTTAGTAATCTAAGTTACAGAACGAAGTTGATAAGTATGCAGAGTTGCTGTTGAAATATATATATATATATATATATATATATATATATATATATATATATATATATATATATATATATTTCATTATCAACAGATAAATATATATATATATATATATATATATATATATATATATATATATATATATATATATATATATATATATATATATATATATATATATACATATATACACGAGAAGGTTATGGAGAGAATACAAATACTCAAGTAGGTTGCTTAGGGGCTGTCAATTAATTACTTCAACAAAATAGGGGGTGGGTTGAGAAGGATTTCTGAAATTTTTTGACAACTGTTGACAAGGGGGAGGGGGGAAGTCAAGACAAGTTGATGTCAACAATGTAAATTTTCTAAATAAATTTAATTGCTTAAAAAAAGAAAAATAAGGTTTTCAGTCCTGCTTTATATACTCGCACAACCTTCAGTGTTTTAATAGAATTATTTAAATTTCTACTTTTTAAAAACCATGTTGTGCTTTTAAAAAACCCGACACATACAGAACTAAATAAGCACACACGAAATGTTTACTCGTACCGCTATTATTTTTTATTTACAAAGTTGTTGGTTAGTATGCAAATAAAAAAGCCTGCATTATATTACTTAAAAGTTTATACGAGGGGTTGAATTGCATACCTCACGTGGTTCAAGTTGCGGTTTTTTAGCTTCAGGTCAAGTTGCGGCTTTTTAGCTTCATGCACAAATATTAATGTAATAATAAAATAAAGGTGTTTGAAGTTCTTTAAAAACGGAAAAATTTTGTAAATTGTAACTTTTAGCTCTTCTGTCTCAAGAGGTTGCCTGGTTTTTGCAATTATTTAAATGCATTTTTTGTTATACTAGAAACTATTAGAAACAATTAAATTTCATACTGAAATTGGATTAGGTCTAAAGTTAAAATAAGGAGAATCGGCAGATTCACTCTACACTCTACATAAACCATGATAAATAACTATCATTGCAATCGATTCATATGGGGGAAGGAGGGGGCTTTGAATGTTGACGTGATTTCGTTGATGAGTCTCTAGAAATTTGACAAATTGTTAACAACGGGGAGGGGAAGGTAAAAGTTGCCAAAAAAAAATTTGACATAAATAATGGACAGCCTCTTATGCTGCTTTCCTCTACAACAACATCCAAAATTTTGAAAAAGGCACTAGATAGATGATTTCGGGCTCTGATTGCCTTTGACACACTTTTCTTTCTCTCATAAAAAAGTAAATTTTTTTGCTATATCACGGTCTTAATTTACCGTACTTTTTAAAGTCTTTTTAAATCATTTTTACAATCTTTTTATTTATTATACAGCCTGATTTTATTCATTGGAATTAAACATTCACAGTTAGCCTTAACAAATTTAGGTTTTTGGAACTGTGTATAAATTAATTTCAACGTTTTCTGAAAGAGTATTGTTTACTTATCACTATGTATATCCTATAAAGTATTTATGACACTTTTTGTACTAATTCGCGGCTTTTTTGTAGTTGCACCTTTTCTTGGAATTGTTTCACGCCATTTTTTGCCGTCATACTTTTTTTTCAAAAATTTACTTTCAATTTCAGTTCAAGTTACACAAAATTAAGAGGAAAATTTACATCATTACACTCCTATAAATTATTAAAATGAAACTTAAAAAATAAAATTGCAAATTAATTATTTATCACCTGAACCACTGAATGTAGGACCGTTTTAAAAATTGTAAGCGGTATAGGCCATATGTTGTATTACCTATACCGCTTACAATTCCGGATCAGTAATATCAAGCAACCCTAGGCCACGGCCTCATTATTCTAGGCGACAAAACAACTCCAACTAAATGTATTAAAATATCTAACCAAACTACAATGAGAAACAAGATGTTTATTATAAGAGCTAAATTCCTACGTAAATTGTTTCCATGTTTGGATTCATGGACGCCCGCAGGATTTTTGATGTTTCAGATAGAACACTTTCACACATTTTTCAAACTCCAAACTTAAGTATGTTCATACCTCTGCCAAATGAAGAGGCTTTTGCAAAAATTTAGGATGGTGAAGGCCTGGGAACAAAAAAACCCTAAAACGCTCGCCCCTCTGCCCAAATAAAAAGCGCTGATGTAATAAAGTTTTTAACTTTACTATCTTAAACTAAATTTAAATTTATCAACAGATTTTAATTTTTGAATTATAATATTGTAAATTACAAAAATTAGGACGATGCAAAATTTTCGCCCCCTCATTTTTTTGGAAGAGGGAGGGGGTCGGATAATTGATGGGAAACTTTGGTGTTAAAGTATTACCATGTCCCAATATAAATTCTAAATATCAAGATTTTAAATCTTCAAACACTACCTATTTGTTTAAAAAATATTCAAAACTTGTTGTAAGATTTGTTAACAATTACAAATTGTCAAGATTGACAATTGGTAAATCTCCCTCATGTTTATTTCCAATCCGTATGCATCCCCCACCAGAATCTGAAAGTTCTAAAATGTCTCAGAAATTGAGGACCTTATTTTTTGAGACGCAAATGTACAAAAATATTTCAACATTCCCCCCCCCCCCCCCCCAAAAAAAAAAAAAAAAAACTCCTGGATCTGTCACTGATTTTTATATACTAAAACGAGGTTAAACTATTCTTTTAAAATAATATTCAGACTAAATTTTACATAGATTTTTCGGCACCTTTTGTAGGTTTTGTTTGACCAATTGAATTTTTAACCTTTTTTACTGAAAACAAGATGTAGTAAGCTGTGATTATCTTTTGGATCTGGGAATACAGAAAAAATAAAAAAATTTCACCGTATACCGAATTCTATTTCCGTAAGTACAGAAAATAAAAATAATATAGTTGTAATAAATACTGCAAAATCTGGAGTTTGTCATTGATTTTGATGTCTTTTCTATTTATTATTTATAGATGAGAACTTTTTCTTCGAATTTAGGAAACTTTTTTTCATTTGAACTTAGATGTCTTTTATAGATTTGCTATAAAAGAAAGAAAATTTTTTTAACTCATGACAAAATTATTTTACGGAGCGATGTCATAAGGATACAAATAAAAAACTGTTGTCTGTTGGTGACTCTCTATTACTTTTTTTTTTTTTTTTTTTTTTTACAATAAAATTGTTAACATTTAAATAACAAAATCATACAACAAGAACTAAGTAAAAGATAATATAGTTATACAGGTATTTAATTTTATAAAAAGAACGCGGAGACTCGCAGAAGACTGTCAGATCTTGTCATCGAGAACCGCTCGTATTTTACAATCTCAATAAATCATGTTCAAATATAGTTTTATATCTCTATTAAATTTTTACAGCATAAATACATCAAATATTACATGAAATTATTAAACGTTTAAAAATATAAAATATATTATCCAGAGACAAAATTATTTCTTTAAGTTTATTTTTAAATCAGAGGTAACTCCATTTCCAGAGAAAAGTCAAAATGTTTTAAAACTATTTTATTCCAAAGTACAGCTCCGCGAAATACAATGTTTGTTTTTCCAAAATTAGTTTGATAAAAAGGTTGCCGAACTAAATTGTCATTTCTCGAATTGTATTTATTTTTATCTCTCAAGGTATATAAATTATGGAAAGAAACTGGGGAGGAATTTATTTTACATTTGTACATAAAACAAAGAGTATTAAAAAGATTGAGCTGAAATATATTAAAAACTTTAATTTCAGGCCTGGCATAGGTAAATCTGTCTTTAAGACGAGCAACATGCTTCTGCTGACAAGAAAGAGGTTTTAGTTTACTTTTATTGGCATTACACCAAGCAATACTTGCATAGTTTAAATGACAATGGATAAAGGAAAAATATAATTGTGTTAAACTTTGTTTATTTAAGGCATTTCTAGCCTTATATATTACTCCTATACTTTTAGCAATTTTGTTGTACAAAAAATTAGTGTGGTATTTCCAGCTAAGGTTTTCATCAACATGGACACCTAAAAAGTTAGTATTTATTTCTCTTTTTATTTGAATTTTGTCTATAAAAAGTAAGGGCAAGATAGGAGGCAGTAGTTTCTTTTTAGAAGTCAGATGAAAGAGTGGCCATTTTGTTTTATCCACATTTAGTAACAATTTATTCATTTTGAACCATTCACAAATTTTCTCTAATTCGATGTTAATAGTTTGCAATAATGTTAGAATACATTTATGCGATAAAAAAAGGTTAGTGTCATCAGCAAACATGACCGTCATTAAATTTGACGCTTTAGGGAGATCATTGATGTAGATTAAGAAAAGAAGAGGTCCGAGTATAGAACCCTGGGGAACTTCACAGGTTATATTTAATTAATTAGATGTACCACTTTCATTACTATAAACAAACTGTTTACGGTTGTTTAAATAACTTTTAAGTATCATTAAAACATTCCCTCTAATTCCATAGTATTCTATTTCTTATCAATCGTGTCAAACGCTTTTGATAAATCTATGAAAATTCCCAAAGTATATTGGGACTTCTCAAAAGATTCAGCTATACTGCGAGTAATTTGGAGTATTGCGTGTTCTGTCGAGTTATTTTTTTTGAAACCGAATTGATTGATATATAGTATATAATTTAAGGAAAAATGATTATAAATAACGTTATATAAAATTCTTTCTAAAACTTTAGAAAAAACAGAAAGAACAGAAATTGGGCGATAATTTATAACATTGGTTGGATCGTCTATCTTAAAAACCAGAGTGACTTTAATTATTTTTAAATGATCTGGAAATGTTCCCTGTTTTATTAAAGAATAAAAAACTTTAAATAGTACATATTTTAAGGGTTCATACGAGTCGATGACAACATTACCATTAATTCCATCGTGACCAACGGATTTTTTTATTTTAAGCATTTTGAAAGATTTTTCGAATTCTTTAAATGAAAGTTCATAAAATATTAAGGTTGATATTGGAAAATCATAAGCATCTATTTTGTTAATCACAAAAGGAATATTTTTGGCTAAATTAGGACCAACTGATACAAAATATATGTTTAATTCATCACATATCACAGTTGGATTAGAGGAAAAACTATCGTTAATTTTTAATGTTTTGGGTAGAGAGCAGTTTTTGTAATCCGCGTGCTAGTAAGTTTTCTTAGGATCTCCCAGATGCGTTTTGAGTTATTTTTGCTAATCTCAAGTAAATTAGAGTAGAACAATTTTTTTAAAATTTTCCTTTTTTTTTCAAATATTTTGGCATCATTTTGGTAAAGAATTTTTGTTTCTTCTGTTTTGGTTTTCAAATATTAAATATATAATTATAGCTTTGGGTTTTTTATTTACAGTAGATTTTGGAAAATTAACGTCATATAATTCATAAAAAGTTTAAAAAAATGATTCATAAACTAGATTAGCATCAAGAGGCTTCTACTTGTTTCCAATGAAGCAGAGATAATTGTTCTTTGAATGCTTTTAAATTCGCTGTAGCAAAAAAACGGTTTTTAAATGCTACTTTTTGTGGAGATAATTTGACTGCAGCAATTTTAATTGAGAAAAAAATAGGAAAGTGGTCAGAGATCACTTTTAATTATACTTTTTTTAAGCAATTTATTAAAAATATCGGTTGTTGTTATATTATCAATGAGGTAGCCGATGTTGCAGTTATTCTTGTTGGTTTATTAATTATAGAAAATGCGCCATGTTCAAATACATCGTTAAAAATTTTTATTTTATAATTAGTATGGTATTGAAAACAGTCCAAATTAATATTACCTATTAAGTAGTATAATTTCTTTTCGTAAATGCTTTTACTTAAAATATCTATAAAAATATATTTAAGTTTTCAATTGACCAAAGGGCGGTCGATAGCAGCAACTTACAACTAAATTCTTTTTTTTTTTAAAGGTTTCAATTTCAACTGTTAAAACCTCTTTATTGTCGTCAGAATTACTCATATCAGGCCTGATAATATACCTCAAGCATTCTTTTATACAGATTACTAAACCACCGTCTCGCTTTTTGTTTTGACGTTTTAAAGAAATTTTTTTAAAACCTGGTAAACAGGTGTTTGTATTAGAATTTGCGTTATCTGTGCTGCGCCAAGTTTTTGACATACAAATTAAACTAAAAGTACAAAGAGATTCTTTCATGTTTATGCAAAAATTTTCAAAATTTTTTGATAAGCTTCTTATGTTGATATGTAAAATGTTAAAATTATTAGAATTAAGAAGTTCTTTTATTTCATTGGAATAATGATAAGGGCAGCTGGTTCGAACAACAATTGCTTCCATAAAGTAATTTAAATCCGAATCCGATTCATGGTTTAGTAAAAAGTCATCAGTTTGAAAAAAATTAAATGATTTTAAATCAAAATTGTTGTTGTTATTCGAATCCTTTTTAATTTACTTTTTATTATTATACCTAATTGAATAAAAGAAGTTCTTTTAGAAATCACGCGTTATTAGTTTGTTATAAATAACTTACTTACCTTTTTATCTTAGTTCTTTAGCGTCTGTAAACAACTTTTTCCGTAGCGCGCTTGTTCTTTCACAAAAATCTTCGTTTATTAAAATGCGTTGATTCCAGAGTTTCAATTTAATATATTTATCAAGAATAGTTGTTCTGTCTTTAAAATTTAAAAATTTCACAACGACGGTTCTGTTTTTTTTTAATTTCAACTTCGTCAATTTTTCCCACTCGATGCGCCCGTTCATCGACAAAATTACCATCTAATTCGAGTTTTGTTTTTATAATTTGTTTAACTTTCTTTTCACAATCTTTCCAACTTTCGTTTTCAGATTCTTTAGTTCCGTTTATTCTTTAATTGTTACGCCTACTTCTATCTTTGAGCTCTGCCAATTTATCTTTCATGGTTTCTGTTACAATATTTTCTAAGTTACTTGAAATTTTGTGATCAGGTTTTGATACAAGTTCAACTAATTATTAGTTCAAGTTCAACTTTATCGTATTTATCGCTTATAAAATCTACACTTTTTTAATTCACTTATTTCTAGTTTAAGAGCCTTATTTTCATCATTTAATGAATTCACTTTGTTCTCCAAATTTTCTATTTTTTAATTAAAAATTTTAATAATTTTACTGTCGTGCATTTCTAAAATTTCTTTCAATTGAGCTATAGTAAAAATTTTTCCCATTTTAAACTTCTTAGCAATTAAAACACGTCCGTTCACGGTGAATATTGAGAATTGAGTGATATGATATTACTGATAAAGTAAATTTGAAAAAAAACATTAACAATGATAAGAATGTAATTTATGGTACTGTAATTCGCAATAATCAAGAACAAATCCTTCAATAACCATCAAGTAATAACACTGAACTGTGGTCTGAATGCCTTGGTGATCGCGATCATTTAAGTTTTTTAAACTAAGTTCTGTTCGCGTTAAAATTTTTTCTCTAACTTTAGTTCAAAAAGATTCACAAAAGCTTATTGTTTCTTTTTACACTAAAATTCTTCCTTATGATAAAAAAGTGATTCAATGTTTATTTAAAATCTGAAAATACTGAGTTCTGCTTTTGTTGCAACATCTGGAAATCGATTTTCAGATTCTGGTGGTGTGTCAGTGACGGATCCAGCATTTTTTGGTGTCTGAGATTCTTTTTTTCTTGAGATAACTTTCAGACATCGAGCAAACTTCAAACATTTGTATGTTTATACTCATGTCAAATAATGGTGCTTTGCAAAAAAAGGCAATGATTGGAAGCTGGGTACAAAAAAGCACTTAAACTTAATCTCCCCCCCCCCAATGTTAGGGGCATCAAGTTAATAAGATATTTTTTGTAATATTCTCAACTATACTTATATTCATCGATAAATTTTAAGTTTCATACTATTATCTCTTAGCGTTCAAAAATTATGACCATATAAAGTTTAAACCCCCTCAAATTGAGGGGGTTACAAATCTATTAATGGTGAAGATGATCTTTTCAAATTGCTTGAAGAAAATACCAACAAGCTTAGATCACGTGGTTTAGTAGACAAAGATGTTGCTGTGCTGTGGCAGATGAGGAGATAGATGAAGAGTCAAAAAATTTGCCTCCCAAAACCCAAAATTATCAGAGATTGCACGCGCAATAGATTTAAATTGAATGTTTTAAATGCCATTATTTTCAAAAAAAAAAAAAAAAGCAATTGAAAATGGTCGATTTTTTCAAAAAGTTGTAAAAAATTTTTTATTCTATTTTAAATTTGTTTTTTAAGAAAGTAACAGCCTCTTGTTCTAAAGTTTTGGAGGCTCTTTAAGTCTTTACTTCTTTTTTACTCTCTTCTTTTGTTAAAATTTGATAATAACCTGGTCACTTTAAAGGAGACTTTTAGTTACTCGAACTTTCGATAGTTCGAAGTAAATTCTTGTTCCCCTTGGAGGTTCGAATAACTGGGATTTTACTGTATATATATAATAAGCATAAAAATTGTTAGTATTTTCAATTATTTTTTTGTTAGAAAATTTTAGTATTTGTGATTAAAATAAGATTATACAAATATAATTGCTTTAAAAATCACAACTTTTTATAAGCTTATAAAATCACAACTTAGGTGAAATCTCGTTTCCGAGTTGAAGATGTAGCGACGCTGAATTCTCCTAAGGAACTTAGATTTGAAATGTCTTTATAACCTGAAAATCCTAAAGTCTGTTCTTTATCGGAGGTAGAATCGCTGGAAATTTTTTCCGTAGTTTGACTATCATTTTTAGAATGACCATCAGATTTTTGATCGATAGATTTGTATATCGCCATCGCCTAAAAAATATTTTTAACATAAATTACATTCAATGTAACGTTAAAGTAATTCAAATAATGTTTACACAGTTTTCAAATTTTTCCATCGTAAATAATATTTGAAATTTAACAGTTTAAAAACTCATTAAATAAATAACTCACGAGAAATTTGGACACCCAATTGGAAGTGTTTCTCAAGATAAACTCTTAAATATATTTTTTAAGGTAAATATAAATAAATCATAGTCTGTTGTTATTTATTTAAAAATAATAAAATTATGCATTTAAAACCACACAAGAAATCAGTTTTTAATAAAACTTTTAATTAAATATTTTTAGGGTGTTTAGAAAATATATTCTTGACTCATTTTTAGGGTGTTTAGAAAACATATTCTTGACTCATTTTTAGGGTGTTTAGAAAACATATTCTTGACTCATTTTTAGGGTGTTTAGAAAACGTATTCTTGACTCATTTTTAGGGTGTTTAGAAAACATATTCTTGACTCATTTTTAGGGTGTTTAGAAAACATATTCTTGATTTAGTTTTCACGCGGGTTGTCAAGAAGAAAAAATAAAAAATAAATTTATAACTTTTAAATTAAATAAATAACTTATTCTCAAAAGTAGCTTTAGTAGAATAATTACTATACTGTTATCTATACTTTAAAAAATATTTGATTTTTATTGATCTTAGTAAATTTAAGTTAATTTTAAAATAAAACCTAAACATCTTTGGATATAAAATGAGTAATACATAAAAAAAAAATTATACATTGAGCATAGAGAAATGATTTATTAATCGTGGACATAAAAACTAAGCATTGAAATCCTCGTTTGAAAGGTTTTTGCATACCACCAATGCAAATTTAAACATTGTTATTTTTTTTGTTAATAAGTAATAACATAGCCTAATTTTTTGCTTATTTTTAGCTATGGGCATGATATCTCAACACAGATCGAATGAAATTTGTGAATTTTTAAATAGTAGACATGCCTCGCTATAAAATAATAGGGATCCTCAAAGTTTCTCAAAAAAATTAAAATAGTAACGATTAAGAGAGTAAACCAATTGGATTTAGGAGCTTCATTGTTATATGGATATAATATATAAGCCAAAACCTCTATAACTGATGGGAAAACGAAGGAAGTGTGCAAAGATAGTTTCATCTAAGCAAACACGAGAACGCATTGACATATTTTGTTGCGCAGAGATGCTTAAAGAAATTTGGGCTAAAATCTTGACGACCAGTTCAAAAACCTAAATAAACCCAATATAAAAAAATTTGGAATAGGCAAAAAATTACTAAAACTTTAACAAGGATAACTGGAATAAATTAGTCATGTTTCTTGTAGCTTAAATCCATGTTTCTTGTAACTTAACTCCTTATGTTTCTTGTATTTAGCTCATTTATCTTTAGATTTGGAAGAAATTATTTATTTTAGAAGCTAAAAATTTTTTTTCGAAGAATCGTGAGTGAAGAACTGCCAATAGTCAAACAATGCAGTTATAAAAGATTTTTAGGTGTACAACATTATAATTCTGAAATTTGAAGATATTTTACAATATATAAACCTTAAGAGGAGATCTTTAGAGATCTAAACGAAATTCTTGTTATGTTAATCTAGAATATGGAATTTATATATATATATATATATATATATATATATATATATATATATATATATATATATATATATATATATATATGTTTTGTATATTTATGTATTGTGTTATTTTGTTATAGACTAGTATAATTATAGCTCTTTTGAGCCAACATAATTAATTTGGTTATTCTTTACAATTCCATCTGCTCCTTATTAGGAAAACCATGCATCTTTTAAGTATATCCTATATTTATTAAGAATCAGAGAGTTATCACATAACAGTCACAACCTTTGAGAAGAAATATAGAGAAACGACTTTATCTAATTTCTGATTGTGGATTCCGTTAATGAAATTTTTGATTTAAATGTGTAGTTAAACTAGTAGTTAATCGTGCTTCAACATTTTATTATAATTAAAGTTCATTTTTTAAAATCCAAATGAACAAAATCAGTTGACAGCTGACAGCTATTACTTGAAGCTGATTGCTATGATCGTTCCAATACTGAAAATCACTTCAGTATTTTGTGAACAATTTCTGAAAACTGTTCACACAGTCACAAGAGATAATGATGAACTGTTGAAGTATTCTTATAAATGAAATTTGAAACTTTAAATAAATTATATGAAATTTCCATCTTTCTTTCTTGAAAGTTTAGAACTGAGATTTAAAGTTTCAATTCTTCCAACTTAGAAACAATACCTTTTGTATATGAATATTTCCAAAACAACTCTTTTTTTCCAAAGAGATGTTTTGGGAATACTCACACAGATTATTTCCAAAACAAATCTTTGCAACTGAAAATATAATAAAACCTATACCTGAAAATATAGCAAAAATACAAATTTTATTTTTACATATTTACTATTTATCAAAGAAATCTTGGAAATTCTTCTTCATGAGATTATTTTTCATCAAAACCTCACTGATTTGAGTGGTTAGATGTTCACAAAAAAATCAGCTCTGTGTGGGATTATACCAATTATCTTTCCAAAGGCATAAAGCAATGGCATTTTAAAATGATTACATCATTACAGGTTTCCTTTAAGTTTTGCTTTGTTTATAAAAGTTTGATAGACATTCTATAGTTCTGAGCATTCTGCCCACTGAACTTATTGTCCCTTTGCAACAACAACAGTCTAAATATTGAAACCAATCAAAATAATAAATGAGAAAGGAAATTATTAAAAAACAATTGTGACTTACAAAAGTTTTAAAGCAAAATTGAACTGAAAATATTACAAAATAACTTACAGATAACTCTAGAAGACGATTAATGTGTTTGAGATTAAAAGCAATAAAAAATTTTGGTCAGGCTTATGATGGTCAGCCTTATGTTGGTCAGCCTTATGTTAGTCAGCCTTATGATAGCCAGCTTTATGATAGTCAGATTTATGATGGTCAGCCTTATGATGGTCAGCCTTATTATTTAAGCAAGGTTATAGCTATTTTCCTGATTTAGTTCAAAAACAGATAGAACTATAACTATGTTTAATCCAGTATTCATTTCATTTCTTTTACTTCAAGAAGTGCTTCTGAATCAAAAAAAGTTCATTATAACCTTTAGAGAATCCTAATGTCAAATAATTGTTTAATACTTAATATTTTGATTTGTTGTTGTTAATATTTGACATGTTTAATATTTTGAAAAGCTAACTTTTTTAAGCATTGATGACTAATTCATTTTTCCAATGATCTGAATACATTTTCTACAAAAAAGAAGTGGTTAGTGATAATTTGCTTTTATACTCTTCAGTATCAACAGTTTCAACAAGATCACAAGCCGCAGATTATGTTGCTTTTACTTTTACAAATGATTTTTCACAGTCAATGTCCATAAATGAAACCCTTTATAGTTTTTTGATTATTATCTTTTTCAACTTCTATATAGTTATAGTTGCATAAATTGTCTATTTAGAAAAAGGTAATTTTGTAAATTACAGTCTCATAGAATTTATAGAATTAAGAATACTTTCTCTTCTAAAATAAAAATTTTGCAGCGAGAATGGAAGAGACCATAAAGATAAGCATTTACGGAGATGGGTCCACAAACTGTTTTACCAAATTTTTTAGAGTTTGCTTTGAGGTTGAATTGTGACTTTTTTTGTCTTGGTTCAGACAACAAAAGCAAACTATTTATTTGTTTTCAGAGTAATTATGTTGCCTTTGCAGACACCTTGAACTATGTTTAGCAAATTTTTCTAACAAAATAAATTTAAATGAGTGATTCTCCCATATGTTGACACATCAACACCTGCAAATTCAAGAGAGATTATTATCACAACTTTCCCAGTGGTTCTTTAATGGTAAAGAGTATCAATGTGCTACCATGCCTAGTCTGTGACAAAGCATTTGAAAGAAAAAAAAGGGCATATTGAATTGGCCAGAGTTTTTCCAGATATGTCTCAATTAGAGAATTTTTAGATTGCTTTTGAAACAAGGAATAGCTGTAAATGTGATTAATACAAAGTAAGAACATATAAAAAGATTCATATATTTGTAGAATCACAGCAAGGAGCTCCAAAATAAAAAGACACATAATTGTAGAGTCACAGCGAGGAGCTTGAGTAAAATACAGTAAAAAAATCTAAAATACAGTAAAAAACTTTTGAGCATGTCACGACCTACTCAAGCTTAATTGCAGCAAAAAGACTAAATACACTAAAATATACAATTCATACTAAATATTAAATCTGAGTTTAGTGTTTTAATTTTTGTACATTATACAATAAAGATCTCTCTTAGTACACTGATGGTTACATGATACTAGTCTCTTAGTACACTGATGATCACATGATACTAGTCTCTGAGTTCCTACTTAGTCTCTACTAGTACCTCTTGCATTCATTTCTTGTAATGATAAAAAGTTGTTTTGGTAAAAACAATAAAAAAAAAAAATTTGATTTAAAGCAGAGTTGTTAAAGGCCAAATATAGCAAGACCAAGGCCACATGCTCCAAGGCCAAGACCAAGGTCAAGGCCAAATGTTCCAAGGCCAAGGCCACATGTTCCGAGGACAAGGCCACATGATCCAAGGTCAAGGCCACAAGTTCCAAGGCCAAGGTCAAAGCCATATACAAGAATTTCAAAGCCAAGGACAAGGTAAAGAACACATCCAAGTATTTCACGGGGTAAGATTTAAATTTTGAGCTGCAAACAACAAATCCGCATGTTTCAAAATTAAATCAAGGTTATGCGTATATATTGTCAAAAGAAAATATATTAGAAAATAGATATATAGTAAAGCCAAATATTCTTTATATACTTCTTTTTATAGAACTTTCATACTTTTTAAATAAAAACTTTTCTTTAAATAAATATTTTATTCTGAATGAAAATTTTAAAACCGTTCAAATTTTAAATTTCCAAAAAACAAATTTTTCATACATTCTATATATTGTCTTCAAAATGTCACAAGAACTAACAGTAAGTAACCAAATAATATTATATAACATTAAACATTAATGAATTACAGCATGTAACTACAGTTAAACAATTCTATTGTTCTAAATTCAAAAAATGAACTTGCTAAAATAAACAAAAAGTTAGAAAAAAAAATTCAAGGCCAAAAAATTTCAAGGCCAAGACCAAGGCCAACGTCAAGAGTTGCAAGGCTGAGGCCAAGTTCAAGGACCTAATTTTTGGCCTTATTATGTCAGTTGCATAAAAGGAGAAAAAGATAGGATAGAGTCCTTATTGATTTAAATAAGAAATCAATAAAAAGAGAGACTTAAATGAGAAACTAATAAGAAGAGTTCAAAGCCTGAATCCACTAAAAACATCAGTTCAAAAATCATTGCAAAAAAAAAAAAAAAAAAAAAGTAAAATGAACCCCTAGGTGATGAGTTATAAAAGTATGTAGTTCACATCACTCATATTGCTGTATAACCTTGTTGACCCCAATATACTTTTTTTGTGTGAATGAAAATTGCATCTCCCCAAGCTGAAAAGTTACTATAGACAAGAAAGCTACATTTTTATTTTCTCCTAAAATTGTTCACTCAACCCAATAACTCGAAAACAAGAACCAAGAAAGAAACAAACAAGACTTGCGGAATAATGATTTGAATACAGTTCTACCAGAAGGATAGATGGTGGTGGAGGGAGTAAGATCAGCAAGGTGTAGGGATCAAACTTTGTACTTCTCACTTTCAAAGCAAGGGCTCTACCACTATTACAGTTAGCTGATTTTCATTCAACTAATTACTTTAATACAGCTTTATTGAATATTATATTTACGAGAGGGAGAGGCAGTATTGTAAAATCCTCTATTATCCTTATCCTTTTCAATTTAAAGTATTGAATATCTTAATTGAACCCAAGATAAAGGAATTGGAGCAATTAAGGATAGGAGATACAGATCTCCCATCCTCAATTGTTCCAATCTCTCACTGTTGCGAATACCCTGTGCTTAAGCCAGCTTATCTAGCTGAAATGCAAAATAAATATTGTGATGACAAGGAGTTTGATACTGAGAAATTAGATTACATGCCTGAAACATTAGAGAAAACTTCTGATTTTCCTAACCAAAAAGAAGTAAATAAATTACCCAGGGTTATGGTCCCATGCAGAACAATTCATATCCAAAATGAAGCAGTGGAACTTGGTCAAAAAAAAAAGTGCATGTTAAAAGTCAATAAAAACTCTTTTCATGCTTTTTACAACTAGAGATGGTTTTTGATTTTGCCATGATGTTCTTGACACAATTTAGGTGCCAGTTAAATTAACAAAATAGCAAATCTTTATAGATCTTTAAAGTTTAAAGACTGTTCTCCTAGACAATCAAAATTGCCATCATTACCCTAGCCCATTCAGTCTGCCTGAAAAAAAATTATTGCAATGTGTAACTCCTCCTAGATTCTCTGCAATACAACAAGCACTCTTAGGAAATCATTACAAATTTCAAGATAGCAATTTTCTTGCTTAATTTCCACAGGTTGATTTATTAAATTTCAATGCTTTCTGTGCCTTTCAGATAAAAGAGTAAACTCCTTCACTACAACAGTAGGGTGCATCATACTATTTTTGTCTTCCAGATTGAAAACCCTGTAATCTAAAAACTTGTATTTTTATATAATATTACTCAAAAAAACTTTTGAATTAAAAAATTCGAAATGATTAAGCTACCTGGAATCGTGATTTAGGAGTCATATAAATTTGCAAAAAATTTCTTACAAGAATAACAAATTTTTGCTTGTGATTGTATATTTTTGATGGCTTTAACTTTTTTTCCTAATCATTTTTTTTAACTATTATTATTAAAACTTTTATAATAGTTTCTATAATCATTAATATACCATTTATTTATTTAATATAATAAGAATTCTTTTTATTATAATTTTTTTAACAAAACAAAATTTAAATTTTTATCAATTTAGATCAAATCTTTCTTTGACCTACTAGTAGACATCAACTGTGCAACTGTGTTGATAAATCCTGCTCTTTTATATACCATCCCTTTTTTCATGAGAATAAACTATGGTTGCTGCTGTTACCTGTTTAACTCATTTTAACAATTGCCCACAACTGCCCATGGCAAGGCCAATCTGGAACATCCTATGCTGAAATATAATTTATTTTACTTCTTCTGTTGTCAGATCACAAGTAAGAATAGGCTCATAAGAGATAGTCCAGTTGATTAGCTGTATAAGGTTTGCTGCATCAGGTATTATTTCAGGTATTATTGCTGCATCAGGTATTATTTCAGGTATTATTGCTGCATCAGGTATTATTTATGGAGTTATTGTTGCTCTCACATTTTTATCACCAGTTTTTAAGTTTTTTGCAACCAGGGACTCTGATTTTCACAATTAACTCTATACCGTTCTTTCTTTCCTCTACATTCTCTGAGAAGAGCATCATACCACGCTGAACGTCAAACTGTTGGCATAACAATTGCAACTACTTTACTTGACTGATGTTTCAGAAGGCTAAGCTGGCAAAGAATGTGTCTTGGTTCTTTAGTAAACATGTGTTCAGTTTTAAACCACATAGGCATATAAACTTCCACAACGAACTCAATTAATAATTTAAGGTATTTTAAATTCTTGCCTTCCAACTCATGTTTTGAGACCCAAACTCTGCAAAGATTGTTGGCAGTTGTCAACAATCTGGAATGATTATCTGGCCCAATTTCAAGTAAAGCCAAGTCTGCAGGAATATTTCTACTTTGAATGGCAAAATTTATACCCATAAAACTGATCAGAGGATAAATTTTTGACTTCATCCTTCAGAGTAATAAAGAGGATTTCTGACATGTTTTTGAAGGATTAATTTTCATAGTAGTTACGTTATTTAATAATTTTTCAATACTGCCTCTCCCATTTGTTGCTGCTCAAAGTCTCTCCATCAAGAGTTGTTATCAGATGACGCAGAAAAAGTTTATTTTTATGGAGTGCGCTAACCAGCTAGTTTAGCTTTCTTTCTAATTTCACTTCCAGCCAATGTATTGCTCTTCCTGACCATCCTGTGTTAACACAAGTAGAATCACCATCTATAGGCTTTAAGATTTTATTGGTATCATTTTTTTTCAAAAATTCGTATACATTCTGAGCAAATACTTCAGCGTGTTTCATGTTTTTAAACTTTTTCAGGTGTGAAATGGAAAAGATAACTATCATCAGGCTCTTGGCATACTGTATGTTCTTCTGTATTGTAGCAGTATAATATTTAGACGAACCTTCAGCTATTAATTGAACTTTTATATTATCAATTCTGTGATTTCTCTACCATACTGTATGCTTGCTAAAGCTATGTTAAAAATACTTTCATAATTCCTTTGTCCTCATAAACATTACTGAAGTTTATGTTGTTAGCTATGCAAAATTCATTGCTAAATAATTTCTTTGTTTTGCTCAGTTCAAACCTCAAACCTTTCCTTTGACTTCTAATTGTTTGCTGCAGTTCTTCAAATGCTGTTTTTAACCATACATAAAGTAATTGAATTTTTATTTAATGTTTTGTAAAATACTTTAAGTACAAGTTGTTTTAATTACATATTTTTGATCTGTTATGTCTTAACATAAGTAAAATACAAATGGTTGTATGTCAACTTTATCTTGAATTTAATTATATTTTTTTAGTTTTAAGTCCAAACAGGCAGATATTTGTAATACATCTAAGTCTTCCCAGGAAACGTGTACGGTTTTTTATCTTGTATGACCATGAGTATTTTATTTTGGTCAGAGCTGTTTGCAAGTTTCAAAAACAAACAAAAAATAAAACTAACAAAATAGGAAACTAAAATAAATTTAAATATAAAAAGACATTTAATTTTTTTAATAAACTTAAATAATTTGTGTACTGTTTTTATTTTTGTTTCTTTAGAGTGATTGTTATTTGTTACGAAGTATATGCACGTTTAACTTATTTGGATAAGGGGTTTTTTTTTTCATAAACGAAATGTCTGTGGTTCGATTTCTGCAACTGTCAAACTTTTTTTGTTTTTCTATTAATTTATATTTTTGCCTTCTTCTTTTAAAAAAAAACAAATAAATAAAACATTCTTTTCAATGTCGTCTTAAAACTGTTTTTTTTTTTTTTTGCCTTATCTAATTTTGTTGCTAAAAATAACAATCACTCTTAAGAAACAAAAATAAAAACAGTACAAAAATTATTTAAATTACAAATTTATTTTTATTTTTTTCTATTTAAATTTATTTTAGTTTTCTATTTTGTTAGTTTTTTGTTTTGTTTTGTTTTGTTTTTGAAACTTAGTTTTTTTCGCAATGATTAATATAAAAAAACTTGCGAAAGACCAAGTTGTCTAAATTAAAATTTATTTTAATTTCCAATTTTGCTAGTTTTGCTTTAGCCTTTTCGTTGTAGTTTTTTTATTGTTTTTAATATCACATTCACACATAAAATTCAAAGTGAATGGCTGTAAACAATTACTTGTGTTTAAAAATGATGAAAAACAGTATCTGTGGTTAGGGTCAAAGCTAATTAGAAAAAATTTACCATAAATATGCAATTTTAAAACACATTTCCAGGTAGCTTAACATTTTTTTTTAACAACTTCGCTTCCAACAAGGCTGCAAGCAACCACTAATTAGTGTTAAAAGTTACTGGAAGAGAAAAGATGAGGATTTTAGAGCAAGATAACAATTGACAGATGACTTAAAAGATTGCAAATTATATGAATCAGGAAAGCAAGATAAAGGAAGCGAATTCCAAAGCACTGATTTTCGAGGAAAAAAACTAGACGAATAAGAGTTTTTGGAGCACTTAGGAACAGTAACAGAAAAAGGATGAGACTTAATTGAATGACAAGTAACACGAGAATGAATTTTAGTAGATGACACAAGAGACGATAGCTCTTTAGAGCAGTGCGAGGGCCGTACTAGGCCAACTTTGCGCTTCGGGCAAGCAAATAAAATTGCGCCCCCCTCCCAAAAAAATATACAAAAAACACATTATATATATATATTTACATGAAAAAAAATTAATTATTGATCACAAAATTTATCGCATCAAGTTAAAAGAACAATTTGTCACCAATGTTTCACAAACTTCAGTTCAAGGTCAATTTTCTGGCTTTTTTGGAGGCAAAGTCACTAATGACATCATCAAAATCAAGTGCGTTGGCCACTTCATGTTCAATTGAAACTACTGCCAGACAAGACAAACGTTCTTGGCCCATAGTTGATCTCAAATAGTTTTTTATGATCTTAAGTTTACTGAAACTTCTTTCACACGTGGCAACTGTAACTGGTAAGGTGAGGAAGATGCGAATAGCAATTGCCGTGTTAGGATAAGCATCAGTCAATGAGTATTTATGAATGAGCTGCAAAATGTCCATCGGGCTAGATTTTTCAAAGTTTTCCATCATGGCAGCAGCTTGATATTTAAAGCTTGCCATTTCTGACTGGAAATCTGAAGAATCTAAATCTGCCTTGTAAATTTTAGACAAATTTTTGGCTTTAGTCTTAAGTTCATCCACTGAACCTTTGGAGAGAGAATGTCCACTGAGGAAGTCAAAATCTGAGGATACTGCAGACATAGCTTCAAACCGCCACTCAATTTGTGTGAGAATGCTGTCAAACACAAGGTTGCACTGGGATCCGAAATCTGTTTCTGGTGACAAACGGCAAAAGTCATCTTCAGCTTCATAAAGTGCCATCTGCTTCACTTTGCGCTTTCTCTTCATAGGAAAGTCTCCTTCAATTCCAATTTGGATAGCCATTTCTGCAGCAGCTTTGATAATGTTGTCCACCCCAACATCTCTCAGATTCTGAATGGAAGCCTTCAGTCCTTTCATTTTTTTTGCTGCAATGTCAATTGAAATGTTTTTAGCTTTAAATTTAGCTTCTCTGACATTTGACAAAATTTCATTCCTGACTTTCTGCCCAAGTAATTCAATCAGCTCATTTTGAATTCAAGGAGAAAAGTAGGATATTGTGGTTTTCTTTGCCTTAACGGATGCAATGTGTTCAGCCACTAAAGGATAATAATGGCTTATCAGCTCAATTAAGTTCAGAAAGATGCCACTGTTTTGCTCTCCAATTACTTCTGTTGAACCCCGAAGGGCAAGATTGTTCTTGGCACAGAACAAAATTGCATCAACAATCACTTTCAAGATATCTCTCCACTTTTTCATCTCTCCGTTGATAACTCTCTGCAGATCATAATCCAAGGTCTTTCCTTCCTTGAGATTTTTTTCCAGATTTTTCCAATCAGAATAGCATCTTTGGTGTTCATTGCTGTTTTCGTGTTCTGGAATTCTTGGGTTTAGTTTTTTCCAGTCACAAAATCATTTTGAAATTTCTGAAAAATTGTTGGTTTTTGTCGTTTAAAATAGCAGACAGCAAAAACAAAACAAAGAATCTTTTTTGTTGCTGTACAGCAGCCAGTAGCGAACAAATTTTTCACCATTGGGATGAATTTTTTCATACCATTTTGAGCTGAAGTGTTGCATTCTGTTGTCAAAGTCACAAAGTGTGTTTGGGAAAAATTCTCTTCTTTCTTGCTCCGGCCATTGTAAAAAATAATGTTCAGAAAATACAACTTTTTATTTTTTAATTGTGCTCTTCTATTATTTATTTATTTTTTCTTTTCTTCTCCCTCTTTATTTTTATTATTATTTGCTTACTTTACTTTCTTTAGCTTTCATTTCATTTGTTTCTTTATTTAAGCCGCTTAAATTAAGCATTCTTTTTTTTAAATTCGAAGTTCTTTTTTTTTATATTTTTTTCTTTTTAGAATAATTTTTAATGTGTGCGTTAAATTAATTTATATGATCCTTAATGAATCATTTGTTTATATTATAAATAATTATTGGTTTTTAATTGTCGTTCTTAAATTCAGCACCAGATTATTTTTTGCACGATTCATTGTAAAAAATAATATTCAGAAAATACAACTTTTTAGTGTTTAAGGGCGCTCTTCTGTTTAGTAAATGAGCTTTTATTTTAAAGTTCGTCAGAAGGCGCAGTTTTAATTAATTTTCTTATCAACATAAAAGTGACGCCACGCAAATTAGTTTCATAATGTGAAAATAAATAAATTAATTTGGGGAATTTTGCGCCCTCCCAATTTTGGCGCCTCAGGCCGCGGCCCGGCTGGCCCCACCCTTGGTACGGCCCTGAGCAGTGCTCATTATAGTATTTGTAGAAAAGAGAAAGAGAAGCAACATTACGACGATGTGACAGAGGTTGAAGGTTGGCTGCAAGAGCAGGTCCAACTATGTTTACAATGCATTTTTGCACCTTGTCTTAGAGAGAAAGGGCATCATTAGAAGACCCACCCCAGATATGGCAACAGTATTCCATACAAGGCCGGATTTGAGATTTATAGAGATAGAGAATAGAATCTAGAGTAAGAAAGTGACGAGCTCGATAAAGAGAAGCAACTTTAGCAGATGCTAATTTTGCAACGGATTTGATATAAGGTTTCCAAGAAAGATCAGAAGTAAGAGTTAATCCTAGAAGATGAAGGGTAGATGACTCATCGAGTACATTACCGTTCATAAATATAGAAAGGTCTAAATTATTGCGATAACAATTGGCTGAAAAAAATTGAGTTTTATCTGAATTAAAGTTCACCAGCCACTGTGAGCCCCATGCTGTAGCAGAAGTGAGATCCTTTTCAAGCTAGGTTGCCCCCTGTAAGCAATCAGAGGGAGTTGGCTTCTTATCGTGACAAGAATAAATGGTAGTATCATCAGCAAACAATACCACCTTAACGAACACCCAGCGAACAATGCCACCAGCGAACAATGCCAACATAACTAAAAGAATTTTTTTTTGTTTTTTTAGTTTTAAATTAGTTGTACACAAGTTTTCTATATGTTATATATGAATATTCTATATTCTATTTGTTATATATTTCCTATATACGTTTTTCTATATACTGAATTTTTGGTAAAACTTTATTCAAAATAAGTATGACACACTCTACTACAACAGGAAGAAACTAGGAACAGCAAACAGAATTTAAAGTTAGAATTCTAAATATTTTGCGGGAGCCACTTCTTGACAAAAAATTTGTATTCATGCCACCACTACACATTAAGTTGGGCTTTATAAAGCATTTTGTAAAAGTTCTCAATCAAAAACTGCTTGCTCATAAGTGCTTTCTAGAGTTCTTCCCAAAATTATCTGAGGCCAAAATTAAAGGTGGGATTTTTGATGTATCTCAGATAACGAAACTGCTCAAATAACAGACTTTTCTAACAAGTTCAGCATTATTTGGAAAAAAAGCATGGAACTGTTTTAGGAAAATGGTCAACAGCTTTTTAGATAAAGCTTTCATCACGATAGAATGCAGGACCTTGAACTCCATATGCTCACTTAGATAAACTCAAGGACAATATGGATATATAAACTTTTCTGAAAAACAAAGTGGTAAATTGTATTAAAGGAGATGGAGCAGAAGAAAATGAAGCAGAAGTAGCAAAGCCTTTACAATGAGAAATGGTGGTTGATGCGAGAGTAGAATCTTGACTGCTGTCGAAAATCTAGAAAATCCAAACATTTTTGATGTGTTTTTTTTGTAAAACTATTATGTATTTACTCATTTTATTCTATGATTTTGTGTTACAAAGCAAATATCTGGTCTGTTGATTTACAAAGTTAATAACTAACCTGTTGATTATTGTTGAGTTTTATGAGCTGAATTATATATAAAACTTAAAACTTAAAAATTTTATCAAAATCTGGTTTTAGGCTCACAAGATTTTTTTTTTTTTTTGTAATTCACCTCCCCAAGGCCGAGAAGGCCACTACAGATGAGGAGGCTACTTGTGGTTAAAACCCTCTCTCAACTCTATAACTCCAAAACACAAACCTTGACAAACAAGGCTGCTGCCCAGAGAAATAAGATATGAACAAATAAAATTACGAACTTTCATTTTGAGGACATTTTACAGTTTCATAAAAAGTCTTCAAAAATAATAAAACAAACAGGTGACTCATTGGTTTGATAGGTAACCTATTAGTTTGATAGATAACTCATTAACTTCAATATATCAAAGTAAATAAGAAATAAAAAGTTTTACAATGCAAAACACATAAAATTTTGATGTAACAAATTTTGGTAGAAAATATACAACATTTACAAAAAAATTTCCGCAAATTTCTAATCTCTGACAAAAATTTCAATTGACACGCCTTGGTCAAACCCTTTTAATGTAGAACATACCTGAGCAACCATACTTGAAACATTATTAGCATTAGCAGGAATGATAACTGTGTTGCTTGTTTTAGCAAGCTGACTAAATGCTTGAATATACTAAAATAAAATAAAAATTACTATTTAAATATTAAAGCATTAACTTCTTTAAAATTAAAGTAAAAAAATATCTACCATTTTTATTAATTGTCATATCTTATTTATCAAATATTCATTCTCATCATAATCACAAGCTTTAAGCCTATGATTTGAGCTCAGAGTCTTTACACATGAAAAAAATCCTATAAATTTAAATGGAACATATCTAATCTCACACATAATAACTGTTACATCACAAATTAATATATTTGATATTTTTTTGGTCACACTCTGAAAATTTTAAAATTCTTTTTACAACGATCACACCCTAGTAAGAGTCAGCAAACAAATGATACTACAAAGGCATTACATCCTGTCATTGATATAATATAACGTTTACAATATAGCAAAAGAAAATATAAAATATAGCAAAATATAAAATCCAATTCTAATTAATTGAAAAATCAAGGTCTGTCAAAGCATTTGCAACAATACAAAATCTTTTTATAGCATTTGGAAAATCTGTTTATGAATTAAAGTATTTTCAGTTCTTCATACAGATGCTACATTAAATCATGATGTTTTATTACATTTTTGTTACATTCAACAAATAACTTTCAAATTATCATGTCCAGAGTAAAAAATGCATTTCTATATAGCATATAGAAATGCTTTTATTGATGTTTCACTATTTTATTAACCTAACTATCATCAGAAAAAATCCTTTAAGAATAAGTTTGAACAGCTTTAATTTAAATTATTATTTAGACTAAAACCCAGACTACTAAAACCAAGAGCAAGTACTCAATTAGTCAGTCTATCACCAATAAAATCATTTAAAGTCAACACTTTAAAAGTCACTCACCTGCTCAGCTACAGACAATGCAGCAGCTTGATTGCCAGACTAAAAAATTGTAAGAGAAAACCTTTACATAAAAATATTTTTAGTAATCTGGGAACAAAAAGTGATAAAATACAAACAACACACAGCTTGATTTAAAGCATTTGAGATCATTGTTATCGCCTCTGCTCTTGCTTTTGCAGTGGCCAGTAAAGCATTTGCTTCTCCAGATGCTTTGTTAATTTGAGATTCTCTTTGACCTAAAATTTTTAAAAATATATTTATGCTAAAATATTTATAATTAACATACACAGCCTTGAAAATCCGAAGTTTGGCACAAGAGTGTCATACTTAGCCGACTGAAGGTCAGCAAAGTACAGAAAAAATTTGATCAACACTATAGGATTACAAAACATTATCGAAAAAACTGAAAATCATGGAATAAAGCTGTTCTATTACATAGTTTAAATAATGATAAAAAACAAAACAATCTAAAATCCTCTAAAGTTTTTAGCTTAGCAGCCAGCTTACTATCATAACAATATTATTAAAAAAAATTGTGTACAACTTTATCTCTTGCTGCTCATTATACCTTTTGCATTATCATATTTTTGTATTATTATATCTTTGTATCACTATACAATTGTATCATTATATCTTGATTCACTTATGTATAAAATTACTGCTTGTCAAACCATGCTTTTAAAGTGTAAAAGTTGCGCACACACAAAAAAACAGTTTATAAATGTTGTTATTACAAATGTTATTATAAATGTTATATGTAAAAATGTGAATAAACTATTCTAAATAATAAAATAAAAAAAGATTTTAAAACTTAATAAAATTAAAATAATCAGGTTAATTTTGAAAAAAAAAGAAGCAAGACAGCAGATATATTGAAAAAAAAATTTATGAAAAATTAACTTTTGAATAAATTGGGTTGAATTTGAAATTGAAGTTTTGAGCGAAATTGAAGTTTTGAAAATGAATTTGAAGTTTGGAACAAACAGGGTTGAAACTTTTAAATAAATTGGGCTTGAATTGTTGGGTTGAAAACTTTGAAGAAAAAAAGCAAACGAATGCAATTAATGAACTTGCCATTTCTTGACTCTGTATTTTATTTTTTCTCAACTGAATGCAATTGTAATTGTATGAAAAACATGAATGCAGTTTGTAAATTTGTCTAAATATTAAATATACTTAAAATACAAACCTTCTGACTCTAAAACAACTGCCCTTTTTTTTCTCTCTGCTTCAACTTGCATCTGCATGGACTCACGTACTTTAGTAGGAAGTTGAATGTCTCCTAATAAAATCAAATTACATCAATAAAATAAAACTAAAGAAGAAAAAAAACAACAAAAAAACAACAACAATAACAAAAAGAAATTAAACTTACGTATTTCATATCGTAAGCATTTAATGCCCCACACCTTTGCAGCAGAGTTTATTGCTTCTTAAAATTTAAATATTTGTTTGTTCAATTTAATTGTTAATAAGAACTTAAATATATATTAAAGATATAAAGTATGTATTATATATGTGTGCATTTGTGTATCTGTGTATACATATATATATCAGGGTGTAAACTAGCCCTATGGGGCCCTGTCAAACGTGGTATTCCCAAATGCTCAAAGAATTAAAATTCCCAATTTAAAAGCGGAAAAATCTCATTTTCCAAATAAAGTTTGACAAATTAAAGTTTAATAAAAATTCTAAAAAATTATTGAAAATTAATTATTATTAAAAACTAATAGAAAAATAAGATAAGAAATTCTTATTTATGTATTGTGTAAAACTTGAAATTAAATTGCAGTCATTAACTACGTTATTGCATAACTGTGAAAATATCTCTTGGAATAAATTTTTTGAGAATTGGGATTTTCCTAGTGATGTTAGGGATTTTCTTGGCAACTTGCTTTTAAAATTTATTTTGCAAAATTTGAAAATAATTCTACGCAATGTTCCAACAACAGCAAATATTATATAAAAAAGTTAGCAAGAAATAAAGTACAATCTAAAAAAATAACAAATTTGCTTGGTTTAACATCCGCAAATGCTATTTCATTACAAGTTTTACCTTTTTTGGGCCAAAAGATAAATAACTTATCAAGTCTAACTGCAAACTTCAAGTAATAGATGTTGGTCAACTTCGTCAAAAAAAAATCTAGCAATATAATGTTTACAATACTTTAGAAATTTTGATTAATTTTAAATTTAGAATAAATTTTAGAATAAATTTTGATTAATTTTGGTTTACGGTATACTTACGGTAAGTCTTTTAGTTATTTTTTTTTCATTTTTGTTTGGTATTTAATGTAAACTGAATTAGGTATTCGCATTGACTAAAATCTTTTTTTTACTTATCTGCTATCAATTTTAACTGACTTTTTTTAAAAGACCACCTCTGAATTATAAGTTAAATACAAAAATTAATTTATGGTTATAACAAACTGGGACTAAAAATTTATTTAACGAGAAAAAATAGATTTTTTTACTTTACTGCTTGTTTGAATTTAAAACGTAAAAGCATATTTAAATGTTTGAATGAACCATAGTCATAATAACATTTTATGAAAATAAATGAAAAAATAATAATTTGTATTTTTTATTTTTTGCCTGTTAGCATGCAATCGCTTGCAATCAATATTCTTTTGTAATTAAATGACATTTATTATTGTTTTTACTCAGACTTTGTAATTGTAACTCTATGTAACTGTAATTGTAACTCTATGTAACTGTAATTGTAACTCTATGTAACTGTAATTGTAACTCTATGTAACTGTAATTGTAACTCTATGTAACTGTAATTGTAACTCTATGTAACTGTAATTGTAACTCTATGTAACTGTAATTGTAACTCTATGTAACTGTAATTGTAACTCTATGTAACTGTAATTGTAACTCTATGTAACTGTAATTGTAACTCTATGTAACTGTAATTGTAACTCTATGTAACTGTAATTGTAACTCTATGTAACTGTAATTGTAACTCTATGTAACTGTAATTGTAACTCTATGTAACTGTAATTGTAACTCTATGTAACTGTAATTGTAACTCTATGTAACTGTAATTGTAACTCTATGTAACTGTAATTGTAACTCTATGTAACTGTAATTGTAACTCTATGTAACTGTAATTGTAACTCTATGTAACTGTAATTGTAACTCTATGTAACTGTAATTGTAACTCTATGTAACTGTAATTGTAACTCTATGTAACTGTAATTGTAACTCTATGTAACTGTAATTGTAACTCTATGTAACTGTAATTGTAACTCTATGTAACTGTAATTGTAACTCTATGTAACTGTAATTGTAACTCTATGTAACTGTAATTGTAACTCTATGTAACTGTAATTGTAACTCTATGTAACTGTAATTGTAACTCTATGTAACTGTAATTGTAACTCTATGTAACTGTAATTGTAACTGCTATGCGATTATGTATAGAGAAAATTAATATTATTTATAAAATTGAACTCACAATTAATGTGAAATATGAAATGTATGAGCTCTTGTTTACTATTTTTTAAAACCTTTTTTATTTTTATAAAACATTTCTTTTGATATCACAAATTATTACATGATGGTATAAGGGTACATCCATAAAGGGCGTCGAGCAGAATTTAAATAATAAATAAAAATAGAAGATCAGTGGCTTTCTTCTGCGGAGATTTTCATTGAACATAAACTGCTATATTACTCTAAAAATCGCCCTTTAATGCCCACCATTAAAAAAGAAATATATTCAAAAGAATACTCTTATAATGAAAGCAACAACGATATATTAGGAGTTTAATTTACAGCTTTGTTGTAAAACCACTTTTAATTTTGTGTTGATTTCATATTCATCTTTAATATATGTTACAGACAATATTTTATTTTATTTTTGCTGTCTAATCAATGTATGCAGAACTGAAGTGGAATAGAAGAAGAAAAAATATAAGAAAAGGACTCCACGCATTCCCGAAACACATTTAAATTGCAGGAAAGGAGGGCAGATGATTGGGAAATATTTTGACAAATTTCCAATTTTTTCAAAACGCTGCATCAAATTTATTCCTGGTTAACACACTGTGTGTATATAATTATATATATATATATATATATATATATATATATATATATATATATATATATATATATATATATATATATATATATATATATGTATACATATATTTATATGTATAAATATATGTATACATATAAATATATATATACATATAAATATATGTAATATATATATATATATATATATATATATATATATATATATACATATATATATATATATATATATATATATATATATATATATATATATATATATATATATATATATATATATATATATATATATATATATATCAGTGGTATACCCTCTGGTTTTTTCCTGGTTGCAATGTGAGCAACTAAAACAGTTTTCATTTCTCATTTGAGTTGTTCGCAACGGTTATCAGTAGTCCGGTGAATAAGTTTTTTGTTTTTGTTTTTCGGGTGAAAATACTGAAGAAGAAAAATTAAACATCAGACTATTAGAATAAGTCTTATAAGAAACGGTTTATTTAATAATAGTTATTAATAAAATTAATTTTCTTTTGTAGGTTTTTGTGGATTTCTGTCGTAGTCAATATCCTTTTGTTTCTTTTCGTCAATCTTAACAAAGGTTTCATTACGTGAAGAAAAAATAATGAAAGCCATAACAGCAAAGAAATGTTTTATATATAGAAAAATATTCTATTATCCTCTATCAACCTTCAATCAAATTTAATTTAGTTAAATGTTTAAAACATTTTTTTTTTTTAATTTTTTAAACATTTTTCATTAAACTAAGACTTCTTTTTTCAAGTCTTCCTAGGAAAGACGTGCGGTTTTTTCTCGTACGACCACGAAAACGTTTTTCAAGCTAGAGAACGTGATCACGGCTGTTTGCGCAAGTTATATTATATGCGTTACTGGAAAATTGATTTAAATTTAATAACTACATAAGAAATTAAAGTAAACTTAAATAGAAAACAATAGTTTTTTAATAGTTTAATTAATAGTTTAAATAATTTGTGTTATGTTTTTATTTTTGTTTTTTCTTAGTGGTTATTATTATTGGAAATAAAAATTCATTAAGTCAAAGCAAATAAAAAAAAAGGAAAAAAAAAACGGTTTTAGGCGTTAAAAAGAATGACTTTCCCATGCTTTATGTGTTTTATTTAAAGATGAAAGAGAAAATATGTATCATAATCTGTTTGTAAAATATATTTGTATAATTATAATGTAACAAGTTTATATCAAGAGTTAAACTATAGGATCGCGATTTACAAACTCTGGTAAAATATTAGGTCTTTAAAATTTTAGTTCATTCAAAGCTGTGTACTTTGTTTATAAGAAGCAAACTATTAAAAGTTTGCTAGCGAGAAAGTTACAAAAAACAAAACAAAAGCAATAAACTTACGACTACAAAAGTAAAAACACTTTAGTCACTAACTGCATTATAAAAGTAATAAAACTATAATAGTGTTATTACATTTATAAAGCACTTATTACTTTTAAAGTTCATTCTTTGTTCAAACAACATTATTAATTCCAAACATTTATTAAAGTAGAAAAGCATCTAGAAAAAATAAAGCGGATACTCAAATATTATTAAAAATTTCAGGAACTTTCACAGATCACTTAAACAACGTTAAAAAAAGTACTTTATGAAAAGTATAGCATTGTGAAAAACGTTACGTAAAAATGCGCGTTAATTTTAAAATCAACCAATAAAAAATTTTTATTGGTTAATTTTGAAATTAACGCGCGTTTTTACAGTCCATTAGTAACGTTTTTCATAATGCTAAACTTTTAATGCGATACATTTTTATAAAGTTGTTTGTCAAATTTTTATAAGTTACTTTAGTTTTAATATTATTTGAACATCCACTTTATTCTTTTAGATATTTTTCTACTTCAATTAAAATTTGGGAATACTTAATTTTAAAAGTTATAAGTGTGTTATAAAAAGTAATAACACTACTATAGTGTTATGACTTTTGTAATGCAGTTAGTGACTAGAGTGTTATTACTTTTGTAATCGTAAGTTTATTGTTTTATTTTTTATTTTTTCGCTTACAAATTTAAGTTGATTCTCCCCTTAAAAACAAGGAACACGGTTTTGTATAAACTAAAATTTTGAATACTAGATATTTTTCCAGATTTTGCGTTTTGCATTCGCTTAATTCAACCCTTGTTGTTACATTAAAATTATACAAATAAATTTTATAAACACATTGCAATTTGTATTTTTGCTATCCTCTTAAAAAAAAATTAAGAAAAGGGAAATCATTCTTTTTATTGTAGACTTCAAACTGTTTTTTTTTTGCTTCACCTTATCTAATTTTGTTGCTGAATGTAACTCTAAAAAAAACAAAAAAACAAAATTTTTTTCTATTTCAATCTCTTTTTATTTTGTTAGTTTTGTTTTTTTTTGTTTTTGAAACTTTTTCAGCATTATTATAAAACTTGCAAACGGCCGTGTTCACGTTTTCTAAAATAATATAATTGTGTGTGGTCATACGAGACTAAAAACCGCACGCCTTTCCTGGGAAGGCTTGTTTTTTTTTTAGGAAAAAAGAATTTCCACGTGCATTGTTAATTGCGATCTAATAATAATTTTTCATGTGCATCTTAATGTTTTTTATTTTGTTAATTTTAATTGACAAAGTAAATAAATATTTATTTTACTAAAGAAAAACAAGAAATTTAGCATTATTAATGATTAAACTGCAATGTGATTTAAAGACTACAAGGTTTGAAAAATGATACAATTGCATTTAAAAATGAAAAAAAAATGTAATTTTAAAACTCATTTTTAATTGAGAAGAAGCGTGCTTTAAAATGCAACAACAATAAAAAAAAAAACAGTACAGTAGAACTTCAAATATTAAATCACATGTTGGCTACTTTTTATTAAGTTTGGTGAAATTATATAACGCACCATAGTTTACTCATTGTTAAACTACTTTAAATGCTTTTTAAAGTATTCTTTAGAATAATTGCAAAGAATAAAATCTTCATGGATCAAAATATGGTTTTATTAACACACTTTTGTAAGTAACAAACTGTCTGGTCATCCTGCCGGGCTACTGACAGGCATTTTTGAAAAAATTTCAGTCGCCCTTGGAGAAAACGAGTTGTCCCGTGCCACCGGACAACCATGATCTTGGGGAGCTGTGCGAGCTGCTTCTCATTTAAATTGGCGCTCTTTTTTAATTTTAACTTTTTTTTTTTGCAGCAACCGTGCCTTTTAAAAAGCATTGCAGTATATTATGCAATTAATTTTTTAAAAATCACATTTTGTTATTTATTTTACAACGATTATTATACTTTTGGGAGAAAAATTATACTTTTGCAAGAACTGTAAATTGCTCCCGTAAACCATTTTAGGGGATTGCGGGCAAGAGCAAGAGCTAATCTAATCAACAAGATTAAGAAGATTATATAAAGATAATAAAATAATTAAGAAGATTATATAAAGATAATAAAATAATTAAGAAGATTATATAAAGATAATAAAAATAATGTATATGAAACTTGACCATGTATAAGAAATTTGTTGTGCAATGACTACCCAATGCAATGACTTTCAAATGCGATGAACGTTTTCAAAATACTGTTAAATATTATGCTTGTTTTTAAAAAAAGTTTAAATCTAACTAATTGTAGGAGAAGATACAATGATAAAAATTCATAAATTGTTATAATTGTGGGAATAGGTGGAGATATTTTTGAATGAGCACAGATTGGAGGGAATGGTTGTTAGATTGCAGTTGGGGTAGAGGTTGTTATTTTCTTTTATATTTTTAAGATTTAATTCTTACCCATTCATTATTAATAAGCACACTTTTAAATCCTGTTTATACTAGAAAACTGGAATACAAATTTACTGCATAGTGTTTACTATATTTTATTGTTTTTTATTGCACTCTATTTTGTTGATTGTTTTTCTGCTGTTTTTTTGTCAAACAATAATTGTTACTAAATACTTTAAAGCAGTATTCAAAGTGAGGCAGGCTAGAGTGACATGCCAGCTTGCCAACATTTTATAAAGTTAAAACTTTGCTGTAGTGGTGTGGTGGTAGAGCGCTCACCTCATAAGAAGGAAGTTCCAAGTTTGATCCCCACAATGTCCCTGGTAGTACGTCAACTTGTTTTTCTGGGCAGTGGCCTTGTTCATTAAGGTTCCTGTTTCTGAGTTATAGAGTTGAGAGAGGGTTGCAAGCAAAACCAAAGTAGCTTCCTTGACTGTAGTGGCCTTCACGGCCTTGGGGAGGTGTATTTTAAAAAAAAAAAAAAAAACAGTTAAATCCAGACTGATGCAGAATAAGATATTGTCTAGTTTGCAGCTCTCAAAAATGGAACTAAAACTTTTGGAATAGGCAGGACAGATTATTCAAAATCTATGAAAACGTTTGCAATGCACATGCAGTCATCATATTTTAGAATTATTCCTTGGATCATTTTTGAAAACTTTTTTTTAAATGATCCAAGAAAAAACATACAACAACTGATGTTATTACCATTATTAAAATCCCTTCAATAGAGAAACTTTCAATAAGTTCCTTGATATTGAAAAACCTTTCTTGAAAAAATTCAAATGAAAATCGTATTTACTTTTAAAAAGTACAACTAAATTAAAATATTTAAATAAATTAGTACAAATAAAAATATCATGCATAGAATAATTATAAGATGCTGCAGAATTATAAATTTTTTTGGCCTGCCCTAATAAATATATATAAATATATTCCCTAATATATATATGTATATATAAATATATGTTAAGGTAAAAACAAATTTTTGAAAATGTCTGCTCGCACTCCCTAAATTTGTTCTATATAATAAAATAATACTGGATTTAAATTTTTTTTTGAATAAAAAATATTTTTAGGGCTTGCTACAGACACTCAAACATTAAATGGGTACTTAATATAATCGAAAAAAAAAAGGTTTTTCAAAATTATGTCATATAATGAATATGCTAAATTGACTAACTTTATACAAAATATATACAAAATTTAAAAAAATTATGATAATCTAAAATTTTTTTCCCTAAGATTATTATTATTATTTAGTAAGAATTTTATATATTATAGATAAGCTAAACATTATTTATAGTAAGCAAAGTAAATTGATTTATAATAAAGCAAAGTAAATTGATTTATAGTAAGCAAGGTAAATTGGTTTATTGCATTGTAAGAGATGAATTACTTAATTTCAAATTACAATCAATATAATAAATTGCTATGGGGTAGTGATGCAGTGGTAGTGATGAAGTGGTAGATGAAGTTCGATTTGTAAGTGAGTTTCTCAAAACTTCTAACATTTCTTATGTTTCTCCATGGCCCTATTCATCATTCATGATCTATTCATCAAGTTTTAAGTTTCTGAGTTATAGAGTTGACAAAGAAATGTGTTTAAAAAAAAAAGATAGTAGCTTTGACTCCCCTCAGCCTTAAGAAGCAAAAGTACCTTTGGTAGGTGTGAATGCGGTATATAGAAGAGTGAGGCTTTGGGAAGGGAATGTATGAAAATAAAATATATCATGCAAATATTAAAACAAATTATAAACCAATTATTAAAATTTTACACGAAATATGAAGTCATAATGCAACATAAAGCCCTGATGTTAATCTCCCATTCATCTAATATCTTCCATTAACCTACCATCCATTTATAACTTACTATAACATCTATAACATAACATCCAGCTACCACTTAACATCAATCTATCATCATCTGCCATTAAACTAAAAAATTAAGTGCTGGAAGAAAATATTAATTTCCTCTATTATAAAAAAATATAATATCAACAACACTGTTAAAATTTCCGTACTTTTACGGAATTATTTTCTGTTATTCGTACGGAAAGTACCCCATTTAACAAAATTGAACAAATATATTCCTTATTTTAGAATAAATTTTAAAATACAGAAATTTTTGTTGGAAAAAGGTTTTATTATGAAAGCCAAAGTAACATTTTAGCATACAAACTTGTCACATTAAAAAGCACTTTTAGATTTTTTAGCTAGCGTGTTTTTTAAAAATAACAATATCTAGCATATTTGTGACTTTTTTAACTGAAAAAAGCTAAAGAAATAAAAAATTTTAAAATGCATAGTTTTTTTTTATAGTTCTCTTTTATTTTATCCTATAAAATGAATACCATAATTTTTCCATAAAAAACGCGCTATTTTTTTAACAGTGAAAATTTACATTCTGTCTAGATAATTGTGTTATACAAGGAAAACAAGAGATGTACAAACAACTGAAAACAATTTGTTCTGAAAAAATATTTTGACTTGTTATAAAAAAATATGATTTTGACTTAAAACATACCGACAATTAAAAGATTGAGAGTATCTCTTTCTTTAAACACTTCATCTAGCGCCATTTTACCTAAAAAAGTAAAAAAATACAAAGTAATAAAAAAAAAGCAACTAAAAAGATGAACAATGATAAATTGAAATTTACTTTTACTGACAACTCTACCAAATCATATCTACCAATTTCAGATCTCATTGTTGTTTGAGCTAGTTGGGTTATAGCAAACTGAGGGTCTTCAACTCCATAAGATGCCTATAAAAAATCTTTTCATATATATATATACATATATATATCAACCCTCAAAATTAGGAAAAATGAGGTCTGCAATAATTTACTGACCTCAATCTTTTTGAGGTTGGCATTAGGTTGGCAAAAATTATTTGATACAAAGGTCTAACCATAAAGCATAGAAACAAGATCAACAATTTTTTGCCGACCTCAAATACTTTCAGGTCGGCAATTAGGTCGGCATTGCCAAATGCGGACCCTAATTCTGAGGGTTGATATATATATATATATATATATATATATATATATATATATATATATATATATATATATATATATATATATATATATATATATATATATATATATATATATATAATATATATTATATATATATATATATATATATATATATATATATATATATATATATATATATATATATATATATATGATATTTCTATTGTGATCAGCGCCATTAGGTATAATGAATAAAAATTGTTAAAAAGAAAACCATTATAATAAAAACAATCCATTAAAAAAACAACATTAAAAAGTGTAGAAAAAAGTACAAAAACTTTTCAAATGCTGACAATAACAAACTTATAAAATGACAAGTATTGGTTATAACCATTATCTTAAGTAACTCTCTAACTTTGCAATTTAACTCTCCGGGGCAACAGACAAGGTCTTAAGATTCAACCAGTCAAAAGTTCCATGGCATGTTCCAAAATGTTCTGTGGCATCCAAACTGGCCTATTTTTCTTTAATACTATTTTTCTGGGACTCAACATAGCTTAATATAACTTTCTTACTTAATCTCACCAATGTATATACAACTAAGGTGCTTGGATTTGTGCTTGAAGGTAATTTTGTTTTATTATTTCAAAAAATATTACTTAAATTGAACATAACCTTTAGCTTTAAAATTGATTTTAATGTTTAATATATCAAGAACAACTGGAATCGCTTGTTCAATGGGTATAGACAGGTATAGAGTAACTATATCAAATGAAACAAGAACTTCATTAGGATCTTTTTCCATTGCCTAGCTTCATTAACAAAACTGTTTAAACTAACAAGCCTTTTTTTGTTTTTATTTAGTGTTGGTTAAGTATTTCAACAGGATGCTAATGGGTAATCTTTTTTGAATTTGAGCCTCATTCCAATATCTGATGAATACATTTTAAAGTATGTAGCGGTGTGTAGGTTACCTTATTTTCTCAGTTTGCATAATTGTTTTTGAGATTTGATTAACTCATTTTTTTGATCGAGTAAATCAAATCAAGTATTGAGTTTTAAAATGTTCTTTTGCATTTTTTGTTATAAATAATAAAATATAAACTTTTGCATTAAGTTAAAGTAAAACAGGGGTAGAATGAAATAAAGAATATAATGAAATAGCTATGATAAAATTAATTATTTATTGAGTAAAACTTTTGCAAATTTTATTTGACTATATTGTGCAAATATTTTTCTGAATAAGATGATGTAAAATTTTAATAATAATAAAAAAATAACAAATGAAATATTTAAAAGTTTATGTTATTTTTTTTACAAGATTTTTTTTTTAATTAAATTTTCATATACTCTCACAAGTTAACAAATATCTGTTAAAATACCTGATAAGGATCAACAACACGAAAAAACAAAACACCATCCAGATTTAAAGAAACATTGTCTAATAAAAATGCATTGAATATTAAAGTAAAATTTGAAAATTTCATTAAAAAAAATTAATTGAAATATTTAAAAAGTAATTAAATCAAATTGTTAATAAAAATTAGTTTATTTATAAATCATCTAATTTAATAAAAAAAGTATACTTATTTTCAATATATTCTTAAAAACTGATAAAATGGCTAGGATTACCTTTAGTAATTGCGGATTGTTGAGGAACTTCACTTGCAATCTCTTTCAGTGATTGCACATACTTGATTTCATCTATTATTGGCAATAAAAAGTTCAAACCCTAAATGTAAAGTAAAAAAAACTGCGGTAGTGGTGTAATGGTAGAGCGCTCGCTTCACAAGCAAGAGGTTCCGAGTTTGATTCCCACCACGACCCGGACAGTACAGCGCTCAACTTGTTTCTCTGCGCAGTGGCCTTGTTCGTCAAGGTTCGTGTTTCAGAGTTATAGAGTTGAGAGAGGGTTATAACTACAAGTAGCCTCCTCATCTGTAGTGGCCTTCTCGACCTTGAGGAGGTGAATTACAAAAAAAACAAAAAAAAAAACAAAGTATAAAGGACAATAACTTGAAAAGCTTTTTAAATATGAATAAGAAATAAAAAAGTATTAAAGCAACTTTCACTTTCAGTTTTTATTGAAAACAACAACAAATAAAACACTAACTGGTAATAGAGTGTTGTAATATTTTCCAAATCTTTCAATTATCCAAGCTTCTTGTTGAGGGACAAATTTAACGATCTAAACAAACATTATAAATACAGTTTTTGCTTATTAACATAGTCATAAGAATACATAGTCTGGAAACACGGACCATTTCCATTGTTTTTTGATTTTTACTTGAAAACTACGCGATGACCAATCAAACCTGCACAATTTTATAAAATATTTCAACCTTTTAATGTAAATATTGATTTGGAATGTTTGATTGATATGGTTAAAGAAGTTTTTAAAACAAAGACATACACTTAGCTACATATATAGATTTCTTTGCTTCTAAAGTAAATAATTATGCAAACAACATGCATATAATTAGCATTTGAATTAAACAACTTGTTGACTTTATATTCTTGTTACTTTATATACTTTGTTTTTGTTTTCTTATTTACAAGACTTTGCATCAATTCCAAGAAAATTTTGGCAAATGTTCTTTAAAAACTTATAGGAAAAATATTACTGCTAAAAGTGTAAAGAATAAATAAAGATATTGCAAGTTTATTAAAAATAGAAATATATCTGCTATTTGATATAAGAAAGCAGTTCTTAAAAAAAATTATGTGCAAGAAATTTAATTTATTAATAAATGTTGTTAAACATCTATAGAAAAAAGTAAATTTAATAAATTAGAAAAATTTAAATTCAGTACTGATTTATTTTATTATGAGTATTATGAACTGGTGAAAATTTACTAGCTTCACACATCAGCAATATAACTTTAAGTAATACATTACTTACTGAAATGTCTTCTGTTATATTAAAAAACCTTTCGATATAAAACAAGACATAAGCGAATCTGTAAATAGAACTCAATAAATAACTAATATATAGAGAAAAAGTTTACAATATCTTTATGAATATGTTTTTCAAAAATTGCCAGCAGCAGCCTAATGGAAGATGATACTCAGAATTTTGTTAATATATAAGTAGTATTGTGGAATACAAATAATGTTAAAAAACTATAATGTACTTTTTCTTTACAAACAAGTTTACAATGATCCAGAATCAGGTGAAGTTAGTGAAAATTTGCAAAAACCCGAACTTACGTTGTTTGTAAAAGTTTGTTATTTTTTTAATGCAAAGACATTACTAAAAAACATAAAATGAGAAAGAAATCTTGGTAGACCTGTAAAATCTGAAATTATCAAAACAAATGAAAAAAAAAGTTTGTTGAACGTAAAAGGCTATTTTCATAGTCACAACTTTTTAAAACATTAATGGTATACGAACTACTTAAACTTTAAAAATTTATGATAAAGTTTATTTACTAAGGTAGATAAAATTTGTTAATAAAGGTCCTTTTATAATATGTTACAGTTAGAGCAATACAATGCAGAGTTATGATCGGTTAAATATTTGTATTCATAGTTTGTAATAATATGATACAGCATGCTTCTGCATACTGTTTCTTTTGTATTATTTATATTTTACTTGAATAAAAATTTCTGAAATCTCTACCAAATCTGGTTTTTTTGAGATGCCAAAAAAATTTTTAATAATAAATAAGATTCAGCAATTAATCAAGGTGAGTACTACTACATTGACTAAGATTTTGGGTAGGGCAAAAACTGATTTTTTCCAAGAAAACCAAAAAGATGAAAAAAGTCAGTAATAAAAGTATGTATGTATATAAGAAATTATATCTAAAATGTTATCTGAACCTAAATTATTTTTTTCAAAATATAAAGAATTTTTTTTTCGCTTCTTTGATTAGTTTAGTTATAATAGTTCAGTGAAATGACCCTGAATCCATAATTAAGTTAAATTTTGTTAAATAAAGATCAATGATAGTTACGAGAGAGATATCCTATGACTAAATAGCAATGATGCTTTACGCTTTCTTTTAATAATATATTTTTAGGAAGCCAAAAATAAATTTAGGGTAAAATTAGGTAGAAAAGTATATATAAGTGGGTTACCCAAAAGCATAAAAAGGAAGGGAGTGTCTGTTTCTATACAAACACTCAACTACATTGTAAAAAACTGATACCTTATTTTTTCTGAGTACTGACAAGTATAAAGAACAATAGTTGCCTATTATATCTGCATGTAATTAGCAATATTGAATAATGAATATATAGAAGACAAGATAAAAGAAAATAAACTTAAGAAAGAAAAGAAAATTCCACCATAATTAAATTAAAATTGAAAATTTTTATTTTGTTTTTGTTTTGAAATTTTGAAACGGATTGGGGGTATTTTTTAAAAAAAAAAACGCACAAATTTTTATAAAATTTCAAATATAAATTAAGAAAATAAATATAGACTATGTAAATAAATAACAAATAATGTTTTAAAAATTTTGTAGTTATAGAAATAACTATTTTTCTTTTTCTTATTTACTTAAAAACAAATTTGAAAATTTAAGAGCTTAATGTTGGTCTTTAATGTAAATTGATAACTTTTATTTTTATTATGATAAATTGTTATTGTTGTCATTACATTGAACATTACCACTAATTCAAAAAACTGAAAACTGTGGCTTGATTACATTGATATAGTAGTTTAAATCTCTGATATAATATCTTTTCTGCAAATCTTTCAGGAATAACTAATTGAACATTAGTTCGAAGTAAAACTTAAACAACTTCTTTAAATGAATTTGAAAATCTTTGTAAATTTGTAAAGAAATAAACATTGTTAATTTCAAGCTCTCCTCAAAACTTCTTTCTTGTTGATTTCTAGATACTTTTTACAATTTATCATTTTAGTAATTCAATCAACCAAAAAAATTACCTACTGATTTATAAATTTTTAAAAATAATTTTTTTTTGGTTATATTTTCAACGCTGTTTTTTACATTTAAACAATCGAAAAGCATATCCAACATAAAGCAAATTTCTGTATACTTCTGGTAATAGTTTAATAAGATGATTCTGGTGGCATAATAAACAAAGTTCTGTGGATCCAACTCTTTCTGGTAAAAAAAAAAATTATGCTCATTTTGTCTTCTTAAAGCTCAAAAACCATATATTGCTCAATTTTTACCAGACATATTAAGAAAAAGCAATTTCAATGAAAACACAAAACAACTTGGTAAAATAACAGGCAAATGCTAACAACAACAATCTTTCTGTGCAGGTTTGGATGTCCGGAAACGAGAAAAAACAATTTGAAAGATTTAAACAATGAGCCTTTGTTCGCTTCCAAACTATATCTTTCTTATAACTATGTTATTAATAAATCAATTTACAAATAAGAATTTTAAATGAATTAATTTATAAATAAAAATTAATAATTACTTGACCTTAAATTTAAAAAACTATCAATATTTAAAACTAAACTATCAATATTGTCATTATTAACTACTCACTGTATTATGAGGTAATGATCTTCTTAACCCAATTCCAGAAGAATAAGCACACAGAGTTAATTTGTAAACTTGTTTGCACTAAATGTATAAATATATTTGTGTTCAATTTAAAGTAATCCCAGCGGGCATTTGTTTTTAAAAGTTACGTTCTAAATGTCTTTTAAATCTCTTTTAAACGTTTTCTAAACATTCTTATGTAAAGAACGTTTAAAAGACATTTAAAACACATTTAAAAGACATTTAGAATGTAACTTTGAAAATAAATGCTCGTAGGGATGTTTCAATACAAAAATGTGTTTTTAAGGCCTCTCACCAAGCCTCACGTTAACAATATCAACACCACTTTTTTATGCACTTTTGTATGTATAAAGGTTTATTTTTTAATAAAACAATTAAAGATCTCTAACGGTTTCTTGTTGTTTCTGGAACATAAATAGTAAATAATTCTTAAAGATTTTTAAAATATATTTTAAACATAAAAACAATTTTTAATATTACTAATTTTATTTTAACATTAATAAGCCTTTTTTATACATTATAAAAATTCTTTTTCTTTTTTTTTTTAAACATTCTAAATACCTTCAGCTTTTATTACTACAACATGTTACCACTTGGGTATATCAACTTGATATACCCAAGTAGTAACATGTTTCTCTAAAATACAAAGTAGCTGATTCTCCAATTAGCTACTTTGTATTTTAGAGCTATAAAGATAGTAACAAGTAAAGTTAATTAGGTAATTATTAGCAAAACCTTATAAGAAAACTGCTTTAATTTATACTCATATAATTCAAAATGATTATGTAAATCAAACAGATTCTTTGACCCATTGGATGTTCGTTTTATCATGCAATTTTATATCACTTATTAAGTAGGAGTGTTTTTAGTTTTCAAATATTTTATTATAGTAAACTCACATAATTTAAAATGATTATGTAAATCAAACAGATTCTTTGACCCCCTGGATCTTCTTTTCATCATGTAATTTAATATCACTTATTAAGTAGGAGTGTTTTTAGTTTTCAAATATTTTACTGTAGTAAACTCTAATTAGATATATTTGAGTGTTTTAAATTTTTAAGCTTCTTGAATTTAGACAAGACGAGATTACTTTAAAATTACAGTACAACATTTTTAAAATAAGCTAGCACTCTATATCTTGATATCTGAAAAAGAAAAAAGAATTAGATTTTGAAAATTTGTAATTAAACATAAATATGTCAAAACAGGAATGTAAGACAAATGGAATGGAGAATTATTGAAGTGCTTTATATCAATGTTTGTAACAAGAATCCAATTAAAGGTCTTCTTTTAGAAAAAGATCTTGATTTTGCAAATGCATTCAATTACAAAGATTATTCAGCATTATATGGATGGTTGAAAAACTAGAAAAAAATGTAAGAAATATTTTGCTTGAGTTTTTGTATTCAAATCAAAATAATATTAGATAGACTATAGAATTTATTATTATTTTTTTAATGGTATTACCTTTCAAAAAGGTATTATATTCTACATATATACAAGCTTGAAATATTGCAATTAGAACCAATAATTATGAAAAATAAACCTTTAAATATATTAAATTTACTTTCTCTCTGCCTCTTATATATATATATATATATATATATATATATATATATATATATATATATATATATATATATATATATATATATATATATATATATATATATATATATATATATATATATAAAGAGAAAGTAAAGTTATATATAAAAAGAGAAAGTAAAGTTTGTGTATTGCTCTCTTTTTAAAGTTTTCAAAGATTTTTTTATTGTTTTGTTATTGAGTTCTATTTATGTGTCTATTTTTTACAGTTAAACATGATTAAATCAATATTTTTACATATAATTTGACTTCTATAACGGTTTACTAGAATCACGTGTTTTTTTCAATATGGGAAAGGCAAAAGATGTTTCACCCTCAAAAAAAAGAGAAGTTGGAGCATTATTGAAGAATACTTCTAATTCTCAAAGGTGTATAGCATCAATGACAAAGGTTTCAGTGGCAACAGTCAACCAAATAAAAAATAATCTGGACAAAAATGCTGATTATACTCCTCAACGAACAGGACATTGTGGTAGAAAACGGCTAACAACGCCAAGAAACGATAGAAAAATACGAGATATTTGCCTAGAAAATAGGAATAAGCCTAGTCGAATACTAACCACTTTAATACAAGATGCTGGAATACCAGTATCTCCAATGACAGTTTGTCACCGACTCAAAGAACAAGGATTTCGATGCTGTCGACCTGCTAAAAAGCCTAAGCTCACTCTAGCAATGCAACAAAAATGCCTTGCTTGGGCTAGCTTTTGATGTTGTTTAGGTATGTTTCTCGGATGAATCGACAATCCAGATATTGATGAACAAATCACAGTTTGTGCGTAGATGAGCTGGAGAAAAATTCCACAAAGACTGCATCTTAGAACATGTAAAGCATCCTCTAAGTATAATGGTATGGTCTGTCATTAGTGGACATGGAACAGGGCGCTTATATATCATTGAGGGAAATATGCGCCAGGACCAATACATTAAAGTTCTTGACACAAGATTGGTACCACAGTTGAAGGAATGGTTCCCAAAGAACCAAAAATTTACAGTTATGTATGATTCTGTCCCATGCCATAAAGCAAAGAAGGTTACAGAGTACCTAAAAGCAAAGAAAATTCCAGTGCTACCATGGCCTGGAAACTCGCCAGTTTTAAACCCTATTGAAAATCTGTGGGAGATCATGAAAAGGGAAATTGCTTCTGAAATGATCACCAACAAAATACAATTAATTGAAAAGATGATCTGGCACAATAACATAGATATTCAAAATAATGCAACAAAGTCTGGCACAATAACATAGATATTGCAAACAAGTCTGGCACAATAACATAGATATTCAAAATAATGCAATAAAATGCATTTAAAGTATGCCAAGACGTGTAGAAGCGGTAATAAGTGCCAAGGGAGGGATAACAAAATACTAAAATAAATCACCAATATGTAATCTTTTGCTTGTACAATAGTGGAATTATTAAAAAAAAAAAAAAATAAGTATGTCTTTTATAATAAATATAGACCGCAACACTCAAAAGTTACGAAAAATTAGTCTGCAACCTTTTTATTTCTATAATAAATAACATTTAACACATAATTTTCAAAAAAAAGACAGTGTTTCTAATAATATGAGCACCCACTGTATATATATATATATATATATATATATATATATATATATATATATATATATATATATATATATATATATATATATATATATATATATATATATATATATATATATATATATATATATATATATATATACATATAAATATATATATATACATATATATACATACATACATACATACATAAATACATCCATCCATACATACATACATACATACATATATATATATACATACATACATACATACATCCATCCATCCATCCATCCATCCATACATACATACATCCATCCATCCATACATACATACATATATACATACATACATACATACATACATACATACATACATACATACATACATACATACATACATACATACATACATACATACATATATACGTACATACATACATACATACATACATACATACAAAAATAAGATTTGAACTACTTGATAACATGTTAAAAAAAGTATAAAGTTATATGCTCTGCTAGTATGTTCAAAGTCATAAGCAATTATTATCATAAGTAATCATTATTAATTATACTTAACTGATCTAATTACTCTGATAAGCTTTGATGAATATTGACAAAAAGCAAATGTCAATTCACTTTATAAAAAAGGATATAAAATGGAGACAAAAAATTATGGCTCAGTTCAATACTCCTTATCAATTTTTTTTTCAACAAACTCAGTTCCAAAGACTTAAATTGCAAAAAAAAAAAAAAAAAAAATTATGTCAATAAAAATTATCAATTTAATAAATAAATTTGTAAAACATACTTACTTTAAGAAGAGAAGTTGAAGATTGTTGAATAGTATTTAAATACATAATAAAGCCTTTTTAGTAACTATCTTTTTAGTTTATATTTCTATACATAAAATTTCCTATAAAAAATATTATATATATATATAAATATATATATATATATATATATATATATATATATATATATATATATATATATATATATATATATATATATATATATATATATATATATATATATATATATTGATTGTATTCACTTTTTCCAGGCTAGGGGGTCTACAGATTACTGTTGAGAGTTAGCTACTCTTAAGTAATTTCAAAGAATTTGTTGGTTCTACAATATAAAACCAACAAATTGCTTGAAAATAATGTAGACTACATTGTTTTTTTTATCATTAACAAAAAATTATAAATTATTTTAGAGACAACATAGTCTTTAATCAAATAATCTTCTGTTGTCTGTCTTGTGACTTTCAAAATCTAGATTGATTTCTTGGGCAACTTTTAATAAAAGTGTTCTTACAAGTTTTATAAACAGATTGTTATGATTAGTATTATAGAGGTTGTAACAGTTGTCTAAACTTATCTATTGTTATAGGTTACAAGAATCCAAAACATTCAGCAGAATATTTCCTTTTTTTTTATAGCAATTTTCTTTATAGTCCAGCAAGAAAAGTTATTAATTATTTCATTAATTTCTTTAAAAAATGCCTTTTTACTTTTTATTTTGTGGTGTCTTTTATCAAAAATTTACGCAAAATACGTTATCTGGAAAAAAAATCAAAATTACTGAGCAAAAATTTTCATAAGTTTTTAAATTTTTATTCATGAAAAACAAGTTTAATTAGACAAATTTACCCTTTTAGGTTTTACCCTAAGTTAGGGTAAAACCACCAAGTCAACTACTGTTAAATCCATAGCCGTCTATATTAACAATATAGTAGTCGTCTGTATTAACAATTTGTACAGTCGCGCAGTGGACATATGACGATAATGGAAAAAGGCGTTTTGAAACATTTTTAGGTGGAAATATAAAAGAGTCTCTGGTCTATCATCTTATCCACGTGCTTTTATTGCGCGAGTTATTAGTACTACTTTGTTTTTATTGTGTTAAAGCTAAAGTTTGTTAAAAGTTCAAAATTTTTTCCAGGGGTTCTTCAAATTTAGGTTTGCAACTATCTTTTGCTAATGTAAAAATAGTTTTAAAGTGCTTAAAATATATATTATTAGGTCTTTTAAAAAAGTGCATTTAAAATATATTATTTTTATTTAACTTTTTTCATGCAATTCGCTTTTTGTTTATGTCCTTACTTAGATACAGTTTCAATTTTTATATAAAATTACTGATACTTACAGATTGTAAAATTTTTATTTTTATTTTTTTTTTTTTTTGCATTTTTTGAGTGTATTAGTGTAAATGTGTCAATTACATCAGTAATAACCAGTTAAACGAAACCAGGTCATGAACCATGCGTTCATGACCTGGTGACTAGACGCTAGATAATTGGTAGCGTATAAGTCGATACCGAGCAGGATGTTCTGGTATCGCGTGGTATCGCTTCTATATTAATGTCAATACTATCAGTAACTGTTCGATACCACACGATACCGAGAAGGATGGTATCGTATTGTGTGGTATAGCTTATGTACCAATGTCAATATTATCAGTAATGCTTCGATACCAAACGATATCGAATATAATAAAAAGAATTGTATTGTATCGCATGGTCTCGAATCGAGACTCTCAATAAAATAAAACAAACAAAATTAAAATGTGACTTATTGAATTCTTTTATTTACAAAATATAAGTACAATTGAATTTTAGGGATTGAGTTGCTGTTTTTTTAACAAGCTACAATAATTTGGCTATCGTCCATTTGTTTTGTTTTTTTCTTTGCTGTAATATCATTGGTGTTTTAGAATTTCCTTCTATTAATATTGGCAAAGATAAGTCTAATTCATGTCCTATATCACTTTCATTTCCTGCTTTGATGGGTTATTTTTTAAAGTAGTTTTTAAGAACAGAATAGTTCTGCATTATAAATACAAACTTATCTGCCTTGTCACTATTGAGATTGCATCTACGATCGGTGATGACGAGGCCAGGAGCGGAAAATGCTCTTCAGATGATGCGGAGTTTAGTGCAGTTACCAGCCAGGATCTTGCAACACCTGAAAGGATAGCAAGTTCAGTTGCATACTGCTTCCACTATGCTAAGGTCTCAGTTTTACCTGCATTTTTGCATCTTATTTTTTTGGTATTTTTTTGTTTCTAGTTTAATGTTTATGTGTACATGATGTGAGATAGTATTTTCCTTATACTTTACTAAAATAACATTATATTCATTTTCTTCCTAACCTTGTGCATTATCAGTAACGGAATCGTTACTAGCGTTATTACTACTGGAGCTTAAACCAGACAATAAAGATTTCTCCAAGTATTCATTGGTTGTGGAATGGTTTTCAACCAGTTTTTAAATATTTTCATTGTCAACATTAAGAAAATGTCCACGGAAGAATGAATGGAGGTAATGTCCAAGTGCAAATGCGGGTAATTTAAGGCCTTTGTCTGGCAATCTCTTATTTAGTTCTGATAATATGTCCTCCACGAATTTTTCTACCAATTTGTTGTTTCCATGAGTAAGATGATTATTTTTTTCTTTCTAGATGAACTTGATGATTGCTGTTACTTTCATAGTGACAGGTCAATTCGGATCTCTTTGTCAAAAGATAAAAAAATTGATAATTCTTTAACAGATTTTAGCATTTGAACAATTGCTTCAAAGAGTAAGAATGTTCATCCGTAGATACAGTTTTCTTCCAACCATCACCTTCTGTATCATCTAAGTATATGAGTGGAATTTTCAGTCAAAGCATGGCGTGCAGCATATCATAATGACTGTTCCATCTTGTGGTTACTGTGGAGAGTATTTTGAGGTAATTCACATCTAACCTGGAACAAGTATCTTTTAGAGAAGCGCTGAAGGCTGAAGATTTATTAAGCCTGGTTGTAAGTAAGTTGGCTTTATAAAAAGCATCTTTCAGCTCCTCTACTGTTTTTTGCAGGGCAGTGTTGAGTTTGTGATCAGAGCATGTATCGGAGTCTTCTTCTTTAGTTATTAAAGGCATACTATTGTTATATAACACATGCCATATTTGATGCCTGATTAATGACACACAGTTTATTAGGTATTTTTTTAATGATTCAGGTGTGAATGAGAGCGTGTTATCAAGTGCTTTTGCAATGTTGATACCTGTGTGAACAGACACACTTCTAATATAAATTTTTTAAGGGCAAAATCTGGCGAGATATAACAAAATGTCACGGACATGTATGAATCATTTGCCCTTGATGTCCAGTAGCCGGTGGTTATGGCAACCTGATTAAGATCTATAAGCTCTTTTTCCATAATTTCATGTGTTACTCCCTTTAGTGTATGGTAAAGCTGAGGGAGCTTATCTTTTATGAAAGTCGTTAAATGTTTTATTGTGGCATTTGGTAATATTTTCTTCATAATTCTTCTCTAAATTCTTAGAATCAGCAAAACTGAACGGCAAGCATTTAGCTTCATCTACTTGTGATCTATGCTCATCCTCTTTTTTTTGGAGTTGGATGAATAAATTACTATGTTCTGTTAAAATATGCTTTCGCAAGCCAGTTTTGCAAGCTTTTTGTTTGCTTTTTTGCAAGCTTACACAAATACTTTTAAAAATCAAATCCTTCAGAAAGACTTGAGCCTAGAGTTCTGGATTCCTAAGCCATAATTTTATCCGCTGGCCACGCAAACTTCTACGTTAGCGAGTCAAGTTATTATATATAAAAACAATCCTGCCGGTAATTAATCCAGGATTATTTCCCGGCACTGCTGGCAATTAATTGCCAGCAAAGCCGGGAAATAACGTAGAAGTTTGCGTGGCCAGCGGATAAAATTATGGCTTAGGAATCCAGAACTCTAGGCTCAAGTCTTTCTGAAGGATTTGATTTTTATTAAAGTAACAATACCAGATGAGAAATCAAAATATGGATGTGATACGACAAAATTAATCAAAATTAAAATAGCTGTACTGACTGTTACGAAATCAATTGCCTTTGAACAATCATTTCTAATACTCGTTTAGAATAATCATTAAGGGTTGCTTCACAAGCGATTTCCTTTGGAAAATTATATGAAAAACTCTCTTTAAATGATTGCAAAACTATTCACTTAAAAAATTAATTCTCCACAGAGAATTCTTTAGTCCTAACACAGTTTTTAACAACTTCAGAATCTTTAACCGGACATTTTCTGAGAATTTTTAACCGGACATTTTCTGAGAATCTTTAACCGGACATTTTCTGAGAATCTTTAACCGGACATTTTCCGAGAAACATTTGTCAAAATTATGCTTTGATCATCCCTATTTTTAATGTTTATTTTTATCAAATTTAAAACCGTAATTCTAAAAAGAAAATCTTTCCTTTTTACGCGTTTCATTATTTCTTGCTTATTAAGCAAACAGTAAAAAGAAATTTTTTAGTTTGAAGCTCTACCACCAAGACTCTTTAATGTTTACTTTGGTCTTGAAAGAAGTATTCAATAGCGGGAAATTGTTTTTTCCCTTTTAGAAATGAGTGGCTAGAGATCAGTGGAGGAAACGCGATTGTGTGAAGCAGTATCAATCTAGGCTGTCGCATCCAACTTTCTACATTAATTGGAAAGTGTCATCTATTTGTCATACCTGCTTCACTGGTTTATCACTTGGAGGCTCTGTACATTTTCTGTAGTCGTCACAGTATAAACTTAGATGTTGTGCACGCAGTTGAATTGGCCATTGAGATCAAAATATTCTTTACTTAGGCGAAAGGAAATTCTACTTTTTATTACAATATGAAGCTCTCGCATCAATGCCATCACTCGGCCTCTCGGAAAACCACTTCCCGAGAGGGCTAGAAAGAAGTGTTGACAGCTCTTATCGTGCCATATAAAACCTGAATTTGATCAGTCAAGCGAGAGCCTTAGAAAAATGGTTCTCATCTTTTGAGTTTGTATTGTTAATAACGATTTATTACAAAACTCTTACTGCTGTTAACAACCTTAGTTATTTACTATATTCTGCCCATTTATATGACAGCGAAAAAAAATGAATTCAAGGCGAACATTTTTGATGTTAGTTAAAGATTTTAGGCGAGTAAGATGTTTGGCTATGTTTCTATTCATCTGCAGGGCCGTCCCGAAGGAGGGGGGGGTGTTGGGGATGTCCCCTTCACCCCAAAGTTGTCATATAAGCATTTGAGTTGGCACATTGAGCAATGTGCCAACTGAAATGCTTTATGAGTTGGCATTTTGCCAACTATATTTATTAAAATAGTGGACATTTTGCCAACTATATTCATATTAAAGTTATAGTAGGCAAATTTAAATATAAATACAGTTTGCTATATTTATAGTTGGCAAATTACAAGTATTGAGGACCTTTTTTTTTTTTTTTTTGTTGGCAAAAAAATGCTTACACTTTCTCATGGAAGACCTCTTCGGGACGGCCCTGTTCATCTGACTGGGTAATGATGACCTTTACATTTAAATTTTGCTTGGTTTTTTCCGACAGATTTGAATGAAGAGGATTTCATTGAATTAAATAGCCACTTTAGGCCAGAGCTGCATAACTAAATGTTTGAGTTGAAGCTTGAACGCATTTTTCTATACACTCGCATTTTCAATTCGTCTTTTTTTTTTTCAAACGCATTATACTGTATTTGTCCATTTGTTCTCTAAAAAATTTTATTTATTAAGTTTTTTTCTCGCATATTAATGCACTGGGAATCTCTTATCTTTATGTTTTCCTAACTCATACAGTGTATAATTGATTTTGCTTTGTTCACAAATTCATTAAAGTTGTCTCACACTTTGCCTAACATTCTGTTTAACGATGAAAGCATCTAAAAGAAAGTTTTAACATCAATTTGTTCTGACTAAAGAGCTTCGCTTGTTGATCAAAAACTTTTAAAATATTTAAAATATTGCTTCAATACGAGTATAAAGACAAATTCAAAAATTGTTCCGAGTTAACAACACTAAAAACTATTATAGAAATCAGTTATTAAAGATTCAAGAGGTTATCCTCTTGAATCTTTAATAACTCTTAACTAAAAAAAAAAGTCTCATGTAAACATTTTTCAAAATTAAGTGTCGTATACGCATGCGCTAAGCGTGTTTCAATCTAGCGGCGTTAGTTCTCTCTACACTTTATTATGTATACATATTGTCGGTGGAAAAACTAATCTGGCGTATACACAATTTGTACAATTTTCCTGCTTCTTCCCTTCTACTTTTTAAATAACATTTAAAAAAGATTATAGCCCCTCGCACATATATATATGAATATAATTTATATGTTATGGAAATACAATCAAGTCATTGTTTGATAATGTTAAATGCAGTTAAATCTTTTCAATCTTGTCCACATGAAAGTTATTAATGTTTTACCTCAAAAAATAATATCTGCTCCCATGTCAAATAAACTTTTATAAAGTTAATATTGTATAACTTTGCATGAAAATACTGTTGTCAAAATGCTTTTGAGGAATGTTCAATTTTAACTTGTGAGCATTTTGTTTTATAGAATCGTAGTTTAAAATTCATCTCAAGTCTCTTTTTTATAAGTCATCTAAAATTTGGTATTAATTCAAAAATTGGGTAGCACTTTTTATTTAAATTTAAATGATGTTTTAAAAATGAATAGTTTTTCTTTAGAAATATATCCTGCTCTTTAATAAAGATATATAATGAGGAAAATTAGAAGTTTCTGGCCTCAACATAGTTTATCTGATAAATTGGCTTTTTCGTTTACTCATCTTGGTTTAATTGGAATAATATTGTTTGAATTTTTTATTGTTTTGCCTATTTATCATGAGCCATTCACAAAAATGTTCTGTATCCAAATAGCAATTGGATTGTATCTTGCTTTTCAAGTGTTTTCAAATTTATATGCAATGATTATTTTTAACTCATCAATTAAATCTCAAACAAATCTTCCATCAGTTTTGTATCCAGATTGGGTGTATTGCAATTTTTGCCAGTTAAATACACCACCACGCGCTCACCACTGTCCCGTTTGTAATGTATGTGTTTTAAAAAGAGATCATCATTGTGTTTTTACTGGAAATTGTGTTGGTTTTTATAATCATCGGTATTTCATTATGATGGTTTTTCATTTGTGGCTTGGTTGTTTTTACTGTTTATTGTATAATATTGAGTACTATATTGTTATGCTTGGAAATATTGGCTTTGGGATGTTGCTTAAGTTATTGTTTCCACTACTGGCATGGACATTTGGCTTTCTTAATAGTTATCAACTTTTTATTGCTTTTATAATGGGTATAAATTGTATGGCTATGTTGCTTTTTTCAGCTTTAGTTTGTTTTCAAATTTTTTTTATTAGCAGTGGTCAAACGCAATTTGAATGCCGTAAAAAAATTAATTATTATTCTCTCAGTCTGCTTGAAAATTGGCGTGTTGTTTTAGGGAATAGATGGTTTTTAACTTGGATTTGCCCCTATATTACTTCCAAATTGCCTGGAGATGGTACTGATTTTAAAAAATCGTCAATAGAAATGTCTCCAGTCTATAGCAATGTCAAATATTTATAATAATTTAAGAGCATTTTGTTACTATTGTGTTTTTGAATCTTCTTACTGTTTTAAACATAGTTTTTTTTTGTTATATATGGATGTGCAAATAAACTTTTTAAATTTAATTTAAAAAAGTACGATTTTAATATTTTGTAAAAGTATATATAGTTGAACTTCATTAACTTTTATTAAGTATGTAATTTCGTTATTTATATAAGTTTCTTTGCAAGATGTTTAAAGTGTGTTTCTTAGAAAAGTTTTAAAGATAATGTTTTGCAAAATTTCTACTTACATTTTTTATTTGTTTAAATAATTGGATAAAAGTTTATTTTTAACTTTTGCATGAATAAATTAAAAGATTATTTGAATAAAATTGTATTATAGATGTTTGAATATAAATAAATTTTTAAACATTTTTTACATTTAAAGATCTTCATCTTTTTTAAATTTTCCGTAGTGTAATATCATTTTTATTTCTCAGTTTTTTTTTGTTCAATTTAACTTAGTCAACTTTAAAATATTTGCATTTTTTATATTTATTAAAGAAAATATTTTTAAAGATAATTCATATGTTTGATAAATTTTTCTTTTTAAAGTTTCAATTTATTTTGGTTTACATTTAAATTCTTTAGGTTGAAATTTGAGATTTCTCTTGATAATTATTTTACTATTTTTTAAAATATTATTTTATCAATAATATTAGAGCAGGTTAAAATAATATTCATCAATAATGGCAGATGCTACTGCAAGATCATTGCAGTATGAATACAAGGCGGTAAGTTAATGCTATAGAAAATAATAGTTTTTAAGTAATATTATTCTTTTATACTAAACTTCATAAGAAACACAATTGCATTAGTCAGTTGTGCGTAGTTTTAAATGGCTGTTATAGATAAAAACAAATATTCTTTTTTTTTTTTTCAAAATCTTAAGTTTAAAATACTCAAATATATTCAACCCTCAGAATTAGGAAAAATAAGGTCGGCAATAATTTGCCAACCTCAATCTTTTAGAGGTTAGCAAAAAGAAATTCGATACAAAGGTCTTATATAGAAACATGGTCGCCAATTTTTGCCAACCTCAAACACTTTATGGTTGGCAGTTAGGTTGGCATCTCCGAATGCCAACCCTAATTCTGAGGGTTGTATATTATTATAAAAAAAATATAATATACAGATAAAAAATGTTGAACATTTTTGATCTGTATATTATATTTCCCAGATGAATTTTTCATGTAAAATTTCCAGATGACTTATCATAGGTGTACTAGCACTTCACACTAGCAAGAGTCTTTTCAGACATGGGTCTTTTCAGTTTTCTTTTACCAAGATAAATATTAAATAGAAATAAATATTTTTTTTTAAGTTGTTTTTGATCATCTTAGGCTTACCTAAGTAAAACTAATTATATAAATTATGTAATTTTAGCAATCAAATTGAGTTGTTTGTCAGTTTAACTGTGAAAGTATAATTAGGGTGGAATGATTATAAAGGTTTTAATGTTTTGGGGCCATTTTTGCTAACTTTTGTTTCACAAACAAAAAAATTTACTTTTATGTAATTATGGATTAGAATATTCAACAATATTTTTTGTTTGTTTATTTAGAAATCAATAATATTTATAATAATTCTAGTCCATGAAGAATAAAATGTTTAGAATAAAATATTTAGAATAAAAGTTTAGAAAAAATAGAATAAAATTTAAGTAAATTAAATTATTAAATTAAAAAGTTTAGAAAAAATAGAATAAAATATTTAGAATAAAGTATTTTGAATAAAATGGACACACAATGTGTCTATGCTTATATTGTTAGTGCATCGAATTGGCTTTTGAATGCGTTACTTGAAAGAAGTTAACAATGTTTGAAGGTAAAGCATTCCATGTGTTGGCTACCCGGTTTGTGAAGAACTTTTAATCTTTCAACACAGTTCTTGACTAATGGTTTAGTAAGTCTTAAGTTGTTGCCACAAAGGTTATACTGGGAAAGTACCAGTATAACAAGTGTGGCGGTTGGATGGCGAATTCGAGGTGTGGTCTAACATACGATTTGTAAAGAACTTTCCAAAGTATGAGTACTTTGGAAAGTTCTTTACAAATTCTTGTAAAGAACTTTCCAAAGTTCTTTACAAGAATCAAAAGAGATCTTGATGTTCTTGTTTCAGAAGACTTTTAAGTCTTCTGAAACAAGAACATCAAGATCTCTTTTGATTGATCCACCTGATCAGTCATTTTGTAGACAAAGACTGGTTTGTTGAAGCGACCTACATGCATGCATTAGTCCAAGTTGAAGCCACTTTTTAGACCATTTTACCGCTTTGTCAATGTCTAGCCGGAGACGTGCTCTGTTTTTTTTTAAAGATACCTAAAATTTTGCTGTAATTGGCATACACTTCGGCGTGATGAGCTTTTTTGTTAGTTAGTCATTTATATAGATGATGGCGTGCAATGCTTTTACCACTGATCCCTGAGGTCCTCCACTAGTTGCCTCTTTCCACTCAGATTCAGCTTTGATAGCAACAACCCTTTGTTTTCGGTAAGCCAGCCATTTTGATATTCACCTGAACAGTGAGCCATATAAACCATAAGCTCTTAGTTTATGCAGAAGTTTTTTGTGTGGTTTACACTGACGTTGTTGAAGGCTTTTGCAAAGTCAGGGTAGCAATAACAGTATCGAAAACAGCCAAACTGATTAATCTCATAAAGGGAATTTCCAGAATAACATCGAAATAAAAAATAACATCGAAGTTGTAAAAAAAGTAGTTGTATAGAAAATCCAAAAAATAGAATTATCTCGAAGTTGTTAAAAAAAAATATCGAAAAGGGACTTTTCATAATAATATCAAAAAAGAGAATATATCGAAATTGTTAAAAAAGGAATAGTATCAAAAATCCGAAAAGCAAAATAATCTCAAAACAGCTCAAAAGAAAAAAATATTGAAAAGGGACTTATCGAAATAATATTTAAATTGTGAAAAAAGGAATAATAAATAATATAATAAAAAATCGAAAATTCAAAAAACGAAATTGTGAAAAAAGGAACAATATTGAAATAGGAATTTTCGGAATTATATCGAAACAGTGAAAAAAGGAATAAAATCGAAATCATAATTTTGATGTTAATCATTAAAATGATTTTCGACCTTATTCCATTTTTATTGTTTTCGACATTAATCAGAAAATCACATTTTCGATGTTAATCATTAAATTGAGTTTTGGATCTTATTCCTTTTTTATTGTTTTCGATTTTGTTTTGTGAAATTTGATCTAAAAACTGTTCGATATTAATCAGAAAAACACATTTTCGATGTTAATCAGTTAAATAATTTTTCGATCTTATTCCGTTTTTATTGTTTTCGATATTGTTTCACATTTTTAAATTTCGATATTAAAACTTTTTGATATTATTCTGAAAATCAATTTTCGATCTTAATCATTAAAATGAGTTTTGGTCAGTTATTTTTCGATACTAATCATTTTTTCAATCAGTTAATTTTCGATACTATTCCGCTTTCCCCAAAGTCAGTGTATATCACATCTATGGCACAGTCATGATGTACTGCGTTTATCAGAATGTCATGAGCTTCTAATAGATTAGACACACAAACCCCGCTTAGGTAAAAAATGGTGTGGAGCTTTTGTGAATAGACCGTTGTTATAGCAGTGCTTCATGATTTGCTCATGAATGAAGCTCCATTATCTTGTATGATATTGATGTTAATGATATCAGTCTGTAGTCTGATGTGCTTCTTTCTGCTACAGGTCTTGAAGATTGGTTTTATAATTGACAGTTATAATTGGGTACTTTGCCTTCAGAGAGAGACTTGCAGTAGACCATTGCTAATGGTATGGAGATCACAACAGTGCAATTGCGAAGTACATGAGGGTGCATTCTGTCATACCCTTTAGATTTTGTTTTGATTAGTTTTTCAAGCTTTTGCTGTATAGCTGTATGTGTGATTGTAGCTTCTTTTAAATCGCACTTAGCTTGCGTTCGATTTCTGAAATTTGGCATTTGATGTAGAGGCTCAACAACAAATGCAGACTGAAAATAGTTAAGTAAATGTGAGATTATTTGCATACTTGTAGTTATTTTTCCTGCATCATTTTTGAGGGATTTCGCCATTTCATTTTCCATTTGCTTATGCTTAACTTAGTTATAAAGTCATGTTCCATGGTTCTTTTTTACTCTTGAAGTGAAAAATAGTTGTAGGTATGTGGATTTTGATTGCTTCATTAATTTTTTTAATCATTTGTAATTTATAGTTGTCGTTAGCTGAAAAAGAATTGAAGATACTTGTCCAATCGATGGCTTATATTTGTGCTGAGATGACATCATAGTTTGCCCTAATCCATATATACCTCTTTTCGTTGTTGTCTCTTGTTCGGTTGTTGTTTGTTACAAATGAACCAATAATAAAGCAAAGCAAAGTGAGTCGCTTTTATGTAGTTCAATAATTTGGTCTGGTTTGTCCAAAATAAGTAAGTCAAGTGTGCTTCTTGGCTCTTCTCTATTTCTTCTATAAGTATGGAACATTAACATTTGTGTAAGGAAGTTTATGTTTAGACATTGTTGGAATAATATATCACTTTGATGCTCATTTTGCATGTGGGCAACTGGCTGATACCTCGTCCAAATCAAGTTCTTTGTATGTTGAATGACTGAAGTTGAATTCATCATTGATTAACATGGATGAGCAATTAGTGAGATTAAAGCTTGAACTGTGTTGGAGTCAGATTGGTGATATTTAGGCTTAAGCTTTGCTTGCTGTGGCCAGCGTAGTGGCAGTGGTTGCAGCATTTTGATTGGTGTTATTACTGGTGGCAGTGACTGATTTGATCTTTGCTGATCCACATACACTTCTTGTTGTTACTAGATTGTTTGGCGTTGAGGCATTGCACAGGTTCAGTTTATCTGTGGATGATCCAGCAAAAGGGCTTATCCAATTTTGCCTTTACAAGCTCTTCATTCTTTTGCTTTTTCTCTTTGAATAGTTAGTATATTCCTTCTTGTTTGGCTAGAGTTCGGTCTTCGGTCTATGTAGACTTATGCGAATTGTTCTATGTTATGGTAGTTACCCTTTCTCAGTGCCTCACATTTGGTAATTGCAGATATAAGTACTACTTGGATGACCCCGGCTGGTTCTGTTGTGTTTTGATCACCTTTTTGAGAGCTGTTCTATCTCCTTTCTCTCTTTTTGTATTGGTGAACATGTACAATCATGTCTTTACTCATTTCGATGGCATCAAAGAACTTGTTGACGAGCTCTTCATCACTTATGTTTGTTGATTCCTTGAATCCTACAATGGCTAATGTTTGTTGATTCCTTGACCAATGTTTGTTGATTCCTTGAATCCTACAATGGCCACGTTTGAATCTTTCTTCTTTCTTGTCTTTACTTCGGCTGCTGCTAAGTTGGCGATTTAGTTCCTTTTTGTCATGTCAAGGTAGAATGGTTTTTTATTTGTTGTTCTTGAATTTGCTACTGGAGGTCTGTTTGCCAAAGCGTGGATTTTCTCATGTAAGTTTTTGATGTTGTTATCATGCTGTTGCTTTATTTCAATTATGGTTATTCTTAATGCAACTTTAATCATATCAGCTGTTTTGATACTGTAGATTTTGTAAAATGTGTCTGTTGTACTTGTTCCAAGTTTAATTGCTGCGTCAGTAGCATTATTTATGATTGTTTCCATGGATTTTTTTTTAATGTTTCTTGTCATCATTATGATCCAATGGTTTTCAAATTATTCAAAATGCAGGGTTGCCATGGAAATCATAAAAATGTCATTGAATTATATTTGGTCATGGAAAAAGTCATGGAATTCCTAAATTTTTATTGAAAGTCATGGAAAATTCATGGAACTATTCAAAATTATCTTTGTTTTTTTCTACTTGCGATATTTTAGAATGCAAGGAAAAGTACTAGTATGTCTAGTCTAAGTCCTTTTTGAAAAAAATATAAAATGTAAGTTATCAGAGAAATATGAGTTTTTTTTAAACACAATTTCAGAACTTTCTACCTATTAGTTTTTGGTTTGCATGTTTTATAATGACCAAGTTGCAAATGCTTAGTACATGGCAAGTAATGAATATTTCACTCTAGTGATTTATTTATAAAAGTTTATGAAGAGCCACCCTGAAATTTTCAATTTCATTTTCAAGTTTGAGTGGCCACCCTGAAATTGTACATTTATGAAATGGCTACCACTCAAAACAGTGGATTACCTCTTGGTTGAGAATTTTTGAACTTTTAACCTTATTAACACCAGTACTATGAGAAGTTTAGATGTGTTTTTTCAATGTATATGTATAGTTAACTAGTTAGCGTATAATATAGTTAACTAGTGTGCATATAAATTAATTTATATTATTTTGTCAGTTTGACATACAATATTCAAAAAAAGTAAAATTTTATCAGTTTGCAAAATAAAAGTAAGATTTAAAAACTATATTGACAATAATTATTTTAATTCTTGTGCTAGATTAATTTAAAAATTTTCTTATTAGAAAATTATTTAAATTGATTTTAATAAAACTTAAATCAGTTTAGATTTATTTTTTATCTTATTTATCATATAAAACTATTTAACTTTTTGTTTTAGTTGAGAAAAATTAATTATAAAAATGCTTTATATAGTAAAATTATTTTTAGTCTTTACATAATAAAATTATTTAGTACATGATCAATTAATTTTTACTCTATTTAATAAATTGATTAAAATCTTTTGTTGAGGAGGATTAAGAGCAACTTTCTGTGAAAATCAGGCAGAATCCAATAGTGACCCTCTTTGAGTGACCCTCTTTGAGTTTGCCATATTTTTAATATGTTGATGCTATTGATACTAAAAAGTAAACTTCCAAAAAAAATTATTGGTTTTTTCGATATTGGACATTATAGTTTGGCAAAAAATATTTTTGACCTCAAAAATTATGCAAAAAATATTCCCATAAATCCCATAATTTTTTTTAATTATTATAAATCTTTATGATAAAGATATATGATAAAGAGGGTTTACTGTAAAAATTTATTTTCAAATATGAGTATTTATTTTTTATATATCATGAATTAAATTTTTGTTCATTGCATTCATTTTTATCTAAATTCTTTGATAGTCTATTTTTTTTTTAAATTATAAATAAAATGATAAGGATGGGAGGTGGAGGAGGGGGTTGTTGCAACATTTTGTGAATAGTTAGTTCTTTTAAATATCAAATTAAAATTTTTTAGGTCTCAACTAGCTAATATATAATAATGAAATGAAATAACTAAAAAAAATGATGGACTTTCTTCTAATTTCATGTTTAAAAATAGGTTTGACAACATTGGGTCAAGAATTCTAAAGTTTTGTCAAATTTGAAGTCCAATATCTAGGGAAAAAATATTTTTTAATTAATAATTTAGCATTGATCTTCTAGTATGAATAGCAACAACATATTGTCAAAATACCAATTTTGAAGAAGCTCCCTTAAAAGCTTTGCCTAATTCTAACAGATGGTGGCTCTATAATAAAAAAAAAATCAGTCAAATCTATGTTTTTTTTTATTTTTACTATTGGAATACCCCATTGATATTTTTTATAAATATAGTAGATAAAAGGCTATTACTCATTTTTGAAAATAAACATTTACTGTTAAATCAGGGCCAGAGGTCACAAAAATTGCACTATTTGACTATACTTTCTTATTCTGTTAAAAAAATTATGGATACTTGTGGCTTTAAATAAAAATGAAGATCAAAAATGACAAAAAAATTTTTTTTTTTTGCATACTTTTGAGGCATGGTGTTTAGACAGACCAAAATGTTTACTTTATCTAGTTTATCATTTTTAATTCTAAACAAGCCAAAAAATAATAATCTGGTGAAATACCTATTGAAAAGTTTTATTAAAAATTAAAGTTTAAAAATGTTTTTGACACCATTTGATCAATAATAGCTTTAAGTATGATTTTTAACAACATTTAAAAATATTAGAGAAAAAATACAAACTTTTAATTTTATTTAAGTTTTTACTTTTAGATAAAGTCTGATTCTTAGAGAAAGCTGTTCTTAAGCATTTTAAAATAAGTTTATGAAATTTTTTAGCAAGGCAATTAAAAATTCGAAAAATTTATATTGTAGGTGTGTTATTTTTTATTGTACAACACATAACATACTGTATCTATAGGTCAAGACAAATCATAGGCCTGGTTATATATATATATATATATATATATATATATATATATATATATATATATATATATATATATATATATATATATATATATATATATATATATATATATATATATATATATATATATATATATATATATATATATATATATATATATATATATATATATATATATATATATATATATATATATATATATATAATATATATATATATATATATATATATATATATATATATATATATATATATATATATATATATATATATATATATAGATATATATATATATACATATATATATATATATATATATATATATATATATATATATATATATATATATATATATATATATATATATATATATATATATATATATATATATATATATATATATATATATACAGGGCGCAACAAATCGACAAATGTGCGAACATTAAAAAAAAAAGACAGAAAAACAAACGTCATGTTTCTTTACTTTTGCTTACGTACGTTTGTCTAAAATTTTTAAAAAATGTTGGCGTTCGTCTAGCGTTTAAAATGCATTATTTCAGCAAATTTTTTTTTTTTGCGAATAATTATGCAATTAATATTATTTTATTTGTTATAAAAAACACATATTTATAATTAAAAACAAAAAGAGTTACTAAAATTTAAATCACACCTTAATGACTTAAAAAGAAACCGTGCTTAAAAATGATTACATTCTTCAATAGCGTTACTTTTAAGCAAAATAACTGGGAATCTAGTTGATAGAATTAATTATATTATAGCTTGGTTTTTGCATGTGCTAACAAAAGAATGGAAAACTTTAGTTAAAATAAAGACATTTAAAATTACATAAAAAGAAACCATGCTTAAACTTAAGATTGTTTTTTTTTTGTGTGCTTTTTTATAATTTTCTTATTTTCCTTAGAGTAAAGTAATGCTTGTTTGCACATTTTGTGTTTCATTTTTTGCACAAAAACACTTTTTAAAAATTTAAAAAAAATTTTTAAGTTAGGCTGAAATATATATATTTAAATAGAATATAGAGAATTATTATGTTTATTTAGTTTTCCAAAGTTTAGTTTTTAATTTTTTTTTAACTTATTATTAAATACTTAACATTATATTATTTAAATTTTTTTTTAAAAAAAGAAACGTAAAAACAACTTTTATATTATTTTTAGGTCCTTTTATTTTAATTTCTTCTTTTTAATTTTATACATTTTTTTTATTAGTAAACATTTTATTAGTAAAGATATATGTATATATATATATATATATATATATATATATATATATATATATATATATATATATATATATATATATATATATATATATATATATATATATATATATATATGTATATATATATATATATATATATATATATATATATATATATATATATATATATATATATATATATATATATATATATATATATATACATATATATATATATATATATATAAGTTGATGAATTTTTTATTCCATTAGAATTCAAATCTTGTGTTACAAGCCGATCTTAGTTTAATTGAACGACGTGGTCGAGATGAAGCTACTGGAGAAGTTTTATCACTACAACATCACATTGAAGGAATCAAGATGGGGGATAAATATTTAAGATCTAAGCCGCCAGAGCTTGAAGATCAAGCTAAGAAAGCTAAGTGAGTTATTTTGTTCAATTTTATTTAGTCATTTTCAAATTTTAATTTCTACGTACTTTATTAAATGAAAAAAATTATTACTATTTTAGGAAACGCAAAACTGAAAAAGATGATAATTTAAACTATGGCAAACTCAAAAGTTCAACTCTGTTATCTGATAAAGTGGACGATATGGAGGGTATTTATTACAGGCCAAAAACTTCAGAAACTCGTCAAACATATGAAGTGTTACTTAGTTTCATTCAAGCCGCAATCGGTGATCAGGTAAAGTTCAAACTTTCATTATTTTATTTCTTATCATTTAAAATTAACTGTCATGATCTGTACGATACAGGTCGTGGTAAGTCTCTTCCACACTCGACTATATCTAAACTTGTTCTTAATTTGGTCTCTATACTTAAATTTATTATAGTAAATGGCAAAGAATTAATTGATTTAAAGTTCTTGTCTTTTGGTCAACAATTAATTACTTTACTTTATTGTGAATTGTGCTTATTTTCTTCAATATTTTTTACATAATAAAAGTACCTTTAACATATAAGATAGTTGCATAATATTTCTTCAGGTGTTTTTGGAAACTTAAGCTGTAATAATTTTTTACCTTCTCATTAAAATTTAATTAAAAAGCAAATTTTGACATTGAAAAACAGGCTAAAGAGACCTAGTTATTTTAAATAAGTTAGCTTTATCTGTTTGATGCTTTTTATAAAAGCTTTTTTGTAAAAAAAACTCTTAACAAATTCATTCAATTAAGCTGTTTGACTGCTTAGTTAGGCAAATAAATTATCGAACCTGTTGTTTGTGCCAAAAATCAATACTTAATGCAAATGGAAACTTCTAGTACAAAACGTGATAAAAGTATAAATGGTTTCTATTTACACATAAAAAAATAATGGAGATATAAAAAACAAAGCAAAAATGGCTCATATATCCATTCCAAAGATAAAAAATATAGAAATTTATTTGAGAAACAAAAAACATATTTTTCTTGAGATAAAATAAAAATGTAAACTTTAATAAAAGTTACAAAAAAATATTATATTCAACATAAAAAAGTATCAAAAATACTTATAAAAACAATTTAAATTGAAACATTGTTTCATTATTATATAGCTTTTAGTAAATGGTATGAAGATTATTAAAGCTTTTAGAATACAATCAGCATTCAGAGCATTTTTAAAATTCTGCTATGGAGGAACTTTCGAAAATCAGTCATAAGAGAAGAATTCGACCTAAAAATGGAACAAAATTATTATTTGAATACACTTAATACACATTAGTTTGTTATGTACTATTTATTTATTTGAAAACTTAAAAATGTGACCAAACAGATAACAAATAAGAAACTTTGTGAGGTTATTTTTCTTTTGTGAAAGTTTCAAGATGTATTAATGCAAGTTTGGATTAACAACTCTTTTTAAAAAAGCAAGGCTAAAAATAAATAAAAAATAAAAATTTACTTTAATTTAATTATACAGCCATCATTACCAGGTTGCTCCATTCTGAATGACACTGCTGAATTAGGATTATATATATTTAACTGACAATATGTGGGTAGAAAACCTTCAAAATTTAATGAGAGTTACTATAACTTATGTTATAACACTTTGCATACTTAGCTTTATAAAAATAAAACAAATTTAAGTTATTTAAATTTAATGAAGGAAAATAGAAACTTTTAAATGTTAAATGAGGAGGAGCTATTATTAAAAAGGAAGCTCATTTTTAACAAAATTTATTTATGAACGAAAGCATAAATTGTTAACAAAATAGAAAAGAATATATATCTTTAAAACTTTTTTTTTTTTAAATCAACAAAATACAAAATGTTAACAAAAAGGAACAGAGTGTTTATCTTTTTAAGAAAATTTACTTAAAAAATAATTGTATATAAATATTTAATGAAGTATATATCTTTTCAATAAAATTTACTTAAAATTATAAATATTAAAAAAATTATAGATATTAAAAAATTATATCTTTTTAACATTTCTTTTAAACACATTCTTTCAACAATATTTTTTCAACAAATTTTATGAATACACTTACTACATAAAGATTTAATTTATGTGTTTCATGATGACAGTACACCACTTTATGTGTTTCATCATGACAGTACACCACTTTATGTGTTTCATCATGACAGTACACCACTTTATGTGTTTCATCATGACAGTACACCACTTTATGTGTTTTATCATGACAGTACACCACTTTATGTGTTTCATCATGACAGTACACCACTTTATGTGTTTCATCATGACAGTACACCACTTTATGTGTTTCTTCATGACAGTACACCACTTTATGTGTTTCATCATGACAGTACACCACTTTATGTGTTTCATCATGACAGTACACCACTTTATGTGTTTCATCATGACAGTACACCACTATATGTGTTTTATCATGACAGTACACCACTTGACTGGCACAGACAACAGTAAGGGTGTTGATCTTGGCTAGCAGATCAACACCCTTACTGTAAACTAAGCCAAGTCAAAACAATTCAAAACAATGCAAAAAACATAATAACCACTTATAAACTATAAACACATAATACAAACTACAACACATCACAAACATACTATGTTACATAGAATCACTTTATATATAAAAGATATTAACACACTCACAAACCCATATAACCTTAACACATATAAACATAATAAATAATACATAAAAATAATTAAACATATAAATTAAAAAATATATGTAAATCAGAAACATTTACAAATACAACCTTATTTTTGTAATATTTGTTCAATGACATACCTCGTAATAAATGTTTATCAACGTAAAAAACAAAGATCAAAACAACCTGGTTTTTAAAATAATAAAAGCAATTTTTCAATCTGTAATTTTTCAAAAAATAAGATATTAAACGATCTTGTTCTTGAACATGCAACAGAGTTGATTGTGTGAGATGCAAGGGTTTTGAAGATAAACACCAACTTTATTAAGGGTTTGACCTCTTGACCTTTGTAAAGAGCATTGTCTTCTAGAGTCATCATCGTCTTCTAATTTTTTAAAATAAAAAATACATGTTTATATACATTAAATAAAATTGACAAAGGACTTGATTTGTGTCATTATTAAAATGCACGAACTAAAAAAAGTTCCTGACTTTGAAAATTGCTTTACTAATTTAAAAATAATATAAGGTTTATTCATTACTACAAAAGTTAAAAATTAAAAAGTTTTCGATCTTATTACTAATTAATCAGATATTAACAGATTATAAAGATTTAAGAATACCTCATCGTGTGGTCAAAAATATAAAGAAAAATGTTTTAAGGCCAAAATTGTTATAAACTCAGTGTCAACTGTGCATGAATAAGGTATTAAGTTCAGCAGTCATATATGGTGATTTTCATGTACAATTTCTATTTAAAATTATTGAATGTAATTAAATAAAAAATAAGTAATTTCAAGACGTCAAAAATTTTAAGGCCCACACATGTTTACTCACCATTTTTTAAAGTTTTTTTTCTTATTTTAGTTTTAGTCATATATAAAAAAAATATTTTGGAGTCAAAATATTTTCATTACAATAAACTAAACATAAACCTCTAAACAGAAACCTTTCATAACTAAATAGAAACCTTTCATAAATTTTTAAAGAAAAAAAAAAAGTGCAACTTCCGTCATAATTGCGTTTCACTCAAAGATAGGTATAATATATACCACAATATAAGAAATATTGTTGCATATGTTTTAAAGACTTCCAGATTCACAATAAAATACAAAAACAAAAACAACAAGTTTGTTTTTTGTTGATATATATTTATTATGTGGTTTTATTTAAAAAATTTAGCTCAAGCGTTTTTTTTAACATTTTCTTCAATATATGGATGACATATTCATAACATAACATAACATGTGTTGAGAGTTGGTAGTTCCTCTGAGTTTTTCATTTTCAATTGGATTTGAGAATGATATCTTCACAGGCTTAGTTGTTAGATGGATGCAGTAAAAACTTTATCAAAAATAGTGATAACTTGCAGGGGCCTTTTAGACCCTTTTCGACAGTGTTGAACATATTTAGGGAACATTTGGGTATTGCCCAAGTTCAGAAACTAAGGAGAGAAATTAATTGATTTTTTTTTTTTTTTTTCAAAAAATGCCTATATATGTTTCTGCAAAATTATTTAGAGGCATTTAAAATGTTGCTTTTTTGTGATAATAAAGAAGAATCTAATGCAGCTCTCTTTAATTTTTGTTCTTTTTTTTTTGTTTGTTTATAATATATACTATATTTTTATTTGTAATTATTAACTAGATTAAATCTTGTACTGTTGTCATTTAAACTTTTAAATCTATTAAAATAATTAAAACAAATTATATAAATATAAAATTTTATTTTATATTTCAAAGTTTTATCAAATGCTTTGCATTGTTTTCTATAAAAGGTTTAATTTCAGCCAAGAGACATACTTTGTGGTGCTGCAGATGAAGTTTTAATTACTTTAAAAGATGAGCGATTAAAAGTGAGTTAATTATTTTTATTTATTGTTCTTAATTTTTACCATAATGAAATGTTTATTTATTTATTGTATAAGTTCTTATCTTTTTTTACCAAAATAAAATAAATTGATTAGTTGTTTAAATTATATAAAAAATAGTTATTTTAATGTTTCCAAACACTTGATTTACAGTAAGTCAAATGTTAAGTAAAATTTTGAAACCATATTTTCATAAATTGTTTAAAACTTTTGAAAATAGTTAATTATTTTAATAGACTTATTTTAATTTATTTTGAATTCATTTATATTTATTTTTAAATTTTATTTTGATATTTTAATCTGTATAAGAAATCTCTTAGGCCTATGGTGGGTCACTATAGTCAAGTGAGCTAATCTAATCTTTTTTAAGACTTATTTAATCAAATATATATTAAAGAAATAGACAAATAACAGCTTGTAAGCTGCCTTTAGATCCTAGAATGTCATTGTGGCTAGCAAGCCTTATGCAGCTCTTTTTAAAAAGGTTATAAACCCAGTATTATCATTATTTGAACCTTAGATTCAAATAACAGAAAAAAAAGTTAAAAAAAATTAAAAAGAATAGTTGAAAATAAGATATTCACAAACCTCAAATGGAAGTATTTGTTAGATA
>NC_061158.1:12897203-12979703 GCF_022113875.1 Hydra vulgaris | reverse complement strand
AGTTAATTTCTATCTTGATAATTTAATTCCTATAGTAATTCAATGATTTAATTATTTCATTTGTTTATCTTACTAAGAAGAATCGCTTTAAATATGGTAAACTTTTCAAACAACGCGAAACATAAAATAGGTATTAAAAAAATTAACTTTTTTATTTATAAAATAATTTAGCTTAAGTAAAGCTAAAACTTGCAAACTTAGTTAAATGAAGAATATTTGTTTCCCTTTTAAACAATCATAAGTTGTTACTTTATATAAAAAACATCGCTTAATTTTATAAAAAAAGTTGTAAAAGAGTGATGTTTCGAAAATATTTGTTCTAAATGTAATTTATTTAGCTTTAAGTTTTTTCGCGTTTAAAGATATTTTATTTGCCTATTTTTTTTTTTTTTTTTGTAACTGTCTCTCATCAGTCCAATTAATCTTTGTCGCTTTTTTTTTTGCTTTTTAAAATGTTCTCAAAACGGCTAAAAAATCTGGCCAGCTTTTTGCAACTAAATATTATTTAGGTGCTCAGCAATCGAGAGCGATCGCTCCCGCTTCCCGACCAAGCCTGTAGAGCCTTTCTCTAATTTTGTTAAACTTGCTTTTTTGTTAGCATTAAAAATGACTGAGATAATCAGTTTTATCAGCTATCTCAAAACAAGGCTGTGTGGGCAAGTTGAGTTTTAAATTAAATGTTATATACATGTTATATAAACCAAATTAAAATTATTTTTATTAGTATTAAAGTAATTCATACATTAAGTGCATATATATATATAATCATATAATACCATATTATACCAACATAATTATTTAATCATCATTATTAAACATCTTTATAAATATCTATTTTCGTTATAGAACTTTTGTTTTCTAATAATTTATGAAACTAATTTTTTAAATGCATAATGGTACTTATTTTGATGCGTGTCACATTACATAATTAAATAAGTTGTAACTAAATAAAAATTACAAATTTGCATATTGTGTAGTTTTATTAAAATCATTTCTTTCTATGACATAGATAAAAAGTTACAATATGATATTTAGGTTTAATATCTTTTTAGTTTTGTATTGCACCTTGCTGACCATGGCTCAAACAATAAAGGAACGCAAAGATTTAGAAACAAAGATGAAAGTTGACCCTGAACTTGCTGAAATTCTTCATCAACTATCAGAGGAAGATCAAAAAGACTTGGTTCAGGTTGTTATTTTAAAACTTGAATATAACTTTAAATTTAAATACATGATAAACATTTATTCTTTATAAGAAACTTTTATATCGTATTATTTTTTATTCTTCATAAGAAACTTTTATATCATATTATTTTTTATTCTTCATAAGAAACTTTTATATCATATTATTTTGTTACTGTTATTTAATCAGGCTGAACGTGCTCGGAAAGCAGCAGCAAGAAAATCTAGGGTAGATGCTGACCTTAGTGCATTAGACAGTGAAGATAAACTGGTAATTCATGTTTTATTTTTTTAAAAAATTTAATATTCAAATCTAATAATTTATTTTTATTACATCCAAAAACTAAACTTTTTTTGTAAAGTTTTTATTATTAATCTTTATATTTTTGATTAATATATACATAAAGTTTCAAATATGTAAATAATAAAAAGTTAATAAAATTATAAATAAACATTTTTTTCTAACATTTCTGGAGATTTTTTCCTTGAAAGTTCTTTTTTTTTTTAATTTTAAATAAAAAAATTAAAAAGTATTTTGCATTTTGAAAGGCATTAAAAACATAAAATACCTCAAAAATTTTATATTGAATACATATACTAGGTACTTGACTGAAAAAAAAATTATTTAAAATACAAAATACAAATACTTTAAAAGTGTTTTAAATATTTTACAACACTGGTTTCTCAAATTGTTATAGTGTTTAATAAAACAGAACTTATATATTGTTATATTGTGTGACACATTGTTTATTTTATTTAGATTTTTAATTTCAAATTTTAAATTTTTAAAAAAATGTTTAGAGTCGCTTTGCAAAGAAGTTACTTGACTTGGAAGATTTATCTTTTAAAGATGGAAGTCATTTCATGGCAAATAAAAAGTGCCAGTTGCCGGATGGTTCATTTAGAAAGCAAAGGAAAGGTTATGAAGAAGTTCATGTACCTGCCTTGAAACCTAAGTCATTAAAAGATGGAGAGGTTAGAATTAATCCATATATTTTTAAATACTTTTTTATTTTTTCTTGTTTTTTAGATGTTTTTAGGCCTGTTTTTTAAGCTTCCTGTATTTTTAATAGTTTATATGTGCTTTGTGGATTTAGGAGGCAACAAATTTAAAACAAATCAAAAATGTTTCATATGTTTATAGAATAAATAAATTGAACATAAATGATTTGTTTATAAAATTTACTATTTTTTTTTTTCAATCTTTTTTTATAGAACATAGTACTATTAAATCGGAGGGGGGGGGAGGGTACTTGTTATCAGAAAAAACAATTATATTTTTATTCTTAAAACATTTTTAGGTCTTGGTTCAAATTAGTGACCTACCAAAATACTCCCAAACTGCATTCGAAGGATACAAGCAGCTAAACAGAATTCAAAGCAAACTAGCAGATGCTGCACTAAAAACAGATGATAACCTTCTTTTGTGTGCTCCTACTGGGGCAGGTAAAACCAATGTTGCACTAATGGCTATCCTGCGTGAAATTGGAAAACACATTAATCTTGATGGTACAATTAATACAAGTGAATTCAAAGTTATATATATTGCTCCGATGAGATCTCTTGTCCAAGAAATGGTCCTCAATTTTTCAAAGGTACCTAAAAGTTACTTTAAAGATAAAAAATTTTATCATGAAAAGTCAAAAGGTTTTGAATAAGTTTTTAATTTTTTTACAAATCAAATTTATTATGCATTTTCAAAATAAATAGTAAGGAATAAAATAAATAACAAAAATGTTTGAAAAGTTACATTTACAACATTTAATTCAACTAATTATAATAATTTATCTCCAATATTTATTTTTAAATATTGTTAGGAGAAAGCATTAATGTTAGTTATTATAATATTATAGATTCTGATATTGTACATGTAGTGTGTTCATGTGTAAATAAATGGTTCAAATTTTCAAAATATTTACATATTATAAATTATTGATTTTGTTCTATTGTTTATTGTAAATTCAATTTTGTTGTATTTTTACTAAAAGTAATAATTCTAGTTTACTTTAATAGAGGCTGCAATCTTATGATATTCAAGTGTCTGAGTTAACTGGTGATCATCAATTAAGCAAAGAACAAATTGACAGTACACAAGTAATTGTATGTACACCTGAAAAATGGGATATCATTACTCGAAAGGCTGGAGAGCGTACTTATACTCAGCTAGTTAGATTGATTATTATTGATGAAATCCATCTATTACATGATGAGAGAGGCCCTGTTCTTGAGGCAATAATTGCTAGAACAATAAGGCAAATAGAAAGCACTCAAGAACCTGTACGGTTAATAGGTTTAAGTGCCACGTTACCAAATTATGAAGACGTTGCAACATTTATGAGGGTGAATGTGGACAAAGGTTTATTTTTCTTTGACAATAGTTTTCGACCTGTTCCACTAGAGCAGCAATATGTAGGGGTGACTGAAAAGAAAGCAATCAAAAGGTTTCAAGTTATGAATGAAGTTGTTTATGAAAAAGTAATGGAAAATGCAGGCAAAAATCAGGTGCTAGTGTTTGTCCATTCTCGCAAAGAAACAGGGAAAACAGCTCGAGCTCTAAGAGACCTGTGTTTGGAAAGAGATACATTAGGCCAATTTCTGCGTGAAGATTCAGCAAGCATGGAGGTTTTAAGGTATTTTTATTTGTTTAAATTTTACAAAATTTGACATAACACAAAAAAACACATAAACATAAAACAAAAAAACAAAACATTCAAATTTTCATATATTTTTTGAAGTTAAAAATAACAAATCATATAAACATTTGTTTGTAAGTTTTTAGTTAGTTTATAAAGTTCTATTTAAATCTAATTATACTAAGTTTATTTTTTATTTTTTTTTGTTAACCATTTTGTCAAAATTCATCATACTTTTATCAGATTACATTAACATTACTATATTATATCAGATTACATTAACATTACAATTTTGTATCAAATTACATCAATACTGAGAAACAAAAAGATCTCTAGAAATTATTTTAGCCTGTTGGCTTGCACTTTTATCAAAAAAGAATGAAAAAAGTTTTTGTAAAAACACATTTTGAAATTTTGCTAAACTTTGGCAAAATATAAAAGAAAATGTTTACAATTGTTATGTAATGTATGCAAATGTCAATGATAAATATTATTTTAGCTATCAAAGTTCGGCTTCATCATAAATTAACATCTCTTTTTTTTCCTTCTCAAATACTACCATGGTTACTGTTTCATCAATACCATAGTTACCATTGTTCCATCAATAAAAACTTAATCTTTCATGACTTATCATTTAAGTTACTTCCTCTTACTGTGGCTGTTTTTTCATGCTAAAAAAACTTTTATTTATCTAGTTTTTTTACTTGAACATCTGTGCTTTGGAGCTCTCTCTCATCTCCATGTTTCCCTTACACATAATTTTCAGTTTTGTAAGTTAACTTTCTTGCTTCTTGAATCTTTTTTTTCCTATAAATATATATTTTTTTAACTCGCAACTTAATTAGTAGTTGCTTGCAGCAATTACTAAGTTGTTTCATTTCTTTAAGCAGCAGTTAGGAAATTTTTTTTTTTTTAAATATCTTTTTCCTTAGATTTTATATTTCTGTTTTTAATTCTCAAATATATGAAAGTGTAAAAATTACATCTTTTTAATTTATTTTGAGCTTGCTCAATGTAGCCAATCACAATGTGTTTTTTGTGCCTAATCTTCTTAAATTAATTTGAACAAACGCTAAAAGGTTAATTGATTTCGTAAATAAAATATAAACTTATAGTAACATTTATTTCATCAATTTATCTAATAAATAGTGTTAAGAATAAAAATAATATTAAAAAAAAAATCTTTTCATTCTATTTTCTCTATTGGTATTATTAATTTAACAAAATGGTTTAAAACAAAACCAAACAATATAAATTATCATTAATCCAAAGATTAAACTACTATCTGTCCATCTTCAGTTGTTTTTTTTTAGTTTAACTGTGCTACATAGCAGTATCCATGCTATTCATTTTAAGTTATCAATATATAATCTATAATATCTATTCCCAGTATATTTTCTGATAGTTTTCTAAATATGATTATTTTTATTTGTTGTTATCATTTTAAATATTTTAATATGTCATATATATTTTTTATATCATATATGTTTTTTATATCATATATGTTTTTTATATCATATAAGTTTTTTATTTCATATATGTTTTTTTTGTATCATATGTTTTTGTTATTTATAATTTTTTATATCATGTATGTTTTTTATATCATATATGTTTTTTATATCATATAAGTTTTTTATTTCATATATGTTTTTTTTTGTATCATATGTTTTTGTTATATGTATTTTTTTATATCTTTTTTTGATTTACTCTGATTTTTTATCTTATATAGAACTGAAGCTGAACAGGTTAAAAACTTAGAGCTAAAGGATATTTTGCCATATGGTTTTGCTGTTCATCATGCAGGCATGAGTCGTGTTGATAGAACACTTGTTGAAGATTTGTTTGGAGATCGTCATATACAAGTTCTTGTATCAACTGCTACATTAGCTTGGGGTGTTAATCTTCCAGCTCACACAGTCATTATTAAAGGAACTCAGGTATTATCAAGATTATTGGTATAGAGAAGGTTTTAAAACATTAATTTAAACATTAGTTAGAATAATTTATTTAAAACATAAATTTTATTTTCTTGGTTCAGGTTTATAGTCCAGAAAAAGGAAAATGGGTTGAGCTTGGTGCCCTTGACATTTTGCAAATGTTTGGACGTGCTGGTCGACCACAGTATGATACTAAAGGTGAAGGTATTTTGATAACCAACCACACTGAACTTCAATACTATTTGTCTTTATTAAACCAACAGCTTCCAATTGAAAGCCAGTTTATAAGTAAATTAGCAGATAATTTGAATGCTGAGATAGTGCTTGGTACAGTACAGACTGTCAAAGATGCTTGCACATGGCTAGGTTAGTTTGTTTAGTTTGTTTAGACTGCTTGATAAATTAAGCTGTTATAAATATTGTTTTTATTTTTTTCTCTTTTTTCTCTTTAATAATTAATTTATAAATAATTTTAATTGGTTAGTTTGAAGTTATATTTAGCAGGAAATATCAATACGTATTTGATTGGTTTATGGTTTGTTTTATTTTAATCCAGGTTACACTTATTTATACATTCGTATGCTTCGTAATCCAACACTGTATGGAATTTCACATGATGATATGGAAAATGATAAGCTTCTTGAACAGCGTAGAATGGACCTTATTCATAGTGCAGCAGTTTTACTTGATAAAAACCAGCTTATTAAATATGACAAAAAAACTGGAATTTTACAGGTATTAGTTATATTTTATTGTTACTAATATTTACTATAATGTTATTATTATTTTCATAGTACTTTTTTAAGTTGCAAGTCATTAACATATATTATTTTTATATATATTTTTTATTTTAAGACAACTGAACTTGGGCGAATTGCAAGTCATTATTATTGCACTCAAGAATCAATGGCAACATACAACAAGCTATTAAAAGCTACTTTAAGTGAAATTGAACTGTTTCGTGTTTTTTCTCTTTCCTCTGAATTTAAGTATATAAATGTTAGAGAGGAGGAAAAAATGGAACTACAGCTTTTAATTGAACGAGTACCGATACCTGTTAAAGAAAGTATAGAAGAACCTAGTGCAAAAATCAATGTTTTATTGCAAGCATATATTTCACAATTAAAATTAGAAGGGTTCGCTCTTGTTGCTGATATGGTTTTTGTTACTCAATCTGCAGGCCGCCTTATGCGTGCAATTTTTGAAATTTGTCTTCATCGTGGCTGGGCGCAATTAACTGATAGAGTTTTGAATCTTTGTAAGATGATTAACAGTCGCATGTGGCTGTCAATGACGCCATTAAGACAATTCAAAAAAATGCCTTTTGAAGTAATTAAAAAGATTGAGAAAAAAGATTTTCCATGGAAAAGGTTTTATGATCTTGGCCATAATGAAATAGCTGAGTTAATTCATGCTCCAAAAATGGGAAAAGTAATTCACAAATTTGTTCATCAGTTTCCTAAAGTTGAAGTCACAACACATATCCAGCCTATAACACGTTCAACTCTAAGTGTTGAAGTTACAATCACACCCGATTTTCAATGGGATTCGAAAATTCATGGTAATTCAGAGGCGTTCTGGATATTTGTAGAAGATGTTGATGGAGAAAGAATATTACATCACGAGTATTTTTTGTTAAAAGAAAAATATGCTACTGATGAACACACTGTAAAGTTTTTTGTGCCAGTTTTTGAACCTTTACCTCCTCAGTATTTCATTAGAGTAATATCAGACAAATGGTTACATTCTGAAACACAGCTACCTGTTTCATTTAGGCATTTGTATTTACCTGAAAAAAACCCACCTCCAACAGAGTTACTAGATCTTCAGCCTCTCCCTGTATCAGCATTAAGAAATTCTGACTTTGAAGCACTTTATCAGGACAAGTTTCCTTACTTTAATCCGATTCAGACTCAAGGTTTAAAATTTAATTTAAAATTGATTTTTTTTTTTTTATTATTATTAATAGTTATAATCGAAAATAAGATGTTTAGTTTTAATTAAAAAATTTACAATCTAAATTTGGACTATTGTGTCTTGACTTAAATTGAATCAGTTCAACATGAGTGTAAATGAATTTAACATTTATATCATTAATATAAAAATGTATGTCTTTGTTATAGTTTTCAATGCACTTTACAATTCTGATGATAATATATTAATTGGTGCTCCAACTGGTAGTGGAAAAACAATATGTGCAGAATTTGCAATTTTACATCTGTTATTGCAACATCATGATGCTCGTTGTGTTTATATAACTTCACTGCAATCTCTAGCTGAACAGGTTGTTTATTTGTTTGTTTACTCATTTAGTTCAGTATTCATAAAAAATGAAATAACCTTTGATTGGAAGTTAAATATATTACATAAAGTAGTACAATATAGTTCTAGTCATTTGATTATCTTGATTGCTAAGCACTTAAATAACTTGAAAAATGTCACACACATGTCTTGAAAGATTCACTTATCAGCTCTGTTTGTTATTATTTTAAAATAAGCACTGATGATCCTAAAATAACGAAAGTCAAAGCTTAACAAGTTAATTTAAATAAAATTGATTAAACTCTTAATTGGCTTACTTGGTTAATGGAGCTAAATGTAAAAAATGTAATGTATTTTTTTATTTGATGAAAAATTATAATTATTTCAAAATTTTAATGTGATATAATTATAATTCTAAAATCACAATTGTTGAAAATAACTTGAATGAATCATTTTTCAATTTTAAAAGTTATTGAAAAAAATGTTGCTGATCTTTCAGACTTTTAATAAAAGTTTATAAAAAAGGGACAACTAATTAAGTGTGAATTGCATTAGTGTGAACTGGCATCAGTGTGAATTACTTTAAATTTCAATTATTTTAAATTTGAGCCATGCATAATTTTAATAAAAATAACTTCTCTTTTTTTTCTTTAAATTTTCGATGTGTGTAGAAATTTAACACTTACTACAGAAATTATTGAAGATTTTCCAAACTTTGAAGCTATATTGAAAGTAGCTCTCTGTGCCATGGCAAATCCCCAAATTTATTGTGAGTAAGAGTAGAGACCATTGATCTTTGTAGTGGTAGTATTGAAATAATAATACTCAGTGCAAAACTAAGCCTTAGCTTCCTAAGGCTTAGCTTCCTTTTTTTAATTTTTTTGAGCTTTTTTTTAATTTTTTTATTATTTTTATGTAATCTTGGTATAAATTTTAGGTATTTACTGACTGGCGCAGTAAATTTGGTATAATGCTAGGAAAAAATGTAGTTATGTTGACAGGGGAAACAAGTGGTGATCTTAAGTTGCTTGCCAAAGGTAACATTATTATTTCGACACCAGATAAATGGGATGTTTTATCTCGCAGATGGAAACAAAGAAAAAATGTGCAGAATGTTAATCTTTTTATTTTGGATGAGTTACATTTAATTGGTGGAGAAAATGGGGTATGTTATTATTTTAATTGGTGGAGAAAATGGGGTTTATTATTTTGGTGTTTTGCTCTTTTTATAGCTTTTTTTTTTTTTTTTTTTTTTTTTTGTACTTTTAATTTCAAAACTTGACACTAGTAATTAAAACTTTGCACAATTTAATATTACTTATATCAAATGAATACTTTTAAATACAAATATTGTTAAAATAAGTTAAATCATTATTTTGATAGGCAAGTAAATTATGCGGATAGATAATTAAGACTCTAAATTTTCATTTACTTTTTACTAAAAACATTTACTTTGTATTTGAAAAACATTTACTTTGTTATTTGAAATAGTTAGTAATTTAAACTTCATACGAGTATTACTTATGTGACTAATCTTAGAAATGAGTATTTTTTTGTTGTTTTTTTTATTTTGTTTTTGTTTTTTTATATACAGTTTTGCAATAGTTTTGCTTATAATAGCTTGTAATTGATATTGCTTTTAATTTTTAAAAGTTTTGCTTATAATTGATTTTTTTCTTTAATTCTATATAAATTAATGTTTGCAATAAAAAAATCTTTAATTATATACTGTTTAAAGTTCTTTTTGGATTACTCATTAAGCAATATAACTGTTATAGTAAAAAAAAATTTACATAACGTATTACAATTTTACAATATATAAAATATTTTTAGCCTGTGATGGAGGTGATTTGCTCTCGTATGCGTTATATATCATCTCAGATTGAGAAAGGTATTCGTATAGTAGCATTAAGTTCTTCACTTAGTAATTCTAAAGATATTGCACAGTGGCTTGGTGTTAGTACAAATAATATATTTAACTTTCACCCTAATGTCAGACCAGTGCCTCTAGAATTGCACATTCAGGTAGAAAAAAATTATTTAATACTAGTTACCTTTTTAAAAACATTTTTAAAGTCAAAACTTTTTTCCCATTTTTCTAGGCATTAAAATTTTTCTTGTATAATAATAGGGGTTTAATATTACTCACACTGGATCACGTCTAATAGCTATGATAAAGCCTGCTTATCAGTCGATAGTCAGGCTATCTCCTCGGAAACCTGTTATTGTGTTTGTACCCTCAAGAAAGCAAAGTAAAATCACAGCGCTTGATTTGCTGTCTTTTTGCGGTGCTGAGAATCAACCTCAAAGGTAAATTTATTTATATTTAAAAAAAAAACGTCTAAAGGTTTCGTTATTTTAGTTTTTTAATGATAATTTTTTTTTAAGGTTTCTCCACTGCACAGAGGAAGACCTTCAACCTCATTTAAAACGTATTCAAGAGAAAACCTTAAAAGAAACTCTAACTTACGGAGTAGGTTATTTGCATGAAGGACTCAGTGATATAGAAGTTAAAGTTGTTGAACAACTTTTTACCTCAGGAGCTGTTCAGGTATAAAGCTTCTGTTATATACAACAATTAGTCAGTTATAGTGTTAAAGAAGAGTTTACTTATTTGGCCACGGCTCTTTGCATGTTTTGAAAATTTAACCATTTTAAAAATGCACTGAAAAACCAAACTATACTAAAGAAAAATTAAAACCAAAAAAAACACTACTGAAATTTAAAATTATTTAAACTTTGATATTTTCTGGTGTCTAATAAATAAATTAAACATAAGTAAAAATCTTAAAAAAGGATTTGAATCTGCACTATATATTGATCGGACAATTGCAACTCAAATATAAAATGGTGTTTCTTTTTATAGTGTTACGCTAACATAGTGACATTAAATTTTATTATTTAAAGTTATTTTGTGTACAAGTATCATTTCTACAATAGATTTATTTGTTGTACACTTATACAAATAATGACCACATTATGTGCAACGCTTTTAAATTTACAAAATTTGTAAATTTTTCTAGTTTTATTTTTTTGGGTTTTTCTTTTAATTATTTTCTTATTTGTTAAGATTTCGTACCTTTTCTCAGTTTATGTGTTTTTTAAATTTTTATTTGTTTAGTTTTTTTAACACATATTTAAAACTTGCTGAGTTATCAAAACATGAAAAGAGCTGTGGTCAAGTTATCAAAACATCTTTTACATGGTCAAACAAGACATGCAACTGCACGCATCTCTTGTGAAAGTCTGTTGTTGTTTTTTTTGAAAAAAAAAACTGTTTTATTTTTAGATAATGGTAGTTTCTAGGAATCTTTGTTGGACAGTAAGCACTCATGCTCATTTAGTTGTTATTGTTGACACATTATATTATGAAGGAAAGATACATACATATGTGGATTATCCAGTTACTGATGTACTTCAAATGATTGGGTTAGCTAACAGACCTTTATTAGATGACTCTGGAAAAGCTGTAATTTTATGTTTATCGTCAAAGAAGGAGTTTTTTAAAAAGTTTCTCTACGAACCACTTCCAATTGAATCACATTTAGATCATTGTCTTCATGATCATTTTAATGCTGAAGTTGTCACTAAAACAATTGCAAACAAACAAGACGCTGTTGACTATTTAACATGGACATTTTTATATAGAAGAATGACACAAAATCCAAACTATTATAATTTGCAAGGTAAAATGTGTAATATGTATTTTTTAATATGTTCCTTAATATGTAAGCATTTGTGTGTCAAATTTTTCTTTATAATTTTTCCTTTTTATTTATCTGTATGTTAGTATTTATCTATTAAAACAATTTTTAGGAGTATCTCATCGCCATCTGTCTGATCATATGTCTGAACTTGTTGAGAACTGTCTGGCTGATTTAGAACAGTCTAAGGTAAAAAATCTTTGTGGACTGTGATGTGAAAAAAATGTAAGATTTTTATTTTTAAAATAAATATATTGTTTGATTTATTTTTAGTGTGTTTCTATAGAAGATGAGATGAATGTCACACCTCTTAATCTTGGCATGATTGCTGCATACTATTATATTAATTATACAACAATTGGTACAATTTGTCAAGTTTTTTTTAATGATTTTATTTTTATTTGTATTAACAAAAAGAATATAAATGTTTAATTTATTTTTTAAAGAGCTTTTTAGTGTTTCACTTTCGGCGAAAACTAAGTTAAAGGGTTTGATTGAGATTATATCTTCTGCTTATGAATACGAAAATCTACCTATACGTCAACACGAGGATGCAATTTTGAAACAGGTTTGCTAAATAATTTTATTTAATCTTATTCTTTTCTTATTTTAATTTCCCTAAAATATTTTATTCACAAATAACTTTTTAGCTTTCAAATCGTGTTCCATATAAAGTATCAAATGCAAAATTTAATGATCCACATGTGAAAACCAACTTACTCTTGCAAGCTCATTTATCAAGAATGCAACTATCTCCGGAACTTCAATCAGACACTGAATTTATTTTGGGAAAAGTAATCTACTTTATTTCAATGATATTAGCATAATAATATTAATAAGCACAAATAAAAATAATAATTGACACAATATATATATAGTTACACAATAAATATATATATATATATATATATATATATATATATATATATATATATATATATATATATATATATATATATATATGTATATATATATATATATATATATATATATATATATATATATATATATATATATATATATATATTATATAGTTTGTAATATATATATATATAATATATAGTTATATATATATATATATATATATATATATATATACAATATATATATATATATATATATATATATATATATATATATATATATATATATATATATATAATATATTGTTACACAATATATATATAATATATAGTTATATATACAATATATATATATATAATATATTGTTACACACATATATATATATATAATATATAGTTACACAATATATATATATATATATATATATATATATATATATATATATATATATATATATATATATATATATATATATATATATATATATATAATATATAGTTTTTGCTTTAATTCTTAAAATGTGCACTTTAATTTTCAAAGAAGAAAGATGAAAAAACAACAAAAATAATAAAAAAACAATTGCAGCCTCAACCCAAGCCCTTGGTCAATGTAGTGGTACTCCTTGCATGTTTTCCCTATTTTGTCAATTGATGTATGTACTTAAGTCCTTGCAGTAGGTAACAGCAATTTTTGGCATTATGTTGCTTCAAGTTGGAGTAGATAGTTTATAAGAAAATAAGAGTCAACTTAAAAATAAAAAATCTAAAATTAACTAGTTGCTGTCTGTCTGCTGAAAAATAAGTTTTAAATATCAACCAAAATAAATCGCTTTAAAGACGCAATTTTTTTGTAGAATTACAAAAAATGTCATTTAAAAAAAGTAAATGTAAACAACACTAAATCATTCCAGTGGTTTATTTATTTTTCCTAGATTAAGTTTTGAATTTTTTTTTCTAACTTAAAAACAAAAATATCTGAATTTTTTTGTTAACTGTTTATCGAAACCCAAATAAGTTGTAACATTCAAAACCTTGTTTTTTTATAAATGTTTTATTTACATAAGTTCATCTAATTATATAGCTTTTACGTAAAACTACCTATTTTTACAGGACCCAAATATGTCTAAAAAATTATAAAAGTTTAAAAATAAATTTTTTACTTTACATAATATATGAAAATACGCTGAAAAATATTTTACGCCAATACTCATTTTAAAAGTTCATTAATTATAACTCATTCTATTTCATGTTTCATAATAAACTATATTTTAAAAAAATAAATTAAAGCAAGATAGAATTAGGAAGACTTGCAACTTTTAAATTTTGCACATTATAGTTTTATGGTTTAATAAAGCTAGAAACATTGATTTCTCTTTAAAAAATGTTGAAAATTGCTGGGTCCTACCCTGGCTACCCCGCAGCGATTTTCACGAGTGCTGTACTTAGCCGACGTCAGATCACATGTTACCTCATTATTTATTTTGTATTTCCTTTCTATAGTTTTGATAAGTTGTTGTGTTTTTTTGACCAACTTTTATTAATTAAACTTTTATTGACCAAATATTTGGTGTATTTATCAAACAGATAGAATTACCTTTCCAAACTTTATTCCAAGCATGAGTATATATGCTAGACATTTCTTTCAATCTTATTTTGCACCTTTTGCTTGCAAAAGAAGTATTCACAATATATTACAAGTGTAACTGTACTTATTACTTTAGAATACCTTTTTTTTATTTCTGTAGGCAATGCGCTTAATTCAAGCCTGTGTTGATGTTCTTAGCAGCAATGGTTGGTTATCTCCAGCTATTACTGCAATGGAGCTAGCGCAGATGGTGACTCAAGGAATGTGGTCAAAAGACTCTTATCTTAAACAAATACCTCATTTTTCTGCAGAAATTATTAAGCGATGCCAAGATAAGGTGATTGTTTTGTTTTACTAATAAGAATTTAAATAAATAGCTTATCAAATACTAAAAGTTATTGATCTAAAAATTTATTTTCTAAAATTCTTGCAGGAGATTGAGTCTGTTTTTGACATCATGGATATGCAAGATGATGACCGCAATAGCTTATTAAAATTATCTGATTTGCAAATGCAAGATGTTGCAAAGTTTTGTAACAGATACCCCAACATTGAATTGTCCTATGAAGTTGCTAATAAAGAATCTCTCGCAAGGTTAAATTTTTTTTTTAAATTTAAATAAAATATTATCTGAAATTATTTTCCCCATTTTGTAATCCTATATTCTGGAATTGGTTTAATTAGGCTTCTTTCCATCCCCTTTGCATTACAAAAATAACAAAATGTAACAAAAATTTTTTTTCTGTTTTTGATATTTCTTAATTAATTTGAGTATGCTGTGTCTGATAGTATTTATTTATTATTGCATTTGTTTTTTATTCCATCAATGGTTACATTATAAAACTAAAAAACCGATTAAAAATTTAGTTAATATTGATCATATTGTACAAAATTAATTAACTTTCATCAATATATAACATTTACTATTCGACAATGTTACAAAATGTTGCTTCACATTATTATATTACATATATGTATGTAATACATATATGTATTAGTCCTGTGCACTAGCTGGATTTAATGCTTTGAAAAATTGTTTGACCAGACCGAGTTTAAAGGAAAGGGGTAATAGTAAAATATTATTGTCTAGGATTGATTAAAAACATTGTGAGAACCAGTTTACGAATGGAGATCTCAAACTGGCCGCTCATGTCTTGTAAAATGCTGGTCTGCAGCCCTGCCATCCCATAAACAAAGCAAACAAAAGTACATTGTGTATCCCCATTGTAGACCAAAAAGATAGCCATAAAATCTCCACATACATTCTACTTGTAATTGTTGTAGTTGATTTTCTCGATTTTCGGAAGCTCACTTCACTTATCTTGAGATTGGCGGAATGAGTTTCTAGAATTGAAGGAAATTGGATTTAATTATAGATCAAAACTGCCTTTAAAGTTCTTGTTGAGCTGTCAAAGAATGACATTTTAAAATTGTGATCAATTCTAATGTCATCAAAAAGATACAAACGCCATGAAAATAACCCAGTGATTCTGATACTACATTAACAGATGCGAGTTTTTTATGTCTTTTTCAGTCTGTTGAGATTCTGCAGCTTGGATTTAATAAATTCTATTATTTCAAACGTGATGTCAGAAGTTTGATTTAGCGTTAAGTCTTGTATTGAATCATCAAGTTTTTATTGGTTAGAGAAATGAGGTTAATCATTCCGTTTCCTGAAACTACTTTCATCACTAAGTTTATCCAGTGTGAATTTACTATGAATTCTATGAAGCCCCTTCTTCAGATCGAGATGGATTAGGAACTTTCACTGTAAACTGGTCTAATAGAAATTGGAATAGAGTCAACCTACCCAGTTTGTCATGATGGTTCTTCGGTTCTCTCCATATTCTTAGAATTGCAAAGAGCATTGGCTTTTAAGTTGCATGTAGCAATTCTTCCAGAGTTGATCTATAGCTACTACAATTTTAGCGTGGTACCCGTGATTCGTCCTGATATCCTATCGCCATGTCAAAATAAGCATGATATGCATTAAAGAAATTTGTATCACTCATGTGCACTATTTGTACTACTGACGTATAATATTAGTACACTGACTATCTTATAAATTACGCGTATATGAAAAATCTGAAATATACTTTATGCTTTTTTTCAGGAAATCCTGTTAATAAAGCAAAATTAGCATACCAAAAATATTTGTGAAATTTTAAAAAATTTACATAAACAAAAATATTGTTTTATGTGTAATCCTGTATATCTCGGTTTTATTGTGTAATCCTGTATATCTTGGTTTTTAAAAAACTTGAGTAAATATAAGTTTTACACAAAATAATTGATAAAAATGATTTTATCGTTTAGCGGTCGACCAGTTGTTGTAAATGTCAACTTAGAACGTGAGGACGAACAACCCGGACCTGTTATTGCTCCTTTCTTTCCACAAAAGCGTGAAGAAGGCTGGTGGATAGTTATAGGCGATCAGAAAAATAACAGGTAATTTTTACTTATTGTCTAAAAGAATTTTTTATATTGCTATTTTAAATTAAGTATTTCGTTTTCCTTTATATTTGGTCTTTTTATTTTTTTTTTTATTATTTTTTTTTTTGTTTAGTCTTATTTCAATAAAAAGATTAACGCTTCAGCAAAAAGCGAAAGTGAAGTTGGATTTTATTGCACCATCTGCTGGCAGTTATTTATATAATTTGTTTTACATGAGTGATTGCTATATGGGATGCGACCAAGAGTATCCGTTAAAAATTACCGTACATGAGCGAGACGATATGAGTGAATCGGGAAGTGATTAAATAACTTAAATAACACTTCGATATTGACAAAATTGCTTGGAATAATTCCAATCTCGGTCTAAAAGATATTTTTTGAAACAACTGAATATCAACATAGACTAATTTATTGGTTGATTCATTTTCTTTTGATTCAGAAGTATCTGCAGTTGATGTCAATCTTTCGCCAAATATCAACTAAATGCAAAAACTTATTTTTTTTTAATAAAAAAAAAAATAAAAGCTTAATTATTTAATAATCGTTTATTATTTTACTTTCTTGTGACCGTGATTTGGTCAGTGAAGATAATTTTTTTTATTTCTCGAGATTTAAACCTTTCGTCTATTATTGTTGTATTTATGTTTTATTTATTTACATACATATCAGACGGTTTCGCAATATTTGCAAAACAAATTCTGATAATTAAAATTGCTTTTGAAAAATTCCAATAATTCTAAGGGAAAGTTATTAAAAACATATAAAAATCAAAGTTCATATTATAATGCTTCATATTGTATATTGCAGTATAAAATAATATTTAATTACTTTATTCTCTGGCATTAGTTTATTGCACTTCATATTGCATAGTTTAGCAGTTTGAAAGCTTCACTGTTTTGTTTTTAAAATTTGAGTTGAAAAACACAGCTGGGTTCAATATTTTATGAAGTAGAGGAGAGTGGGGTATCATGGCACACTTGGTTTTTGCTTCGTAACAATTGTTTCAATACGCCTTTTTATTAGGCGAATTGCACAATAAATTTATACCTACAAAATTAAATTCATAAATTATCAAAATATGACAGTTTAAACTTGTGAGACTATTCAAATTGAAATTAGTGTCAAGGTAATTCATGGATGAAGTACCTCACGCCTCGGCAGAAGTAAATGAGTGCAAGAGCGGAGAAATGCTCTCCTAAAATAAACATGGAGAGCCATACGAGCAGCTCCTCTAAATAGTTTTTATAAGAGCTTTCGGTTCATGGGCGAGCTATCTGTTAATTCGTTAAAAAAACTGTTAAATACAAAAGATTTTAAACTTGTACTTGCTATAAGCATATGTAACAATGTTAAAAGAATTTAAAAATAACAAGCGTTGTTTCTCGAGACGTGAAAAAAGTTCTTGCAAAAGTATTGCCTTTAAAAAATTATTGCAGTTTATTGTGCAATTATTGGTTTATTTCAAAAATGACTTATGCGTTTTTCATCTTATTGACAACGATGATGGTTTTCTTTTATAAACAAGCAAACTTGATTGCTAATAATGTTATTATTATATTGACTGATACGCAGCATTTTGTAAGCAAAAAAAGTCTGAAATTCAAACTTTGTCTTTTTTATTCGATGTAGTTAGCACAAGAACTTTTAATTTTTTTAATCATTATCTAAAAATAAAAGAAAACTAAAGAGAGTTATATATGAAAAAAGTATACCTTTGCGAGAGCCATTAACTGTTCTCGTAAACTACTTTCAAGCGAGAGCTTCAGCTCTCGCTTTCTGCCGAGACCTGATACCCTGATACACATTATGAGCATCATTTAAAAAGTATAAAACGTAGAGAAAAGGCAGATTTTAACTTGAAAGATAAACAAATTAATAATTATAACCCGAATAATGCATCCAACAGTCCAAAACACATTTCAGAAGACCAGATATATTGTTTTAAACGTCATACAATGATGACTTTATCATATTGGATCTCCTTGTATTATATTTATACAAAACTAATAAAAATTGGCTGTAAATGTTAAACTGAATCGTTTATGACAAAATGAAGTACTATTCAACAATTTTAGGGCCGCCGCACAGTGGGCCAGGTGGTGGAAAAAAGTATTAAAAAAATATTCTCAAAAATGACATTGTTATATACCATTTTATAGCTTAAACATCCGGCTTTTATAAATTTTATATATTTCTGTATAACTATCATGCCGTTTGCATTTTAAGCTATTGATAAAAAAGATATTTTTTTTTCAAGTTTTTTTTTGTTGTTGTTTTTTAATTTAATATTATTTTTCGTGTTAGTAATAAGCATAACATTAATTATTAAAACTTCATTTTTTTTATTGAATAATTAAATAAAACTAAGTATTATCTATCAAATGAGCTATTGCAAAATTATTTTACACGTAAGCTAAATCAAATAAATTGATTTCTAATAGTAGTAGGAGATGCCGGTTCTGGCTCATTTTCATTTTCAACCATATTTTGAACCATATATTTAATTAAATATATGGTTCATTTTCAAGCATAGTGTGTATAAATAGTATAACTAAGAAATAAATTTTTAAATCAATCTTTTAGATTTAAAAATTAGTGCCAATTTAGTTACTTGCTGTCGCAGATTGCTATTGTCGTGACGTCATAGGTCACGGAAAAATAGAAAAGATATTTTTTATAGTAAATAAAATAAAATAATAACGATAAAAGATAGTGAAAGCTTGACACCTTCAGAACTTAGCGAAGCCTGAGTTCCTTCGGAACCTATAACATCTAACCTTCTTTCTAATCTTTTTCTTTCTAATATTATTTCTAATCTTTTTCTTTCTAATTTTCCTTTTAGTAATTTTAAAAGACCTTTATCTAATCTTTCTGATTTACTCATTAATTCTGGTCTTATAATTATTTCATTTAACATTATTCTTACCATTCTTAAATCTTCTTCTTCATATCTACTTCCCATTATATTTAATAATTTATTCATTAATTCTTCATAAAATTCTAATTTTGTTGATAAATTAAATATTTCTTCTAAATCTTCTAAATCTTCTTACACTTCATCTATAATTTTTAATTGATCTATTCTTATTTTATCAGTTTCTAAACATATTATTTTTTTTAATTCTTCATAATATTTTTTTTCATAAAATTCTAAACTTGGTATAATTTTATCTTTTTTTATTAATTCTATTTTTAATTTTTGTCAAGTCTAACATTGTCTGAAAAAATTTTCAGACAATGTTAGACTTGACAAATCTTTGTCTTTTATTTCAGATTTTATTAATTTTTCTTTTTCTTTAATAATTTTTTCTACTACTAATAGCTAAATTTCTATTTCATTTTTTTTATTTTTAAATGTTTTACTTCGTTAAATAGTATTCCATAATATAGTGTTTCATTATTTCTTTTTGATTGTTCACTTGATATAAAATATAATCTATGATTTATAAAAGAAAGTTCTAATAGTAATTCTTCTAATATTCTAAAAAAATCAATTAATCTGTTTTGAATTTCGTTTTCCATTCTTTTTATATACGCAAGAAAATTATTTAAATCATTTTTTTTCTTTTCTGCGCGCATGCGTTAGAAATAAATTTGATTTTAATTTTTTTTCATAAATTATTATTTGAATATATATAATGAATAACTTAATGAAAAAAAATGTTTATAAAATCTCAGAAGAAAATCAAAATTTAGATGAGATTAATGAAATATTAGAATTTCAAAAAGAATTTGAACTTTTTGAAGAAATAAGAAACTTTGAATTTGAAGAATCGTATTCAGAATCTGATTCTGAAAATGAATCATATTTCCTATATGATGATTCCAATAAGGAAGAAATTCAAGAAAAATGTACAATTCCAATTCCTTCAAAAACAATACTAATTATGGAATTGCATAAAGATAAACTGAAATGGGTTAATTTTACCCCAGTTTACAATGATATTATTAACAATGATTACCCTCCTCTAAATAAAATTTATTTTAAAAAACATAACAAAAACAGAAAATTTAGATTCGAAAAACCATTTAATGTTGAAATTAGTTTTATAGAAGATGGAAAACCTTCAACAATTCATTTTGTAGAAAAGTTACCTATTTTTTGTAAAAATATTTTAAAAGATAATTTTTGTCCTTTTGATAAAAAATGTAAATACAATCATGATATTCCTTTATGTAATACTGTAAAGGAAAGATTAATATGCACTAAAGCTTCATGTCAATATAAACATATTGATTTTTGTTCTGAACATCCTAAATGTAAAAATAAATCTTGTAAATTATTTCATCCTAAAAAGTCAAAAATACTAAAATTAAAAATAGCTAAAACTAAATTATGTAAATATATACTTGATAAAAAAGAATGCTTTTTACAAGATAAATGTAAATATGCCCATTCTAAAAAAGAAACTAAAGAAAACGTAGAAAATTGTTCATTTAATCCATGTAAATTAATAGAAAAGAAAATAATGAAAAATCAAAAAGGTGAAAAACTAACTTTATATAAAAATAGTGATAATAATAAAAAGCGTTATTATTTACATAAAAATAGAAATATTACGAATTATATTGTTAGAACTTTAAAAACAAAATAAATAAAAATATTATACTTTTAAGTATAATATTTATCATTTTTTAAAATGATGTATATTTAGATTACAAAAGATTAGCGAAATTTAAAATAAAATAGAATGTGGAAGGAAAAGAAGAGAGATCTTAAGTAAGAAATATCATAGAGCTTCAAGAATTATTTCAGCAGTTGATAATACATTACTAGCAAGCACTATGGCATTAGGAGCTGCTGGAGTTGGTTGTTTAGCAACTGGTGTATTAGCTCCAGTAGCTATTGGATGCGAGATTGCTGCATTAGTTATAGGAGCAGTAAATTTAATAGGATCACAAGCAAATAAAAAATTAAACTTAAAAGCAGAAAAGCATGAAAAGATTAATGTACTAGCTGATGCAAAACTAAAATACAATAAGTAGTCTTGTTTCTAAAGCTATATTAGATCAATATATTGATGATGTAGAATTTAATATGATACTTTCAGAACTTGGAAAGTTTCAAGCTATGATTGAACAAATTAGATCAAAAGCTAAAAACGATATAGATGAGCAGACTAAAGAGTCAATATTCAATAAAGGAATAGAAAAAGGTACAAATGATGTTATAGAAGCGTTAAATATGAGATTCAACAAAAATCAAAGTATAGGAATGATAAATAATACTCTTAAGAATTAAATAAAAAAACATATATTATGTATTACTTAAACATAATATATGTTGATTTAAAAAAATATTATTTATATAAAATGTCGTATGTAAAAGCTACAGATATTGAAGCAAGATTAAAGTTAGTAAAAGAACTTGATAGATTAAAGAAAAGTGTATATCAAGATTCTATTAATGAAAAGTTAGGTGATGATACTTTACAGACTAATTTGGAAAAGTTGTACAAACCACTAATAGATAGCCAATCTGGAATAAAAGAAGGCTTATCTAAATTAGAAAATAAAGCTGATCAATTAGCTAATACTTTTTCAGGTTCTGAACATATTACTGAAACTAAAACAATTATGCCACCTGAAGTTGGTAATAACATGACATTAGGAGATATCGCAACAGAATATCTAAAGTTATATACTGCTAAAAATAGTAAAAAAGTATCAAATGACATATTCGGTATACATTACAATGAAGATGATAAAAAATTTTACATTGGTAAAAAACCAATAACTATTGAAGGTGATGATATAACCATTGAAGGTAAAAAATACATTGGTACACAAGGCCTTTGGGAGATTATAGTAAAATCTCATCCTGTTAGATATAATAACGATGATCGTAATAAGTATAAAGAAATTTTAAATCAAACAGATGCAATTCGCTCTGAGTTAAATTTAGCTAAACCAAGATCATCTAGAAGTTATAAATACACTAATGTAATAAAACCTATTTGGGAATAGATGATTGGAAAGTCTGGAAAATGAGTTATTATTTATTTATTATTCTTCCTAGTGATCCAAATGCACTATTTGATATGCTTAAATTACGCTTAGCTGCTTTACAAGCTGGTAATACTGAATTAGAAATGAAGCTGTTGCTATTTGTGATGAGTTGTTACGATAGGACTATATAGATAATGATGAGTATAAAGCATTACAGAAAGCAATCTATTAAATAAATAACTTAAAATGAATTAAAAAATTATTTTATAAATAAAAATGACAAAATACTATGATACTCTTATAAATCTTTCAGAAAGTCCAAAAGAAAAAATTAAAAAAGCAATTGAATCTGATACTAATGCTGTTATAAAACTAACACATCAAGATCTAAATATTGAACATAAAATAGCTTTAACAGCTTCACAAAGAAACAGAATGAAAGCAGCATATTTAAAAAATACTGGCATAACACTTAAGTGAAATTTCACTTAGTAGAGCACAACTTAAACATAATGCTCAAGTAAATGGTGGATTTTTACCTTTACTAGAAATAATTGGAAGTCTAATTGCTTCAAAAGTTGTTCTAGCTATCGCAACAGGATTATTGACTGGAACAGCTGCAGCTGCTGGAAAGCATTATAGTTAATAAATAAAAAAGAATAGTAGTGGATTAAAAATTAGAAAAGTAGGAAAAAAAATATTTTTAAACCCATGGAATAGTAGTTATAATTATTCAGATTTAAGAAATGGAAATGATTATTCATCAGTAGGTAGAGGATTGTTATTAGGAGAAAATTCTCCATTTAAGAATATACCATTATTTAATTTGATTCTTTAGGTTATGAAAGAACTCAGACTTCGTTAGGTCTTCACAAAAATATATATATTTTTAAATATATATTTATCGACTCCACAACAAAGTTGGATAATAAATTAAATCTAATCCACTTCTATACTTTCCATTTAACAAATTAGAAGACAAATCTAAAACAACAAATCCATGCTTCTTTGACCAAGCTTCTTTACAAAATTTTTTAAATTCATCTAGTTTCATATCATTTGAAACATGGTCATTATAAATATGATTTACATTTTTCGAATCTTGTGGAAATAAGCAAATAAAATTTGCATTTTCTCTTATAGTTCTCCTAGGCAACTCAAAATAATTTTGTGCTAAGTAGAAACAATCTACATTGCTATGTCTTCCTCTTATATAATACTTTTCACACTTGTTTTGCTTTGTTAATTGTAAATCATCAAATATCATTAAATTATTTTTAATACAGTTAAGTTTTTCAGGTTCTGGTACATCATCTGCTGTTTCAAAAAATTTACACTCTATATCTGTTTTATCTTTTAAATCTCTTGAAATGTTTTTAATAATAAACTCTGGACTTACGTTGTTTTTATTTATTTGATCTTGCAACTTATTAAACTTATAAACAAGAACTTAAAAATTTGAAAAACTCTATAAATAATTCATCAAATGAAGTAATAACAGACATTAATAAAATTATGATGGGATCATCAATAAAAAGTAAATCTTCAAATCCTATTAGAATACAAGATTTAGTTAAAAAACATAAAGGTGATTGGCTTAGAATAATATAATTTTATCAAAATAGTCAGATTCATTAAAAATGATTTAAAAAAATTATATTGTATATATAAAAAAGGTAAAATCTGATATATTTAATATTACTGATAAATTAAGATTTGATGAAGAAATTAAAAAATATGAAGAATATGAGTTTACACCATCTGTTAATTCTAATTTAAATTCAGGAGAAATAAGAATTTTTGTTGAAAATAGTGATTCTTTGTTCCATCCACATGAATCATATTTAGAAATTGAAGAAAGACTTTTAAGAGCAGATGGAAGTGCATATGCAAATGCAGATGCAATAACACTAACACACAATGGAATTATGCATTTATTTGATAGAATTGAATATAAGTTCTCTGATTCGGTAGTTGAATCAGTTAATTTTCCAGGTAAAGCAACTACAATGCTTGGATTGTTAAAATATCCAAATGACTTTCAACAATCAAAAACAATGAATCAATTGTGGTTCAAAGATAATACATCAACTGCAGATTTAGTTAATAATGCAGGATTTTCAGCAAGGCAGCAATATATAACTCAAAAACCGACTGCAAAAGATACATTTGAATTTAATATTCCATTAAGATATTTTCGGATTTTGTGAAGACTATAAAAAAGTTTTTTATGGATTAAAGCATGAGCTTTTTCTGTTAAGAGCAAGTGATGATAATGGAATTTTTAGAGCTGCTGGTGTAGCTGCAGGAAAAGTAAATATTACTAGAATATTATTAATGATGAGACGTGCAACTCCATCCGCTGTAGCAGATTTAGAACTTACTAAAATAATTCAATCAAAAGAAACACTTGATCTAGGTTTTAGATCAACGTACTTAGATAAAATAAATGTTCCACAAAATTCATCATTTGACTGGAGATTAGGAATAAGAACTACTGAAAAACCGAGATATATACTTGTTGGTTTTAAAACAAATAGAGAAGGAAATCAAGAACAAAATGCTTCATTATTTGATCATTGTGATTTAAAAAACATGTGGATTGAACTTAATGAAGAAAGATATCCTGCTACTAATTATAATTTATCATTTCTAAATATGAAACTTACTAGAGCTTATAGACATGCAGCAAATTTTGCTGAAGATTGTTATAATATGACAAATCTTATTAGTCTATGTATTCTTATTAGTCTATGTATTCTATAAATTCTTCAGACTATAGAGATTTATATCCTATTATGTATTTTAATGTAAGTAAACAATCAGAAAGAATGAAAGATTCAACAGTAGATATTAGACTTAAAGCAGAATTTAATACACCTGTTCCAGCAGGTACTATAATATTTGCTCTCATCATATCAGATAGAATAGCAAAACTTACTTCTAACGGAGATAAATTTAGATTTGAATATTAGATCACAAAGTGACCCAGGCTTCGCTAGATACCGAAGATATCCAGATTAGCATAGCTAATTAAATTCCTTTAAAACCCATGCTAAAATAGAGTAAAAAGATTTAACAATAATTATAAGATATATACAAGAAAAAAATAAGATTTAAATTATTTTTAAAATAATTTAAACAAATTTTCTTTATATAATTAAAATGAGTGACAAAATAAAATATACAAAAAAGTATTTATTAAAATTACTAAAAGAAAATTATATACAACAAACATCTAAAGATCTTATGGCATTAGTTATGATTGCTATGGATAATAATTTAATTGATAAAGAATCTGTACAGTCAAATATCATTACTAAAAAAAAAAAAGTTAAAAAAGAAAAAGTTAAAAGAGTTAAAAAAGAAAAAGTAAAAAAAGATAGAGAATCTGTAGAAAGACCAAGGATTCATCCTATAAAAGAAAAAAAAAGAAAGAGATCTTAAATACGATAGACTTGTAAAAATTAGAATAAATCCAGTAACTATTAAACTAACTAATGTAGAAACTGGAAAAGTTAAAATATACAATTCTATATATGATTATATCAGAAAGGAAAAACATGGATTTATATATTTAGAGAAGTATAATGGAAAAGTTAAAATTGGTGTAAAAATAGAATTAATAAGATCTAAAATAGATGAAAAAGAAAATTTATAATTTTTTAAAACATTGTTTTTATAGAATATCTATAAAAATATAAAAAAAGTTTTTATATTTTTATAGAATATCTATAAAAAGTATAAAAAATTTCTTTACAAAAAAAATTTTGAAAATTGAAAATGACATAAATAAAAAATCTTGTATATAAAAAAATGGAAAATATGAGATTAACAGAATTTAAAAAAATTGCAAAAGAGCGAAATATCAAATATTATTATAGAATGAGAAGAGCAGATCTTATTAGAGCAGTTGAGCAAGCAACTCCTATATTAGATAGACCTATTCCAGAACACATTACACAAAATACTTTAACACCTTCTCAGTATGTTCCAAGTAAGTATATTAATATTGTTAATAATAAAGTAAGTTCTAATTGGATTATGTCCTATGTTCCTGAAACTATTAAAAAAAAAACTATTAAAACTCGAATCAATAAAATCTACTGTTTCTAATTTGTATAAAAGGTTTGGAACTAGAAAACCAATAGAATTTAAATTGTCACAATCAGCTGTTAAAAATGTGACAAAGCATTTTTCAGCTAAAGGTGTTATAGGATATGATGCTTTATCCTTTATGAAATCAGTTAAAAATAATGTTATTCAAATACTGAATAGCAATAAAGGATCAAAGATCTATATCGTTCTTTCATGTGAAATGGAGCGTAACTGATCTTAAAACAGGAGAAACTATAACAACTATTGCATCATTTTCAACAAAAGCAGAAGTTGTTTTGGAATCAACAGATTTAAATGAACTTTATGAAAGAGCTGATCAAAAAATTTTAGAGTTATTATCTACATTTCAACAATTAGGATCAAATTGGAGATTTGTTTTAGTTGAAAAGATGGATATAAATATCATTGAATATAAACCTATTAAAGGTAAATCTTACATTCCTCTTCCTAAAGAATTAACAACTAAAAAAGCAATAATTAATATGCAAAATGAAGACAACGAATGCTTTAAGTGGTGTGTTGCTAGATTTTTTAACATGAAAGATAAAAATTCTGAAAGAATAGATAAAGATTTAAAAGAACGAGCTAATAAATTAAATTGGGAAAAAATAGAACTCCCAGTGTCACTACAACAGATTCCTCATTTTGAGAAAAATAATCAAGACATAAGTGTTAATGTTTTTGGATATGAAAATTTATCAGTCTATCCTTTACGCATATCTTAAAACAAAAATAGACAACATCAAATAGATTTATTACTCATTTCAAATGATAAGACAAATCACTATTGCTTAATAAAAAGTCTAAGTAGATTACTTTCATCACAAATATCTAGCAATGAACATACTATACACTTTTGTAGAAATTGCTTACAAGCATTTAGTACTGAAGAATCTTTATCAAAGCATGATTCAGTACGAATTGAACTTCCAGAGCCAAACATAATAATAAAGTTTAATCATTTTAAAAAATCTATGAGAGTGCCCTTGGTAATATATGCAGACTTTGAAAGTTTTATAAAATCAATCAACACTTGCACACCTAACCCGAATGAATCTTTTACTAAGCAATATCAAAGACATACACCAAGTTCATTCTGCTATTATATTAAATGTTTTGATGAAAGTGTATATAAAAGTAAACCAGTCACATTTACTGCAAGTAGTGAAACTGATGATGTTGCACAAAAATTTTTCGATATGTTAGAAGCAGATAATAAGAAGATTTATGACACTTATTTAAAATTTCCAAAAAAGATGATATTTACTAATGATGACAAAAATAAATTTAATAATGCAGAAAAATGTCACATTTGTGAAGAAGAATTAAAAGAAGATAAAGTACGAGATCATTGTCATATTACAGGTAAATATAGAGGTGCTGCTTATAGTGGTTGTAATTTACAATTTAAAATTTCAAAATTCTTTCCAGTACTATTTCATAATTTAACTGGGTATGACTCTCATTTATTTATAAAGAAATTGTTAAAAGGAGGAAAAATAAATTGTATACCCAACAATGAAGAAAAGTATATTAGCTTTTTTAAAGAAATTAAACTTGGTGAGTTTACTAATATAGAAGGAAAAAAAGTTGAAGTTAAGAGAGAACTACGTTTCATCGATAGTTATAGATTTATGGCTTCTAGTTTAGATAGTTTATCTAAAAATCTAACAAAAGATCAATGTAAGAATATCGGAAAATAATACTATTCAGGTAGTAAACTATTTTGTATTCATACAAAATAAATGGAGAAAATAAAAAGAGATGTAAAGGAGTAAAAAAAAATGTAGTTAAAAATTATACAACTCATGAAGATTACAAAGATTGTCTTATGAATAGAAAAGATCAAATGAGAAAAATGAATGTCATAAGATCACATTGTCATGATATTTATACAGAAGAAATAAACAAAATAGCATTGAGCGCAGAAGATGATAAAAGAGTTATACTAGAAGATGGTATACATACATTAGCATATGGACATAATAAACTAAAAAATAAACCTAAATTTTCATTTCAGATTGATTAAAAATAAACAGGCAGGCAGGCAGGCAAGTAGCTTTTTATATCTCGAAGAGATCTAAGAAAATCTCAAACTATTAATAAAAATGGACAAATATATCAATGTTGAAGGAATCATATTACCAAATGAAACCTTAACAAACTTTCAGTTAATAAAAGCAGCAAAAAAATTTAAAATAAAAATTTTTAGAAGTGTATTTGTAAGAGATGAATTACCTAAAAATACATAAAAAAAAGAATATGGAATATTAAATACTGGAGATTCAAGTACGAATGGATTTCATTGGATTTGTTGGCATAAAGATGGAGATGAAAAATTAAGTTTTGACTCTTATGCACTACCACCTCCACTTGAACTTGTTCAATATTTACGCAATCTTGTTTATTATAATAGTAAAAGAATTCAGTTTGGAGACACTTCATATTGCGGACACTTGTGTCTCTATGTTTTAAAAAAACTAAATGAAGGAGTTAATTTTCAAAGTATTGAAAATTCATTATATTGAACTAAAAAAAATATATAGTAAATAAAAATGAGTATGAATATAGCCGGTAGTACTTCAATGTATGGTTACACAACAGATGGAATAAATATTAACATTAATGTTGGCAATACAGCCACTACTGATAATGATTTAAATACACATAAACTCATCAATGTAGCTGATCCTACTAACGTACAGGATGCAGCTACAAAGAATTATGTAGATAATAATCAGACTTCTAGCAGTATGTATCTAAGAACTGATGGTTATAATACTGCAACTGCTAATATAAATTTAAATACAAATAAACTCATCAATGTAGCTGATCCTACTAATGCACAGGATGCTGCTACAAAGCATTATGTTGATGATATACAAAATCAAAGTTTAGATATCATTCCCAATACAAGTTTGACATGTTTTGGATTAAAATATCAAACCATATATGGCACTCCAGGAGCATACACTATTTATAGTTATAGAGGTGGCTCAGGAATTCTTAGAAAACTATGGATTACATTTATGGGAACAACTAGCAGTGGAAAAAGTGTACCTGGTTCATTATTTTTAAAAATATACGCTGATAATGAACTATGCATAGGTAATGATTCTACTTTTGCAGAAAGTACTGGAATGAATAATACAGCTTTAGCTTGTGATATGTTGTTTTCACCACTTGGAGGACCCTTTTATGCTAACTCTTTACAAGGATGTAATGTATACAGTAGTACTGGATTAGGAGGATATTTTACACTAGATCTTCCTTTTACATCAAGTTTTTACATACAATTATACAACACAACAGGCAATTCAGTGACATTTTGGTTACAGCCTTTTATCACAAGAAATTCGTCGATACAACAAACATTAACTAGTATTAATCCGCTAATACCTTGATCCATTTCATCACTTAAACTTTACTCCTCAGTGTTTAGATTTACTAATGCATCTTATGGAAATGAATATATGTTGATGAATGCTATGGATAAAGGAAACGGAGTGTATTTGAAATACATCAGAATGCATATTATTGGTGGAATTAGTAACTGGGGGTAATCAAGAGTACGCATATACGATGGATATGAAGAACCTACAAGTACTAACTCAGTTATTACACCTTGGACACCCTATAGCGATAATAATTATAGAACATTTTCTGGATATGATGTTAACAGTAGATGCATTTTTATTTCATCTGGTTTAGAAGATTTTTACTTATCTTCATGGAGTGGTGCAAATTTAACCTCTTTTAATAATACATATATAATCAGCATTATTGTATCAATCTACTAATGAAATTGTTTCAGTAACTACAATTTCATTTTATAGAAACTTTGATCAATCTGAAGGAATGCCAAGTTTTGGTCCTAATAGAAGAATGGTAGTTACACTCAACTGTGGTGATGCACAAGTTGGACAATCTGGAAGTTATAATTTATTGTTTGGGCAATGCTACTACTACGCTTAAAAATAGCGCATGCGCACATGACTGAGCAAAGCATGGGTCTCAAAGAGACCTATGACGTCCCACAAAAAATTCCATGACGAAAAGAAACTAAATTGGCACTAATTTTTAAATCTAAAAGATTGATTTAAAAATTTATTTCTTAGTTATACTATTTATACACACTATGCTTGAAAATTAACCATATATTTAATTAAATATATGGTTGAAAATATGGTTGAAAATGAAAATGAGCCAGAACCGGCAATTTCCTACTACTTCTAATGATGGCGTATTTAAAGCACTTTTTTTAGTGAAAATTTTACTTAAATAATGAAACACTTTTGCGCTCCAAGGTGCTCCAGAAATTTTAGACTTAAAATATCTTGCTCAATATGTACATTATCGATATATATTTTACCTATTGTCGGCGGGTGTCAGCTGCGTCTCTATTAATGATTTTTACGTTTCATCTTTGGGGCAGGGGGGCTAACATTCTGGTTTTTCTTTGTGTTCCCAGGCTCCAATCATCGCAATTTTTTAGCAATTCATATTTTTATCACATTAAAATAAACATATAAATATTTGGAGTTTGTCTTCCAATTGTCATTTCCAAATGTCTCATAAATAGTATATTTTTTGTATTTGAAGGCTGAAAATGAAATATTTTGATATCTATGCATTCATTATGCATAAGCCTAATAATCTACAAATATCTGGCATTGTGGACAAACTTATTGATGCTATAAATTTGGATTGCAACAGGCAGCAATTAGGAATTATAATAACGCATCTACGAGATAAGTGGCGCAAGTCATATTGCAGCATGGCTCAATTTGAAGAAAAGAACAAAAAATGGCTGCAAAGCCATGTTCCTGAAAATTTAAATGTAACACCAATACCTATTGGAAGACCAAATAAGACAAACTTTGATGACTACTCTACTAAAACCAAAAAACATAAAGTTAGTCACTTAACTGAAATGTATTCTGCTTCTGCGTTACAATTAGCTTCAGTAATTAAACGAAGAATAGTAAACCAAACTGAAAAAAACTTCAAAAAAAGATTGTAGAATGTCTAAAGATGAAGCTCTGTGTCTTCTTTTAGATGCTAGATTGACAAAAGCTTTTTATCAAATTATTTGAAATCAAGCAGTTGAAATGGGAGTTGATATGTATTCTCCATATAATGATGTTCGGGATGCAAAGCTGTTATGCTATCCTGCAGATATATCTGTCTCAGACTTAATAATATATCTGTCTCAGCTGAAATAAAACTGCAAGCTTTGGTCGATCATACAGCAAATAGAATATGCAAGGCACAGTATGATGTCCTTAGCACTGAAGGCACTCCAGATAGACTTTCTCTGAAATACAAAATAGGCTTTGATGGTGCCACAGGACAGTCTATATATAAACAAATATCGCAAGGAACAGTAATAAAAAATTTAAACAATGAGCAGGCACTTTGTATTACTTGCCTAGTGCCATTAGACTTGTGTGGTTTTTCAAATGGAAAACAGTACCCAGCTTGGCGAAATCCACGACCATCATCAACAATATACTGTAGACCTCTACGTTTTAAATTTGAAAAAGAAACGACAGCAGTTTCTAAATCAGAATTCGAATCTCATTAGGGTTGAGATTTCAAACTTACAAGATACTGAAGTTGATATAAATAATAAAAAAATCAAAATACATCATATAATACAAATTACTATGATTGATGGAAAAGTTCATACTGCTCTTTTAGATGATACAAATTCAGGTCAATGCTGTTCTAAATGCGTGGCAAGTCCTACAGCAATGAATGATGTTGAAAAAAAGGTTTTGAAAAAGAGTATGGCAGGTAGTTATTTATTTGGTTTATCATCCTTACATGCTTGGATACGATTTTTTGAATGTTTATTACATATTGGATATAAAATAACTTTAAAAAGGTGGCAGGCAAGAACAGCAAAAGATAAATCTAAAGTAAAGGCTCTGAAACAACAAATTCAAAATAGATTTAAAGATAAAATGGGCTTGATAGTTGATGTTCCGAAATCTGGTAGTAGTGGAACATCAAATGATGGAAATACGGCTCGAAGAGCATTTCAAAATGCGGAAAAGTTTGCGGAAATTTTAAATATTGATAGTGAACTTATTCTAAATTTTCATATTATATTAGCAATAATTTCATGTGGTTTAGATATTGACACTGATAAATTTGAGGCTTTCTGTTTAAAAACAGCTCGACTTTATGTTCATCATTATCCTTGGTACTATATGCCACAATCTCTCCAGCAAATTTTAATCCATGGTTCTGAAATTATCAAAGTTTAGCATTACCCATTGGTATGTATTCTGAAGAAGCTCAAGAAGCACACAATAAAGACTTTCAAAACTATCGTGAACATTTTGCAAGAAAACCATCTCGTGTGAAAACTAATCAAGATTTGTTAAATCGACTTCTGTGTGCATCTGATCCATTTATTGCATCTCTGAGAAAGAAAGCAGGAAGTCACACCAAAACAAAAAACTTACCAGCTGGAGTTATTGACTTATTGAGGTCATCCACAGATGATATTAGTTTATAAATGTATCTTTTGTATCTTTATAATTTTGGAAATGTCTGTACCTATATGAAAGTGTGATTGTAAATTAAAACAATTAGTTATGCTCAATCCTATTAGAATCATCAAATTAATTTGCATACCAATTTTAGAAACATTTGGCTAAAAATAACCCTTAGGAACTAAGCATAAATATGTGTTGCTATGCAAATGGGGTTGCCCTGGCAACCACACCAAAAACAATGCTCATTTAAATTATAATCATCCAATTAATTTATATACCAATTTTTGAAGCCTATGGATGAAAGGAAAAAAAGTTGTGACTTTTTTCCAAAAATATGGGATTCTGGCCCGCTGTGCGCCGATGGCCTACTATATTCACGGCCGTATATCTTACATTTTGAGGGGGAAATTAGGAGGTCAGTTTTGAAAGTTTTAGACATAAAATACGCTAAAATATTATTTTTAAAAACATTCTTTCTGAATTTACTAACGTTTAAAGAATTTATATTAAAAATGGTCAATAAATGTGCTGTACCAAAACGTACAAACGAGATACTTATGCAACAAACACAAACAAATTGCATTTTTTCATTTTCTAACAGACCGAAACTTAAATCAACTTTGGATACGATTTATTAATCGCTCAGATTAGACTCCTACAAATCATTCTGTTTTATGTAAACTTCATTTTGAAAATAAATATATAATTAGAGAAGATAAATGCACCTTGAATTGGCTTTTAAAACCTGTTCCTTCTAAGTATTTTTGTGAACTTTTGCAAAACAAATCATCTTTACCAGTTTTAAAAACTTATCGAATTCCTCCTAAATAGAGAATATTCCAAAAAAAATCAGTTAGAAATATTTAAGAAAAATGATACAAGTACAAATCTACATAATTTGAATGAAGCAGTAGCACCACCAGGGTTTCAATTTAAACGATTTGAAAAAGGTTTTGTATTTTATAATATAGTATTTAATGAACAAACATATTTTCCAACTATATTAGAATCAATCACAGTTGATGTAGGCCTAAATGTACGTTTGCAATACAAAGGAACACTACTTCCATTATCAAGTTGGTTTGTTATAGGACATAATGCAAAACTTGATAAAATTAGTATGCTTGAAAATTTTCCTTCTTAAATGTATTTACAAAAAGCAGTACAATATCAAGGAGGAGAGTATATTGGTTCTGACAAAGAAGGTAACTTGTACAAAGGAATTGTCGTATTCATGATAATAGGACTAAAAGAATCTATTCCTTTTATTGTTTAACCATTTCCAGAAGTCACATTCTCTGGAAAATGGCTATAGCAAAATATAACTGACAATCTTAAAAATTTAATCGGCGTGGTATAGTGACAGACAATCATTCCACTAATGTTAATTAGTGTTTGTCTACATGTTAATGCATTCTCATCATAAGTTACAATGTTCAAGTCTGAATCATAAAATTTTATTATTCACCTACAGAATCATAGAAAGAAGATATTTGCTTTATGATGGTGTGCAATTAGTAAAAACTCTTAAAAATAATTTATTAAATGGTAAAAAATTTGTTTTTCCAGACTTTAAATGTCATAATGCAAATATCAATATTGATTTTCCATCACGATATATTAATTGGGAAGATTTTTTCAAGATTTACCATAATGATGATGGTCTGAAAACTAAATTTAGAAAAGTTCCAGAGCTTACATCCTGGAAATAATAAACAATATATTGTCCAAATCGATAAGATGTTTCAAATTTTTTAACTATTTTTAATACTTGGTAGACAATTGCTAATTCCAAACAAAGGTTTTCACCAAATATTATTGGCAATGCTATTGTGTTAGGAGACAATATGGATTGATCAGAGGTCTTTTATGCCTGCATTCACGCTCACAAATCAAACTGCATCAGCAATTGTAAATACACTCTTTAGTCGAATGGTTCTTCAAAGAACCTTTAAGGGTTCTTTGCGTTGACGCTGGTGGAGCACCCGTCAAGGTTCTTCAAAAAACCATTTGAAACGGTTCTTTGGAAGAACCTTAAAATAAGGTACTTTAAAGAATCCGTTAATAACGTTATAGTTTTTTATCGAACCGTTCATTGTTTTTGCATTATTGTTAACGTTACACGGATACTTTTTTGAATTCTTGAACATTTTTTATTATTAAATATTTATATATTATATAATTATTTAATAGATTTTTAATATTCAATTATTCTTATTTAAGATATTCAATCAAGTTGCTTTACACCAAAATTTTAATGTTAACACGACTTTCCTAAAAATTCAATTTATATTGCAATATATCGTCCGCCCAGAATACAAGTGTCGTATTCGACATTTTTCAAAAAAATGACTTAAATATGCGAATTTTCTAATTTCAAAAAAATTTTCCGATAGCTCAATTAAATTTTTTTCCAATATAGACCTTTTCGTTGTTTTGATTTTGCGAATCAAATGCGCATGCGCGCGTCTTTGGCAGTTTGCAGATTTGCAGATTTGGCAGTTACAGATTTGCAGTCAAAGCAAATCGATTTTAGAGCTAAACAGTAAATATTAATTAGCGTCTTTTAATAATATAGAAGTAAAAGGTTTAATTTATACAAAGTTTTTTTAATAATCATTTATATTTATAAAATAGTATGCCTGACGTGTGTTGTGCCTTTGGATGTACAAATAGAAGAACATTAGCTAATGCTCATTTGAGTTTTTATCGAATACCAGCTAATAAATCTGAATCTTGTGCTAACAGAAGAGACAAATGGGTTGCAGCAATTAAAAGAGAAAAATAAAACGTAAAACAAATAAATAATGCTCGTTTGTGTAGTGCTCATTTTACTACAGATAAGATTTTTAGTTTTCCATTCAGTATCTTTTGTGTTCTAATAGTTTTCATGTAATTTTTATATTTAAATAAAAATAATAAAAAATAAACTCTTAAAACTTTAAGTATTCTTACTTATGGAATAACTGATAATCATCTTTTTTAGGGAAAAATCAGTCATATTGATTATGTTTCAACTGTATTTTCTTTTAAAAAGACACATGGAAAACAAATTAATCTCATGAATCAGGCTATACTAGATTTAATCTCATGAATCAGGCTATACTAGAGAATCTTCAGTGTTGAGTACTCTTATGAGCACATACTTATGAGATATGTCATTGGTGTTTGCATAATGCTGGCCCACTACTCTGTAGTTTTAGCACTTTGGCATGACACAACAAATGTTTTAAATTGCTTTAAAACAGTTTTCTAGTAATATTGCTAAGATTATCTTAAATAATAAATATTTACATTACTGAAGATTCTAAAGGACAAAAATATTGCCTAATATTGTTATAATTGTGTTTGTATATATATATATATATATATATATATATATATATATATATATATATATATATATATATATATATATATATATATATCCCTTTAATGCATGGGAACCTTAAACATGATAAAATTTTAAAATTTTTTGGCAGATTACTCAAATTACTTGATATAATCAAAATCCATTGTTGTTTTTTAATTTTTACATTGCCTTCCTGGAGATATTCAGCGTCCATTGAAATGAACATTATGCATTTAAGGAAGTAAATTTACAAAAATTTAACAAGACAGTTTGTTGTTTGTTTACATTTATTTTGCTCCATGAAATGCTCGGAAACATACATTATTAGCTATGCATAAATACACTTTGCATTTGGTACACTGATATTTAGTTTTCTTTTTGCATAGTTCGCATTTGCAACGTTGTGAATTTGGATTCTCCATTAGAGCTGGCCAATGTTCAAATCATGAGTCAATTGAATCTTTGCCGATATAGTTTGATAAAGTGAGCACACGCTTGTTATCATGCCAAGTTGTTATTACAATTTTTGAGGAAGAATCAACAAACTGTTCAATGTAACCTTGACCAGATTTTTTCATTTTAGATTCATTTGAAATTGGGCATGCTCGAGATCGATTTGCATTTAATGTAACTTGGTGCAAAAGGTCCTTGAGGAGGACCTTTTTCCACCAAGACCACCTTCAACTTCAAAATCATAAATATACCCAGAAAGTCCTGCTCTTGCCCACAATTTGTAACCCCACTTTTTTGGTTTCTTAGGAAGATAGCGTTTCAAAGAATGAGCTCCTTTAAAAGGAATGATTTGTTCATCTATTGACATATGAGTTTCTGGTTTTACGATTTGAAGAAACTGTTTCGGAAATGATTTATTAGTGGCTGAACCTGAAGCATTTATTGTAATTTTCACAATCCTTGTCGGGGATGTTGTTATTATCATTAAAATGTATCACTGATAAAATCTCATCAAATCGGTTGATTGACATGGATGATGCAATAAGGTCATTTCGTGTTCTTGATTTTCAATACATTCTTCGGTTGGGTAGTTTTACAATTCCCATATATAGTACAATGCCGATAACATCACTTATTTCTTGGCGTCTTATTTCTTTTACTCTGGGCGCGCCATGCTGTAGATTTCTCCATTCATTGTACAAAAGAGTTTGTTCCAATATAAAGTCAACATGTTCTGTGGCGAGATATAGGTGGTAAAATTCAATTGGATTAGAAAAGCGTGAAAGGCCTAAATGTTCTGGAAAAGCATCAGTATTTAGTGATAACTTTTGGCTTAAATGAGCACAGGTATTATCATTTCTTGGATAAAATCTACGGTTGTTCGGAGTGGGAAGATTTTTTTCTCCAAACATCTCATTAACAGTTAACTTCAAAATTCTTTTTATATCACTTAGATTTGAAATGCTTTGTTTAACAAACTCAGAAATTTTACTTGACAACCGATAGTCTATTTTTTGAGACAGAAGTTCACTCTAAACAATATTTTTACTGATATAGTTTTCTACTACCGTTAGGGTGGTCCATTTTACCATTTTTTTTTTGTTTAAATTAATAAGACATGTTGACTTCAGGGTTGACTTATGTTGACTTATGTAAGACATGTTGACATGTTGACTTACTTCCTTTTGGTCTAAAAATGAACTGTGCAAAGTTTCAGGTTGAAAAAAATATTTTTAGGGGTTGCTAAAGAATATGTAACTTGTGACTTGACTTGAAGTTCAAGTCAAATCACATTTACACTATAGCTAAAGTCAAATTCCAACTCTTATTTTAGCTTATCAAGTTAAGTAAAAAAAAAAAAGAAAGTGATTTATATATTTATAGTTGTAAATTTTTAACTCGAGGGATTTTAAATTTGAAGACCACAGCTCTAGTTCCAATAAACAGTTATTAACAGACATGTGGTGCATAATGACTTACACTTTAAGTCATTTTACAGAACACAATATAAAATAATTAAATCTTTAGTTTTCAGTTGTGTTTTAAAATAAAATAAGCAGCACATAGCTATCTCTTATAGGATTGCCAAATAATTTAACATTTGAATAAAATAATACATAACACATAATGATCTTGAATAATAAACATAACATAGGCATATAAAATATATTGTATAAGATGTACAGGAAATATTTCTAATAAAAAAAATAATATTAAATGAAGAGACTAATGCAACACTAATTCGCAATTAAACTAACTAAATTAGTAACATACTAAAATACTAATAGGGAATGGAATTAATAACTGAAAAAAAAAAATTAAAGTAAATCAATATACTATTAGGTAATGTCAAATACAGCAGTCAAATACTCCCAATATTTGAAATACTAAGTATTTAAAATACTATTTTTAGTACTTTTTTTGTATGTGTATTTTAAATACTTTTGTAGGAAGTATTTAGCATTTTGACATAAAATACTTTTGATTAGTATTTTGTACTCATTGCAATTACCTGTAATTCAAATACTTCTTTAAACATCCACCATGCACATGCATATTTAACTAATTGTTCGTCAAAGATTCACTCTGCCACTATTTATTCTGATTTATTTTTTGTTTTATAACTCTTACTGTCTACCTTGGTTTAATTTGGGTGATTATTAAATTACTTCACATTTATCAAATAAATTTTGAAAAAGGCCATAGTTGTAAGTTTTGGTAAAGTATTTAGTACTTTAAATACTTTTTAAGTATTTAAAATAAGTATTTATAAAGCATTTTATCCAGCACTGCTCAAACAAACAAAAAATAATGCAAAATTAGAACATATTAAGATGAATTGTTAAGATTGCTGATTTTCTTTTGCTTTTATATATTTCTGCTTTTTACAAATTTTATATATTTCTGCTTTTTACAAGAATTTTGATCAAAGCCAGTCTAATCTTTTTGTTGACAGAACAATAAAAGGAGTGTTATGAAAGTCTGAGGACATTTCCCACAATACTTTGTGCTTATCAGCATGCATATCTAAATAAATATTTAACTTATAAAATCTGTTTTGAATGGTATGTACTTATATTTATTGTAATAGAAATAAAGTTCACAATGAAGTGGAAAAAAGTAATAAAACTTTATTTCTATCAAATAAAAGGAAAACTAGCCATGTGTGTAAAATGAAACAGTCAAGTTGATTAGAGATGATGATTAGAAGACTTCAAAATTAAACCAAATATACTGATTCAACAACTTTTTGTCTCTTTAATCTTTATTTTGGCTGGTCATTTTTGCTGTCTTCCTTTTTTGTCTCCAGAGCAGAAGTTTAGCCTTTTGCTAAACTCAATCTTGTATTGCTATAAATCAAGTAATTAATATATAAGTTATAACTTAAGTTAATGTATAAGCCTAAAGTTGTTAACTGTTGTACGCAAACTAAATATAAAAAATATCCATAGATATTAAATTAAAAAATACAACCAAGAATAATGCCCCTCTGCCTCAGAGAGATGGAATAAATAGGGTTATTTTGATTTAAATCATGATTTAAATCAGACAAATAAAAATAATGATTTGAATTGAGTTTTTTTATTTTAATTGTTTTTAATGATTATTTATTGATTTAATCTCATAATTCAATCAATTAATATAGACTAGTCATTGGTCTTAAAATAAAATGCCTGAAAATATTAGAAAGCTCTAAATAAGTAGAATATAAATTCTAGTAACATCACTTTTTCTTCACTGTTTTAATACGTTAGTAGATGGGGTTTCATAATTATTATATAGGCCAATTTATTACATCCAAGTCATTAATAGTTCTGTATAGTTATATTACATCACCTCTTGATCTTCTAATTTTTAATGTGGAGAGAAAGGTTTTTCAGTGAGTTTTTACATGATAAATTTTTTTAAACTACAAACACAAACTGCTCTATTTTGGTGTTGTTTAATCATAATAACATGTTTCCGTATATGTAAACTCCTTAATGGGGTTAAATATTTAAGGTGAGATCTAAAATATGTTATATTTCTTTTATCTAATAATTTCAAGAAATATTTGGTTTGGCATAAAATCAAACTTCCAAAGTCATTTTTTCTCTATAATTTCATTTTTAAAACGCTTTCATTAAAAGTTATAGAGAATTGCCAATAATGATGCTATTAACCTGGTTTTTGTTTTAGTATGTAGCATGTATTTTTATACATTTTATTTTAGTATGTATACTCCAAACTTTCTGCAACTGTGATGTTAAAACTCCATTCTATAGGTTTGATTTCTCAAGACATGAAATTTTTAACTGAGTTTTGGTCCATAATAATCCATGTACAACATGTTTTAATAAATATATTTGTAAGTATCCTGCATTTGGTTGTAATTGTAAATTTTCATTGTGATATTCATTACCTTTAAGTTTCAAAAGTTATAAAAAGGTCCTTAAATCAAGTCTGTGTAACTATAGTTTGTTATTAATGGATTGAACTTTTACGTAAATATTAAAAATAATTGTTATTGTAACATGATAACCATGTTGTTTATAAGTTGTGACTATTTTGTATATATGTTGTTACTATATTGTATAAGAATATATGTAATAAATTATTAAGTTGTGCTTATGTTTGTTTTTATCTTATTGAAGTTAAAACGGAAGCAAGCACTAAAGAAGACAACAACGTTACAAATTGAAGCAGAAATTTAACAAATCATTTTGACGATTGGATATGAATCGCAGAAAAGCACCATTATTGAATGTTTATGAATCAAATCTTTGTATTGTAATTAGGGATGCACCGAACGTTCGGCTGTTTTGCCGAACGTTCGGTTCGGCCGAACCTTGACAAATGTTCGGCCGAACATTTGCTAAAAATGCTAATTTGGAAATTAATATCATCAAATCATCATAACTCAGCCTAAATAGCTACAGTACCAACAGATTTGGCTTTTTATTGAAAACCCGAAACTTATCTACAACGCATAGTAGGTAAGAACATGTTTTTCAATAGAACACATGAGTACGTTAGATTTACATCAAGTTTTTTGAATTTAGAATAAATTTAATTTGATCGCATGTATTACTTAAAACTGAATGTATTACGTAAAACTAGTTTACATCATTTAGAAAAAATAGTACTAGTATAAGTGTAAAATAAAAAATCCTTTCAATTGAGCAATAATTTAGTTAATTTTATCCTTTTATATACAATAATAATAATAATAATAATAATAATAATAATAATAATAATAATAATAATAATTTAAGTTATAAAATTTATGCAAGAAGCAAATTTTTTATTTTGGAAAAATTGCAAAAATGTAATATAAGATAAACTTAAAATAACAGATAGAAACGTCCGTTTTAAGTGGCGCCTATTGCTGCTGTGTTAAAAAAAAATCTTTATAAAGAAAGTTGGTAAATGATGCTACCTGTACTAAAAAGTCTTTCACTTTCAACAGAAGATGGCGTTGCTGAAAGAAACTTTTGGGTAATTTTCTTTAAATTTTTAAAAGAGCTTCCACAATTTTTCCACCACAAAAGAGGACTTTCTTTTTCCTTGACAAGAGGTAGCTTTAAATACTCTTCAATCTCCTTGTTTATCATTTGTATATTAGAATTTGATCTTTTTAACCTTTTGCCATTTTCAGTATTTACAAAATTGGAATCACATTCATCTATTGTTATCAGTTTAGAAACTTTCTGAAAACATTCATTGAATTTTGGATAAGCTGGTTTTGTAATTACTTCATTTGTGTTATGTACTGAAGGTTCGTCAAAATCAGAATCAGAGGATTCAAGTTCTAAATTACTTTGTTGCATTTCTTGCATCTGTTCATTTATCCAATTTTTTATTTTATCCTTGTCTTCCTTTTGATATGTCAATTTATATCTAGGGTCACAAAAAGTGGAAAGATATAAATATTTATCATGTAAATATGGACCCAATCTTTTGTCTACTGACCCACTTAAATGTTCAACTAAAGTATTTATTAATAAAAAAGCCTCACATACTAATGTTTGACTGAAAAATTCTTTCAGAGCCGTAATTGAAGGAATAACATCTGACAAATATGATTCACATTTACTGAAATTAATGGTTAAAGTTTAAAATGGTTCTAAAATATGCAACACTTTATCTAATAAGTCCCATTGAAATGAATTTAGTGTTGATTGGATAGGATGATCAGCTGTATAAGATGCTAAAGGAACTTTTTGATCAAGCATCCTTTCAATCATACCATAAGAACTGTTCCATCTTGTAGTAATATCTTGGATTAACCTGTGCTTATTTGTACCAAGTTGTTCCTGAAATGCTTCTAATTTTGCTGCTGCTGTTGGGGAGTGGTGAAAATGAGTTGCCAGACGTCTGCAACAAGCTAAAAGTATCTTTAACAGATTTTTGCGATAGAATTGAGTCATGTATACATAACTGTATTGTATGTATAAAACATGGCATTGATCTAAAACCACTGTCTCTTACACCAGCTACCATAATGGCCGCATTATCTCGTAAAACAATATGAACTTTTGAGTGTGGAATTTCAAAACTTACTAAACCTTTATTTAAATACTCACTTATGTTTTTTCCTGTGTGACTTTCTGGAAAATGCATAACTCTGAGTACTGCTCAGTGCTGGGAAAATTCATTACTGAGCCAGAGTGCTGTCATGCTTATGAAGGCAACATTTGAACTATTTGCTGTCCAAATGTCAGTTGTAAGAGAGATATGAATGGCAGCAGATATATTACTCTTGATAGAACTATATAGTTTATTATATATTTGTGGAATAATGTTTTCACCAAAATATCTCCTACTAGGTATTTGATAATTAGGACACAGCTCTTCAATTAATTTTCTAAAACCAAGATCTTTTACAATCGAATATGGTTGAATGTCCAACGCCATCATTTCTCCAATGTGATTGTGAACTTTGATAGCTCTTTGATCATTTACATCCCATAGCTTTTTTTATTAAGACTCTCCAGTAATTTTAATTGTTTTTTTAGTTCAGAATCACTTGATGTAGAGGCTGTAGATGTTTCAATTTTTTTTTGTCAGACTCTTTTTTAGCTATTTTATATTCTGCAAAGTGCTTGTTTTTTAAATGACGTCTAATTGCACTTGTGGTGAATGTTTTAGGACAATTCCCACCTCTAGAAAGTAATGCTTTGCATAGTAGGCAAATACAAAAATGATTATCTTTCTCTGAAACTTCAAAATATTTCCAAACAGTACTTTTGAATTTTATTTTTAAAGACATTTTTTTATGCTTCTAAATAATTAAAAGTATATACTAATAAATAAATAAAGTTTAAGTAAAAAATATAATCTTAAAACATGTCAGATACTAGGTTTTAATACGTTATACCTTTATACCTTATTTATATCATTTATGAAACTTTTATATTTGTAGAAGAGAGTACAAATTTAGCTTAAATGTTATAACATATAAGCTAAGCTTTTAGTATAGTCTACAAATATAAAAGTTAGCTAAATAGCTTAACTTTAAGCCTTAACATTAACAATTAACAACTATTAAAATAAATCCTTAACGTAAAATATTATTTTAAGAAGTTTAATTTATAAATTACAATATAATTTTATTATATTATAATTGTTAATTATTTATACTCATTATTAATAAGTTACTAGCAGTAAGCAACCCGTAATACGCGTTGTTAGTAAATAAAATTGAAAAAAAAACCGCGTATAGAAAAGCCTAGAAACTACTTTAAAATAGAAAAGCCTAGAAAATGACGTAACTCGACTAATATTAAATTAGCGTATTCATATTATCAGATACTCATTATTAATAAGTAAAACTCATAAATTTAATTTTTTATTATTGAATAATAAAAAATTAAATTTACGAGTATTACTTATTAATAATGAGTATAACTTATTAATAATGAGTATAAATAATTAACAATTATAATATAATAAAATTATATTGTAATTTATAAATTAAACTTCTCAAAATAATATTTTACGTTAATTTATTCAAATAAAAACTTCTTAACATTTTTACTTCTTTACACTACATTGTAGTGTAGTGACTACAAACAATCATCTAATAATACATTTACTTTTAATAGTTATTTAAAGTTTCTTCACATATTTTCAAAATAAATCTAATGTTTTAAAAAACACATTAATTTTTTAAAAATATAGTTTTCACTTCGAGTTCAAAATGTTTATGACGTAAACCAAACTATAAGTCGTGTAGACATAATACTTTCTCAGTATGTTTATGTTATTAAATTCTTTATTTGCCTGCATAAATTTTCAGTTTGCAAATATAACAATTTGAAATAAATATTAAAATAAAAAGTTCATAAATTTGTCATCTGGTCACGTGACCGGGGCAAGATGACTTATTATGCAATTTTTACCTCCAATTTTATAAAACTTTTAAAACTACCAATAACTCTAACTAAAGTAACAAAAAATAAACACAAATTGCAAAAAACTACTTCTAAAGAAGTTAAACTTGAAGGGCACCATTAAGGGAGGTCGATTTTGTACTTTTTTCAAAATTTTAACTTGCTGTGCCCTCAAATAGCTGGGAAATCATGTCAGGAATTAAGAACAATCTTGCTTTTTTTTTCTATGCAAGCCAAATTTTTCGCAAACGAAAAGAAAAATTCAGTAAAAACGTCAACTTTACTAAAAATCTATGCAACAATTGAAGAGTGTAATCCAAAAAAAGTAATTTTATATTTTCCGATTTTTAGATCTCTTGCTTCCATTTACAGTACGAATGTTGCTGTGTCGTTATAAATAAGCAAAATCATTACCGAAAATTTCCAGTTACCCCTAACTTTACACTTAAAAATTGCAAACCATACGTTATTAGATAATTCTTCAATTTTTTTTAATAATCAAAACTGTGGCATTCCCGGTCTTACTTTGCAGCCTATAACTATATACTATTTTTAGTTATAAAACAGTTTAAATACAAGTTGAGGTTGAATTTTACAGGGTTGCATGACAGTGACAAATCCAAGAATTTTTGGTGGGGGGGAAGGGGGAGTGAATTTATTTTTGTATTTTGTATGAGATTTAAGTCTCCTAAAAAAAATTCCTCTATTTCTAAGAAATTTTAGTACTTTCAGATTCCGGTTGTTCATGCATCTTTCCATTTCCCCTGCATTTGTCACTGTTGTATGAACTTGTGAAAAAAGGTAGCAAAAAAGTAGCTGCGTTCGTGAAAAAGTAATTAAACTTTTTTTTAATAATTTTTAAATTTTTTTTTAGTTTTTAAAATACTCGAAGATTATCAAACAAAGAGGGATTAATTTTTTGTTCAAATTAGGTATTATAAAATTTTAATTTAACACTCATTATACAACGTTACAGCTAAACAAAAGTATTTCGTTTTAGATTGAAAAAAATAATTAGTTTTCAAAATATTCTCAGATCCTCAAGTGCAATCATTCCATATACCAAGTAGAGCCCGGCCTTAGCTTCCTAAGTATAATTTAACAATATTAGTTTATTAGTTTATTAGTTTATTTCGCCGTTAAAAATATTTACAAAGTACAACAATATAAGAAGTACAATTGGCTGGAGCAAGAAGAAGGCATAAAATAGCCTTATCACCGAGCCCCAATAGTTACGCAAATAAATATCCGTAATACACAATAATCCGTAATATATACGCAAAAGTATTTTAAAAAAGACAATTTAAAATGTTAAGAAACAAAGTTAAAAAGAAGAAAAAAAAAAAAAAAAAAAAAAAGTATTAATATAATTAAAAAAAAATAATAATAAAAAGAAATGATTAAAATATAGTAATAAAAATGACAAAAAATTTCTGTTTTTGGTTATAAATTAGATGTGATTCGATATATATATATTTGTATATATTATTTTCTTTCAAAATAGTTCAAAATTCAGATAAAAATTCTGTTCCAATATTATAAAATATATCAAGAAAATTGTCGGTAACTTTCAGAGAATATATATATTCAATGAAAGTATGATAAAGACATTGAAATTCTTAGTACTGTTAAATGGTCTAGATTTTTAAATTTATGGTGCTAATTTAGTTTAATAAATTTGAAAGCTTTAAAAGTGACATAGAAGATCTGCTATATTAAAATCCGTAAGTACTAAATAACGTCTTAATTTAGATTTGAATTGCGGAAGTTTTTTTTCTTTAATATTAACAATATGCTGAAAGTTTTTCCACAAAATTGGACCCCTGTACTGAATTGAATAAGAACATAACTTTAGATTATACTTTTGAGTTACAAAGTTATTTTTTGAGAACTTGGTGGGGTATTTATGGCTTACTTCTCTAAAATAAGGATAGAATATCGCTGGAGACAGTCCATGTTTTATTTGATACATGAACTGTATGACGAGGAATATGTTAATTTTAAACACATTTAATGCATTGAGTTTACGTAAAAGTGGCTCACAAGGCACAGTTCTTTTAACTCCAAATACAATTCTACATGCATGTTTTTGTTTAGTTTAGTTTAACAATAGTTAAAAAAATTTTATATATGGCTTATATATGGCTTATATATGGCTTATATATGGCTTATATATGGCTTATATATGGCTTATATATGGCTTATATATGGCTTATATATGGCTTATATATGGCTTATATATGGCTTATATATGGCATATATAAAAAAAATTTTATATATGGCTTCACTTAATTATTATCCATATCTTGAGACCACTTTTGAGAAAAAATCTTGAAGCGGGAACGTTTTTTTAAAACGAAACTTTTGGAGGTAAGGATTCCGAAGTACCAAAACAAATCCAATTTTTATAAAACTTTCCGTATATATTAAAAAAAGGTTGAGGAATCTAATGGAATGTGAACACTTTTTAACATTTATACATAAATTTTTAGTTCTCAGTGTTTAAAAACTTCAAGGTTAATTATTATTGAAAAAAAAGTGATTTTTGAAAGTGTTCAGGTGGAAATGGCAAGTTTAGCCTTTCCTCTTTTTAAAACAAGTGTTTAATTATGTTTTCTTAAAAAATAGGTGCTTCGGATTTGTATATTAGAATTATGTATACACCATTGGCCATAAATTAGAGCTCACTTTTTTTTTTTATAAAATATAATTTTTAAATAAAATTAATTGAAAATAAAAGTTATTTTTTATTTTTTAATATTATAAGTAAAATCTTTATACATTATGGAAATCCAAAAAGCTAAATATAAACATAACAGTCTTGATACTAAAAAATGGAAAATAATGAAACAGGTTATTTTTTTTCAAAAAGAAAATTGACCAAAAGTTAAGGATATTTTCCAAATAAAATATAAGAACAACAATTTACTAGAGCAAAACCAAAAAAAAAAGCATTCTAATATTTTGTAGAACCTCCTTTCTCATGTAAGCATTGATTTACTCTCTTTGGCATTGAGTTTACAAGATTTTGAGTTATTTCTTTAGGTCACGCAGTTTTCTTATTTCAGTTTTTATTTGTTCAACATTTAAAATTTGAATTTTTCCAAGATGATGATCTAACCAAGACCATAAATTTTCTATACAATTCAAGTCAGGGCTGTTAGCAGGCCAAGACATTATTGATATTTGGTTTTCTAAAAACCATCGTTTGGATATTTTTGCTGTATGGCATGACGCACCATCTTGTTGATATATGATATTCCTGTTTTCTTCTTTAAATATATCAATTGAGGGAAGAAGACAATTATCTAAAATTTCAATATATCTATCAGCATTAAGTCGACCTTCAAATAATCGATAGCATCCAAGTCCTGCATAATTCATGCAAGCCCAAATGCCAATACTGTCACTACCTTGCTTATTTCGTTTTAATGTACAATTTGAATCAAATCTCTCTTGAGGTGATCGCTGGAGCATAGCACGGCATTTTCGCATATCTACCTCCACATCATTTCATCGGAGAATATAACATTTTGCCACTTGCAATCAGGCCAATTTTTATGCTGATTGCACCAGGCAATCCTTGCCTTTTGTTGTTTCTTTGAAAGTCTTGGCTTCTTGTATGCAGATCGCCACAATTATTTATATGAAGAATTCTTCTAACAGTTCTTGAACTCACTTTTATTCCAGATGTATTGTTTAAATTATGGCAGAGAGCGTTTGACGATAACTTTCTGTCATGTTTCATTAAACGAATTAACAAACGTTCATCTCTTTGTGTTGTTACAGCTGGTCAACCAGATCGGCGTTGGTCCTTAATATCACCTGTTTCACTAAAACGTTTTAAAAAACGTGCAACAATTGAATATGCGATATTTAACTCATTGCTATCTGACGATGAGATAGTCCTTGGTTTCAAAGAAAAATTGATTCAACATTTTTTTTCAGAGATTCTTGATCGTGATTTTGGAGTTTTATGCTGTATTTCTTCACTCATTTTGTAACTTTTTTATTATTTAATTTATTTGTGTTTTTTTAGCACTATTTCAAACAAAAACAAAAAAAAATAAAAAATAATAAATGCAGATAAAAATAAAATAAAAATTATTAAAGAAAATCATCAATATATTACTTAAAATTTAAATATAAAGCAGTGAGCCTTAACTTTTGACCAACATAAAAAATTAAAATTATTTAGTAGTTGTTATCAAATTATATATAATTAGGCGTAAAAAATAAATTTTAAGGAAACAACATGTCAAATAAACAGTAAACATAATACTTATTAATTAATACTAATAAATTTTTGAAAAAATATATAATAGTTTTTAAAATAATTTAAATCAAACAGGATTATAAAACAAAAACAAAAGCGAGTTCTAATTTATGGCCAATGGTGTATATACATCCATATCACTTTGCGTATTTTATGACGTTTTTTGTTTTGATTTTGAGATTCCGAAATTTTAACTATAAATAAAATTGAAAGTGAAAGTATATTCCTTATTAATGACTTCAGTTTTCAAGGCAACAAAAATAAAGATTTTATATTTTTAAAGGTATTTTGTCTGGATTGCTCAACTACAAGCTTGATTCTCACTGTTTCTACTACTGTTTTTAGTCTATAGATTCTCTAAACTGTTTTTTTCAAAACAAAAAGAAATAGTAATCAACTAAACTTTTAGTCTAAAGTTTACAAAATGGAAATGTGTAAGAATGTTATCATTTTTTTTTTCATTTTTTTAATATTTTTTTATTGGCTAAGTAAAATAACCAATGAACTTTTATTTCAAATTCAAATTCTCTTCTTTAGGCTGTGAACTTAACAATCTACGTGAAATGGTGGTTCAATCTATAAGTCAAGAATGTAAGTCATACTTTGATAGACTTTTTAAATTTTTAAATCCGGAAAAATGTATAACAAACATTTTATATTTCAATAATTTCATTTATAGAATCTTAAGCTTAATGATCTACCTTTATTTTATTTTCACAAAGCTAGATATTATCAAACTTCAACTCTTTGATTAACAATAGATTTATTGTAATCACTCAAATTAAATTTAATATTAATTTTAGCTACCAAAGTGTTGTCTGAAATAGCAACCTGCAAGAATATTTTGGATTTTCTGGATATAAATGATGGCATTATTTCTCTCAAATATCCTGATTTTGTGTTAAGCAATAGCCATTTTCTACAAATTTGCAAAGACAAAAATAAACATAACATAACATTAGAAAATCTTTCATTATTTTTTACAACCTACTGTAAGTATAATATCTCTAGAGTGATGCTTATAAGGATCTTAAAAAAGTTAAAAGGTTACATTGTAAAATTAAATCGAGCCAAAAATTTGGACTTAAAAAACATTTTTTAAGCTCTGCTTTATCTTTTAATGGTGCTTTTTCTGATGTTGTTGGTTTGTTACCTTCTGATGCTTGTTCTACCCCTACTTCTATCTACAATAGTGAAATTGTTCCAAATCAAGTTTCTGTTTTTGTATCTTCTGATTTAAATTTGCAAATTACTAATGATGAATCGTCGTGCCCTGTTACCCCAACTTCTATTATATACATCCCTTTAGAAAATAGGTCTCAAAAATTTCTTACTGAAACGCGTTTTAGTGAAGAGAATCTTCCAGTTTCCAATTTAGATAATAAAAACTACCTTTATTTTCTGGTGATTTGACCTATCAAATAAAAAGATACAAACGGAGAATTAATCACCTTAAATTGCAAAATAGACAAGTTAATAGAAGATGTTATGAATATAAAAAAAAATATCAAGCAATCTTGTCAAAATATAATGTTCGAAATGTCAACAAAAGAGACGTTAGAAAAGATTGTAAGATTAACCAATTGTTGCAATCAAATTTAAGATTAGAAAAAGAAATTGATTTGGCTAGAAAGCGTTCCCAATCAGATCGACAAAAAGCCTGGTATTTAAAGAAAAAAATTGAAAACACTATTTTGAAAACATCTGATGAAACAAATGATTCATTCTTAAAGGAGAGTTTGAATTACTTTGAAAATCTTACAGAAGAGCTGAAAGAAAGAGTTGACATTTTTGAAAAAAATGTAATTGACGTTTATGAAGGAGGTAGATATAATGATGAAATTCGCTCGGTATATTACGACCTTTTAAGTAAAAATGTTTCTGTTAATAATGTTGAATCTGTTATCAGAACTGTACTACAAAAAATGGCTGGAATTTCATGTGGCACACTTCCAAAAAAATTTTTGTGAGATGTTGAATAGTACAAACAATTTTCTTCATACAGATGGCACAAAATATAATTTTAGAAAGGTTGGTAGTTTTCAAGTCACAACATCATCTGGTAGCTACACATTTGGGATAGAAGATATGTTTTCGGGAGAGGCACAATCTTATTTTATAGAGCTAAAAAACTTACTCACTGATATGTCTAAGATATTTTCTCCTGACAAGGAAAACTACGAGAAAGATCTTAGGAAACTTATTTTTTCTTTTAAATCTTTGATGACAGATCGCACTATTGTTAATTCAAGTTTTTTTCACCAATTTAAACATTGGAGAGAAGCAATTTTGCCTTTTGTTGTTGAAAACTATGGTCAGCTTCCTTTAAATGAAAAATTAAAAATTTCTCAAATGCATCATGTTTTTTGTGGCTTACACGTTATCCACAATCTAGGAATATATGCAGAAAAAGCGATAATAGAATGGGAAAAAGTGGTTGAGCAGGAAGGTAGTATTCATGGTGGTTTTAAAAGTTCTCAAAACTCTCGCACCTTTGATATTTTGTATGAACTTTCAAGACTTACAAGCTATCGGCATGGTGATTAGCGAAATAGAAAAGCTAATGAATAAAAGGCATTTTTGCGTAAAAGGTTTTCAAAAAATTTTATGGTTTCATTTCTGCATCATCGCTTTAGTATTATATTTGTACTTGGTGGAGCAACGTATTATCATAAAGACCACCTTAAAGAATTTGTTTTCAATCTTGGTGGTTCAAATTTTCTTCATGAGTCAATTAGGCATGATATTGACAACATCATTTTTCATGCTTCAACTAGAGCTCTGGGAATTTTTAATAAATTGATATCAGGACCTCTTTTTCGTATTATTGAAGAGGAGGGTCATATTTTCTCTTTAAATACCATTTGGTTGCAAAGGTTCAATTATTTTGTTTCTTGTTCTTCTGATGTATCAAAAATGTTAAGTGGTTCTACATTTTTTGATGTAAAATATCTCACCAAGGAAAAAGTGTTTGATCATTTATTTTCTAATTGTAATGACCTACTTTTGGATGCCTTAACACAAGAATGTCTTGAAGTTATATGTTGCACATGTTCGGTTATGATTCAGAGTCAGTTAAGAGCCCAATTGCCTGGAGGAAAATATCACAATCGGGGTGATAATGTGTTTGAAGAAGCTCAAAACTCCCCACGTACTAATGTTGTGTCTGAACGTGACTTTGCTTTCTATGACCGCAGGTTAAAAATGAAACCTAACATGACAACAGTAGCTGCAGCTGGTGTGATCATGTTCAACAACAACAAAACAGCTGATTGGATAGATGAAAAATCACAGGAAGAAATTGAAAGGCTAGTTATATTAGCAAGGCAAAATAGAAAAGGGTATATAAGAAAGTACAGAGAGAAAAAAGCAAATATATTGCAGTACAAAATTGATGAGATAGACAAGCGCAACTTAGAAAAGGAAATAAAGGAACAAAAGGCAAGCGAAGAGAAAGAGTTTTTGACAACAGAAATCGGAAAGGATGGTGGTTTAATTTTGTGTGAAGAGGATTTTGAAAAAATTTTAGGAACTGAAAATGAATTTGTAATGAAGCTGCAAAGACAAATTAAATTTTGAAAAAAAGTATTACAGCAAAAATTTCCAGAAAAGTGGTTACAATTAGGAGAAAAAGCAAAAGGGGAGTATTACAAAAAATTTGGTATTGACAAATTAAAAACCAATCTAATATCAATTTTTAAAAGACGTTCCTGAACAACGCGCAACTGCAATAAAATGTTCAGTTATCAGACAGATTAAAGAAAGACAAGAAATGTTGTTAACATTAAAAAAAAAGTCAGATTAGAGGGTGACGCTAGGTTAATTATGGAAACTGGAAGTAAAATAAGAACAGGCACATCAAAGGGAGGGGTTCCAAAGTTTTTAGGAAAAAGAATAAAACATAAAATAGTAGATAATGATGGCAAAGATGTATGGTATTCAGGGCTTGTGGTAAGTGTTCTAGACGACAATGAATTTGATGAAGAGGGTGAGTTTCAGATACTATATGATGGAAATGAAGATAAGTATGACATTGAGTTGGTCAAAGAGTGGAGGATGAAATGTGTTGTGGTAGAGGGAAAAGCTGATGGTTATGTGGAGGGCGAAGTTTGTAAAAAACAAAAATGCAGTTAATATCATTTTTGACACAATAGGGACTTAATTTATTGTATTTATGTTTGTTATTATTCTTATTATTAATAATATTATTGTTATTATTATTTTTATTGTCATTCAATTTAATGTGTTCTGTTTGATCATCTGGAGCGGTGTTGGCACACCGACAATTCTTTATATGTATATTTGTTTTCTATTGGACATCTGCCGTCATGGTGACATACCCGTAAGTCATGCTTTCTATTTTTGTGCTGACATACCTGTCAATATATGTATCCTTGTGTTTACATTTTTTTGTGTTTGCATGTATGTTTTTGTAGGTGTGTTTGCAATTATTTGCATGTTTGTTTTTACTCACTTGTTAGTCACTATATGCATGTTTGTGTTTATGTATCTGTTAGTCATTATGTGTATGTTTGTGTTCTGTTGGACCTCTGGAGCGGTGTTGGCGCACCCATAAGTCACTATATGTATGTTTGTGTATATGTATCTGTTAGTCATTATGTGTATGTTTGTGTTCTGTCAGACCTCTGGAGCGGTGTTGACACACCCGTAAGTCACTATATGAATGTTTGTGTTTATATACCTGTTACTCATTATGTGTATGTTTGTGTTCTGTTGGACCTCTGGAGCGGTGTTAACGCACCCATAAGTCACTAAATGTATGTTTGTGTTTATGTACCTATCAGTCATTATGTGTATGTTTGTGTTCTGTTGGACCTCTGGAGCGGTGCTGACCCATCCGTAAGTCATTGTATGTATGTTTGTATTTATATAGCCATTAGTCATTATGTGTATCTTTGTGTTTATCTACCTGTAAGTCATTTTATGTATCTTACTCTTTTGTTGGAACTGTGGAATGACTATAATTTCATTTGATAATGCAGGTTAGTCATTTTGATCAAGTTTTTGTTTTTTTTATTTATGTTTGTGTCTGTTGGTCTTGTGGCACAGCGTTCAAACAACAGTAAGTCGTTGTATGTATATTTGTGAGTTGTTCCAACTAGGCTGCAAGCAATCATTGTAGGAGTTGGAAGTTACTGGAAGAGAAAAGATGAAGTTTGTAGAGTAAGATTGCAAATTATATGAAACATGGAAGCAAGATAAAGGAAGCGAATTCCAAAGAACTAATGTTCGAGGAAAAAAATAGAAGAATAAGAGTTTTTGGAGCACTTAGAAACAGTCACAATTATTTTATTAGATAAACAAGGGACTCAAAGACCTTGCTATTTCGAGCAGTGCCTATATTTGTAGAAAAGAGAAGGAGAAGCACCATTACAACGATGTGATAATGGTTGGAGGTTGGCTGCAAGAGCAGGTCCAACTATGTTTACAATGCATTTTTGCTCCTTGTCTAAAAGAGAAAGAGGGCGTCATTAGAATATCGTTTTTTGCAGTGTTTAGTGCCACAGGGTCTGTGTGTTTTGTGATTGTGATGTTTTGTGTTGATAGACAACTTGGCTTACCTTCTCGCTGGTGTCTATCGTTACTGAAACTACTTCTAATCATTCACTAAAAGCTAAGAGATGAATTTTAGACAAACAATATTTTTTGTTTTAATGTTGTTTTCATTTTTTCATCTTAGGTGTTGTCAATAGTTCACAAATCTCAAAAAATAAGTTTCTTATTTTATATTTATTTAGTTTTATTTAACTTTTTTTAATTTTTAATTTTTAAAATGAATTAACAAATATTTTTTTTTAATTATTGTGTATCTAATGTTATTTTATGTATTATTGTATGTATTTAGATGTATTGTTTTTAATAATAATTTTATTACAATTTTAGGTAGAGTTCTGCTGTTACACCTACTATTATGTTGTAAGTACTCAAAATTTCAGGAAGTTCTGTTGCTGCAGAACTTCCTGAAATTTTGAGTATTGAAATTTTGATTTCTGTTCCATGATTCCTTTATGCATATTTGCAAAGTGCAACCATAATTTTTTTCATCATAACACAGTTAAATAAGTAGAAACCCTTCAGTCTGTAAAATAAACAATTCGAGATCATCCCAACAGATTTAATAAAAACTGGATCACTATTAAAAATTTAAAGTCAAATGTAATAACGGTTCGAAAATATCAAAATTTTTAAAAAAATTACAAATTATTTAAAGTTGATATGTTTAATTTGTTTGAACAGCCCATTTTCAGCAATTTACTGACCGAAAAGTAATTTATATGATTATTTCACTGACCGGTCTGTAAATTATGCAATAGTTTTCAAATGTTTTGTTTTTTGGATTCCATGATTCTTTTATGCATATTCACATGGTATAATTATAATATCACCCCAAATTTTATTCTCCAAAACTAAGAAAATAATGTAAAACCCTTCAGCTGTAAAATAGATGATTCTGGACAATCGCAACAGATTTTTTAAAATAAAATTTTGGTTTTTATTTTCTTATAGTTTTTTGATCACTATGAAAAATTTCAAGTCAAAAGTAATAATCATTCAAAAGTTATTCAAAAGTCAGTATGACCCCAAAAATATAGTAATTATTAATTACTCTCATTCTGTAAAATAGGTGATCCTGGTAGATCCTGACAGATTTTTAAAAAAAAAAATTTGGTTTTTTATTTTCTTATAGTTGTTGGATTGCTATAGAATATTTCAATTCAAATGTAATAACGATTCAAAAGTTATTAAAAAGTCAGTATGACCCTAAAAATGTATAAATTAGTAAAAATTCTGGTCTGTAAAATAGATAATTTCTGGTCAATCCTAACAGATTTAAAAAAAAAAAATTAGGAATTTTATTTTCTTATAGTTAATTGGTCACTATGGAAAATTTCAAGTCAAATGTATCATCGGTTCAAAAGTTATTCATTTTTTTCACTACAAAAGGTCAATAACTTTTGATCGGCTTAACTTCAAAGGCTAAATGAACCCTCATTTTTTAAGTCAAACTAAGCTCTATACAATAACATCAATTATATTTGATTATTTAAATTATAAAAAAATTGTCTGGAATGGCTATCATTAGTCTTTTTAAAACATTTTAAGCAAGTATTTGCTTTATTTTTGAGAACAGTTAAGAGGAACTGATCGCTTTTTTAGTAAGTTTAATTCATTTTCTCATACATAGGTTAAGATTTTTTTTTATAGAAAGAATAATGAGAATAAAATTTTATTTATGTATTTAATATGAAAAGTTAAATAAAATAAGACTGTTATTTGTGGTCATGTAAGTTTATATACATAAGTTTGCGTTTATTTCAGTCTATTTTAAATTTCTTTATATCTATATATATATTTTCTCTAAGAAAAAATAATAAAGAATAGAAAATTAAGAAAATTTGTTCTGGAATTTGTCAAAAGAGTGTTGTGTTATGCTTCATTTTAAGGTATCTAAATATATATTCATAACAGATTTTTAATTTTGTTTTTAAATGGTTTATTCATTTCCATTACTTTAGATAAATATATACTGACTGACATAACCTCATTTTTACTAACAATGTTGTGCATTGTAGTCTGCATTCTTTGTTACATTAAAAATAATTAATGCTAATATATGTTGTTTTATAGTTGTTAAAAGTTTGCATGTATAATATGCTCAAAGTCAAATTTTTTTTGATAAATACGCGTATGTGGTGATATATGTTATATAGTTGTTTTATTAATGTGTTTATATAAATGTGTTTTTATAATAGTATGGAATGTATTATATCTAATTTGTGCAAGATTGTTAAATGGGGTGTTTTTATATGCAAGTAACATTAAAAAATATATTGTGTTTTATAATTAGTATATATATTTTATATAATGTTGTTTCCATGATTTCAAAGTGGAGTGACTTGGCAAACGTGTAGAGCAAGATTTATCAACCTTACCAGTCAAGCGATGTTACTGCTTTAGGTCAAAGTGTTGCCTAGCCTTTAATATAACTATTCTGAAAACACATTGCATTATCTTTAATAATTTTTCGCGTAATGTTGTTACCTTTGGCTTATCTTTACGTTGGTGTCAGCTGTTAAAAATGATTAATAGGTACTTTCATTACTAGAACTCACTGCTTTTATTTATTTACTGAAATTCATTCAAGACATCATTTCGCTATAAATACATTTTGTTTATCATGAAAAAACAATATTTAGCAACTACTACTCAGGTATCACAACAGCTTATCTCTATCAGGTACATTGATTTTCAATTCACATTTGATGTTTTTCTTTGTATTTACTTATTCGTTACATTTTTAACTTCAGATTTATAGTGGTTTTATTTGCTATAGAAGAACAAATCATTTTGAGTTTTTTAAAAATATCTACTCCAGTCAATATTCAAAGTTCAATGTTACATATACCATTTTAAAGTAGCTTCTAGGCTTTTTTGATGCTTTTCTTATTCAAGTGGTTTTATAAGCAAGGTCTGCAAGCAAATTTGAGCTGAAAAGTTTTTCAGCTTTCAAAGAGAATCAATGTTGTTCTCTGTTTAATTTAATTTGTTTAAATAGAGTAGTTTTAATGAATAAATGTTTGTTTGTTCTTGGTTTTTTACTTATTTGTTTTTAGATTCTTAAGAACTAGGCAACTTAGCAAAGCAAGATTTATTTTATTTTTTAGTGCAATTGGAAAGAGCTAAAGTGCTTTTTACTCACTTCAAATCATTTGTTTCCTTTTTTAAACAGAAGGGTTAATAATAAAAATATTTAGACAGTCGAACTGCTACTGATTTGAGTAAGTTTAATGTTTTGTTTTACTTTATATTAGATATATATTTTATCTATTTAACATGGAAAACTGACTGTAATTAAGATTGTGCCTGAAAGTTAAAATAACTTTGCATTGTAGTCTAAATTCTTTGCTAAATTAAAATAATGTTAATAAATTTTGTTTTATATTTTTCAATTGTAAAATTATAAAACGTTCATTTATTTGGTTGTAACAGTAGTATAATCACTGGTAATATATATTTAATGATAACAGATGTATAATATTAGGCTCGAAGAAGTTATTAGTGTAAATTAGGTTATAGGTGACTTGAAATTGTTGTCATATGAAAGAAATAGATCTAGGCGTAATAAAATTATTTGTCGTTGAAATTGAAGAAATTTTGCTTGATGAACCGAAAACTTACTTGACAGAATTCAGTGTCAAGCGGTGTTGATGTCTATTATTTGATTTAACATTAGACACTTTAAAATAAAGCAAAGTATGAATTTTACTATTTATAGTAACAAATAATAACAGTTTCAATTTTAAATGATTTTTTTTTTTTTTTTTTTTTTTTGTTATCTTAAACATAATTGTGTTCATATTTTTTTTAGTTGTCTTTGTCATCACTTGATTATTTTGCTTACTGTTGAAACATGGTTTTAATTTTGTAAATTTAATATGTGAAATTTAAAATATTAATCATTTGTCAACAGTTAGAGAGAAGCTGGAAATTAATTAAGAAATGCTAGAAATTAACTTTTGGTTAAGGTAAAAATAATTTTGTCTATTGGTAGCATAATAAAACCAGTTATTGTTATTTATTGCATGACTTTTTTACTTTTTCTAACATGGTGTTTTTAAAACACTTCCTCTCTCTCTTAGATGAGACTTAAATAAGAATTAGTATTGAGAATTGTAGAGAGAGAATTGATTAAACTCTGTAATTACTGAGCTCTGATTAAACTCTGTAATTACTAAGCTCTTGCGTATTTTTTAATACTGCAATTGATAATTTGCTATTTAAAGATATAATTCTTTAAATTGTCCCTTGGTTGTTCAAATATTTTAATAAATAAAATCTTTTTAGTTTCAAGTATTTTCTCTTAGGGATCGTCTATATATTACGTAACGCGAAATTAAACATAGACAAAAGAAATATCTCAAAAACCGTGATTCTCTCATGGTCAACTATATGCTGCATTTTCAAGAACTATAGCATTTAATAGTTTGTTTTTCAAAATTGATAAACATCTTATTCAAGGTATAGTAGGTAAAAAAATGTAGGGTAAAGTGGGGCAAGAAGCCCACCATAAGCAATTTCGTCTTTTTTTTACTGATCCAATAAACGTATCTAGAAATTTGTGTTACCATTATTTCAGATACATAATAAACTTAAGTATCTAAAGTTATTTTCTTAATGGCTACTCAAGTTTTAATGGAAATATGCTTTTTATAAACTGCTATAGAGTGGGCCTTTTGCCCCATTGCTGGGCCTTTTACCCCAAACGTTAATAGCTTGAAATATTTCTTTTTTACAATAAAAATTTATTGCAACAATACCCTTTTTACTAGTCACAATATATTTGTGTGTAAAAGTTTTAGTAGAACACTTAGCATCATAATATTAGCGTAAACGGTAAAGAACTGGTCTACTTTTGGTCGATTAAATTCAACTGCTCGATTCATTCTAGTTGCCTCTGGAACTCTAATTGTTAATTCTGGATGACGTTTCAAAAAACCACTAAGCCAGTCTTTGCCAGTTTGCCTGGAGGAAGTATTAAATGAATGCTTCAAGTAAAGTCGCTCGGCCATATCAAACACTAGCCGCCGGATATCCGTCGTAGTTAATCCAAATAATGCTCTTTCCATCATTTGGATGTGTTTAACAAGATCTTGTTCAATATCAATAGAAAAAGTATTCACATGATTTCCTAATTTATTGCTCCCAACTTGTCTTACTTTGCCCTGCAAATGCCTTCTCAATGTCTTCCTTGAAACTCCAAAACTGTTTTCAGCTTTACGCAATACCATCTTTTACTGAATCTAAAGCCCGTTGTAAACCTTCTGCTCCATAACTTCCTCTTTTTGTCTTCCTTTTGTAATTTCTAACCATATCTATAAATAAAATAAATTTAAAATTTGAACATTCTACTTAAATAATGCAAGGGGTAAAAAGCTCAGGATGGGCCTTTTGCCCCATTAACAAACTGGGCTTTTTGCCCAAAAATGGTCGGTGCAAAAATTGCTAAAAACATATTATTCTATGGTACAATGAACGTTATGTAAATAATCAATACATAATTTGTACGCTTACAAATACATAAACTCATTTAAATAATCAACTAAGTTTAACAACAATCTACAAAAAAATTTTAAAATTACGCAAAAAATCAAAATGTCCTATTCTTATTACCTGTCAAGTCTTCAATATTCTGTTAAAAATTATATTTCTACTAAAAATTCACCAAAATTCGCTCGCAACACTGTTACACATTTATCATTCATACTACAAAACAATAATTATAATATTTTACCTAGGTTCTTTATAACTGCAGGATGGGCCTTTTACCCCACCTGGGCCTCTTGCCCCACCCTACCCTATCATAAATATTGTTATATTTTTTAAAGTTCTTAATTTATAGTCTTTAGATTTTTATTTCGAAAATTTACTGTTAAAGCACATTTTGTATGTATAACTTTATTTATCATTATTTATTTTTTTTCATAGTTTTTGGTAAATATATCTATCACTCAATAATTGTAAAATGTGTTTATACGTGTTACATAAAGTCATATTTGTTTTTAGTTATATATTTTAGGAGGATCTTTGTGAATGGGGGGGTCGTAACTAAAAACCATTAAAATTATGGAGAATATTGTAGTTTTGCGCATTAATATCGAGTTACTTAAGTTTTATTTATGTGTTTAACTAATTAGTTAGCTTAGTCTGTATTTGCAACACTTTTGAGGAAAGAAAGAAAACATTCTTATATATGTAGATCATTGTTTTACATTTTATTATTTTATTTTATTCACCTGGCCGCCATTAAAGCGAGTCAAAATATTTAGGAAAATTAAATTTCGAGTCACAAAAGGAATTTTTAGTAAATGGTGGCAAATTACCGTTTACTAAAAATTAATGAAATAAAGAGGACAAACAAATAATATAGAAATGGTCTGTGTTGAACAGACTTAACAAGACCCGGGTCGTATCAGCTTGGTTTACAAATTTTTATGTCTACTTATCTCTTATAATTTTTGTTTTAGGTTTGTTATATGATGCATTAATGCATTAAAAAATTTGTTATACTAATGTTTAATCGTAAATTAATTTTTTTTTTTTTTGTTTGAAAGGTATTTGTACTCAGTTGCGTAGTTATTTATAATAAACTTTGTTATTTTTTATAAATTTATTTAAATGTGTGCATTTAACATTTTTAAGTTAACAATTTTCTTTTCTAATGAACAATTAATCAAGGGGATACAAAAAAATTGATAACTCCTGTATAATATAAGTTAACTTCATTTTAATCTTAATGGTTCGTGTTATAAAAATTATTACAAGGATATAGTTGACACTTTCGTCAATTTAAAGCATGACGAAGTGTTATTATTTTGTGTCAGTTAACTAAAAACGTATTGTGTTACTTAGGAAGGTCGATGAAAATGGTTCTGCTTTACACTGTTATGACCTATGCCACTTGTAAATTACTTAAATAATGTTAAGTAGTAATTGTAAATGTTAAGTAGTAGTTGGTAAATTATTTTACCTCATACTTTTTATGTTAATTTTACAGATGGGTTAGTTTTTTCAAGCTAAAGGCGATTTTCTAAAAGGGTATTAGTTAAGGTTTTGCAACATTAAATTGTGGAAAACAGCCACTATAAATTAATTATGTAACAGACCAACCAAAACCCGTATTACGGGTTGCTTTTTGCTCGTTTGTTATAAAACAACATACTAGATAGTGCTTAAAATGTTAGAATATCACATCACTTTAACAAATTTGTTGCTATTTGACTTTCTTCCTCCCCCTTCTCCTCCCTGTTTTTATGATTGATTTTTAGAGAGTACATTATACTGATTCTAAATCATATAAAAACATAGGTGTGAAAACTTGAAGAAAGTTCTTACTTGATGTTAAAGTATAATAATCCGCATCACTATGGACCAGAGATGAGTTTAGGTTTAATGGAGTGTCAATTAAGTGAAACTTTTTTTTATTTAAGAGTATTTGTGTTATAACAATAAAAAAGATTTTTTGAAAATCCGAATAATTTGCTAAGAGTCATAAATGACGCAAAAGGGTGAATACAAAGGGGGCTTAAGCCTATTTATGTGTGCTTGCTGCAAATTACATTAAAAAAAAAATTTAATCAAGAGTATTTGTTTTATAAAAATAGAAAATAGCGTTTTTAAAGTTAAAAAAAATTGCTTAGGGATTGTCCATAAATTGCGTCTCGCATTTTTTGACAGATTTTGAACCCCACCCCGTTCCCCTCGTCACAAAATCGTAACACTTAAGAAGCAAGTGTTGCTTGAGTCGTCACAAAACTACCAACCCCTCCCCCTTATTGAGTGACGTAATTTATGGACTACCCTTTAGGTATACCATTGGGGCATAGGGTAAGATTGCGGGGCACATAAGCCCATTTTACTATTTTAGGTGCCAGTTAAATTTTTTTTTTTTAAATAAATGTCAACTAAGTTAAACAAAATATTAAGCAACAAAAAAAATTTAAAATTTTATAACTTTACTGGAAATATTTTACATAATCCAACAAAAAGTGAATAATTGTTCTTCCGGGTCTTAAGCAGTATGTCAAAGTTAATGATAAATTAAACTCTTCTAGAATAAACAGTCCATACTGTTCGGAAAACTGACAATAAATTGTTCAGCAAACTTGGATGGTGGAAACCTTGGTTCAATAGGAAAGAATTTTTTAATAAAGCAAAAATCTTATTCAAAAGAGTTAGAACAAAACAAGAGTTTTTTACTATTTTAATGTATTTTATACACTAAAATATTGGTCTATGCTGAGGAAACTAAAACGCAAAGTAGTATTTAAATACTAATTTCTGTCTATTCGAGAGTTTATTTTAAATTTGAACACACATGAAGAAGCTTTAAACCTAAAGAAGAATTCTGATGTTACTTTTTATGAAAGAAGAGTTTAATTTATCATTAACTTTGACATACTGCTTAAGACCCGGAAGAACAATTATTCACTTTTTGTTGGATTATGTAAAATATTTACAGTATTATTATAAAATTTTAAATTTTTTTTGTTGCTTAATATTTTATTTAACTTAGTTGACATTTATTTAAAAAAAAAAATTTAACGGGCACCTAAAATGGTAAAATGGGCTTATGTCCCCCATCAATTTTACCCTTTGCCCCATTTGTGACTCTTAGCATTTTTTTTTAACTTTAAAAACGCTATTTTCTATTTTTATGAAACAAATACTTATGATTAAACTTTTTTTTTTTTTTATTTGCAACTAGCACACATAAATGGGCTTATGCCCCCTTGTGTTTACCCTTTTGCCCCATTTATGACCCTTAGCAATTTATTCGGATTTTAAAAAATCTCTTTTTTATTGTTATAATACAAATACTCTCAAATAAAAAAGGTTTCACTTGAGTGACACTCCATTAAACCTAAACTCATCTCTGGTCCACAGTGACATTAAAAACCCTAATATTCCACCATCTTTTTAAAAACATTTTAACACTGTTTTCAAGATTCAGGTAATTAATTTTTTAACTAACAACCCGATTTTTATTGTCGTTTTTATATTTCATGATTTACATACATCGACTGACAAGTAGGCATAGGCGCAATTAAATGCACATGCATTGACTGACAAATAGGAATTGGCGCGATTAAATGTACATACGTCGACTGACAAATAGGGATTGGCGTAAATAAATGTACATATATCTACTGACAAATAGGAACTGGCGCAATTAAATGTACATGATTTGGGTCAGGGTTCGGTTGGGGCAGGAAATCAATAAGGAATGCGTTTTAAATAGAAGCATCGATAGAAACCAAGGTTTTCTAAAGTTGTAACCGAGTATGACAAAGATGGCTAATGTTAGCGTTTTTAATGTGGACTTTGATACTTTAACATCAAATTAGAGTACTCTCCTCAAGTTTTCAGACCTACGTTTTTATATGATTTAAAATTAGTATAATGTACTCTATCAAAATCAATCAAAAAAACAGGGGGGAGGAGAAAGTCGAGGAGCGCCAACAAGTTTTAGAAATACACTATTATATGTTTAGAATATCACACCACCCATGTATTTTGTTAGAAACAACATACTAAATAGTGCCTAAAATGTTAGAATATCACATTACCTTAATAAAATTTAAAAATACACTATTATATGAATATCACATCACCCATGTATTTTGTTAAAAAACAACATACTAGATACTGTTTGTTAAAAAAAAACATTTTTTTTACGTTCTTGTATTATTCGGACGTAATCGGTAATCTACTAAATTCTATTACTTTCTCGTTTTCATTATGTCTACTGGTGCGTTTTCATTATTTTTTTTTTTGTTTGTTTCATTTTCTTAAGTCTGGTCCGTGTCAACGTCACGAAAGTTTTTAAATAATTAAAGGAAGTATTCAGAAGTTTCCAGGAGTTTCCAGAAGCATGCAAAAGCTTCCAGAAGTTTCCACAAGAAGCATCTGGAAGCATCCAGAAGTATCCAGAAACATTCAGAAGCATCCAAAAGCTTCCAGAAGCATCAAAAAGGAGCATCTAGAATCTTCCTGAACAGGTTCACACAGGTTTATTTTACTATAATAAGAGACACGTAAACCGACATGTAATTCAGTCTGTATATGGAAACCAATCAGTCAGTATTATCGACAGTTTATCGAAGTGAGTTTTATCAAAGTGTTTTATCGAAAAACATCAATATAAGAAGTGAATTAGAACAAGTGTTTCATTACATCAATATAGTCCACTTCCAACCAAGACCTTGTGTTCCACAGAGGATTATTGTATTGTCACAAGGTAACAATACAATAATCCTCTGTGGATTATTGTAACACGGTAAGCCTTGAGAAGCGTGATAATTTATTTTAATTATTTTTATGACTTCAAGTGCAAAAATGGCTCCCGTCATGCTTGGATTGGAACTAAGAAAGAAAATTATTGGCAATAACGTAAGTGGAATGTCACAAAAAAGTTTTTGTAATAAATATCGCGTTAAAAAATGGACCGTATCAAGACTATGTTTCAAATATTGTTCTACGGGGAAGTTGGCAGCAGATAACAAAGGTGGAAGACCGCGTTCCACCACTTATAGAAAAGATTTTATGATCGTCAGATTGTCAAAAAAGATCCCTGGATATCATCAGTCGAAGTACAAAAGTAAATAAACCTATTTAAACACTCTGCCAAACTAATTGCTATAGTACCATAATAACAATAGTAATAATAATTACTATAGTTCCATATTACCATAGTACCATAAATACCATAAATAAATTCCAAATAAACAACCAAACATTTTCACAAAAATCTGATTTAGCGAATTCAATTGCACAACATATTTCTTTTAATAATTGTATAACTTTATTATTACAACTGTTTTTAATAACTTATTCTTAAAAACTATTCTACTTCAATTCGTCAAAGTTTGTATAATAATAATTCCATTTTAATTAACAAATTCGGCGTGGATGATTCAGAATATTTATAGTTTGAACGCATGCGTAATAGCAACTCAAACCGTTCTAGGTCTGCGTTTTTTTGAAAATTCAAAATCTGATTTTGGATTATCCTAAAGAACGCTAACCGTTTCAAGTGCGTTCTTTACTAAGGTTAAATAAACTAATTTTTAATTCATTAACTTAAAATTTTTATCTTAATCAAATTAATTTTTTATATAAAAGGAAAGTTATTTATTTATTTACTTTCTTTTTAATATTGTTTTTTATACAATCTATGCACCTTTTAGTTCTTAACTACCGTATGCTGTGTGCTAGAAGGTTAATAACACAACGGCACTGTTTCAGTTGTCTGCCCCTATTATTTTATGATTGATTTCGATAGAGAATTTCATGATGATTAAGAATCGTATAAAAATATTGACCTGAAAATTTGAGGAAAGCACTATAATTTAATGTTGAAGTTTAAAAAATTACACTAAAAACGCTAATATTCGCCATTTTCTTCATACACGAAATGTGATTAGATTCTTTTTCTTCATTAAATTAGTAACAGCCCGGTATTTATTAACACAAATTTTCGGGTCAATGTTTTTATACGAATCTTAATCAGCATGAAATTCTCTATCGAAATCAATCATAAAAAGATAAGGGTAGGAAACTGAAAAATTCTTGTAGATCTCACAGTTAAATAAGATCTCACAGCACAATAAATAGCTTGTTAGATGGTTTTGACTGAGCTTATATGTAAATGACTATATAGTAAACCTTCTTTTTTCTTCTCAGCCGAGATATATTTTTTTAACAGATTTAAGTGCTACCAAATATCAAATGAAATCAGTTTTTAGACTATAAAAAAATCATTTGTGTTCCAATTAATCTTTTTAAGACTAATGGTATAATTATATGCCATGTCAAGAAATGGAAAACAAAGAGCCTTGTTACATGCACACAATGCTGACTTGTATCCATTTAATATGTCATGTAATCAATTTTTTATGCAAATAAACTCATCGACATACATATAAAATTATTTAACTGCAACGTACAGTTTAATAATATAAAAAAGTCAGCAAACTATAACATACATCCATAATACTTTACAGTAGGTAAACAGTATATGTAACTTTAGTTAAAGAGATATTTCAAAGAGGTGTTTTGAATATTTGTATATTAAAGATTTACATTTTTAAATACATTTTTTCTAAACAAATGTATTTTTAAATACATTTTCCAATTGTGATTATTCTTTAAGTTAACAGAAATGATTATTTACTTTTTATTTGTTTTAAAAGTTATTATAATTAACTATAATTCAGACCGGGTTTTTTTTACCAGTATGTGACACTTTTGAATATTTTAATGATATAATTTATGCAATAACAGCATTTAAGTATAATTCAAGTCTAGAAGGAGCCCCTGAGTTTTTGTGTACTTACAGCACTCAGTTAATAGTTCATGCAGCATTTGTACAAATTAGTATCTTGCTTAAAAAATTATAAAGTATAAAATTGTAGGTAGACATAACTGCAGATGTTATGCATGGTAAACAGCAGCAATTATTACCCTTTTAGCATACAGCATTAGATTCTTATTCCTAGTTATAGCATTCTTAGTTAGAACTAATAAAGTACATAAATTATACAGATAAATAAAATTGTAAATTTTCACTAATGCCATTTAATAATAAATTTAATTATTCAAAAAAATAATTTCTTTTTTTTCTCTAATAGTTATAATATTCATTTTTTTTTTTTTTTGTTTGTTTGTTTTTTTACAAATGCATTAATCTTATTTCATTATTTCTTTTGTATTTTGATAAAGTCAAATAGAATGTATATCGGTTTCACCGCTAGGAACTAAAATCGTCGCCATCTTGAAATGTCAAAATTGACTTCAACTTTATCCGGAGAATCCGCTATCCAGTTATATTTTGAGATCAGTTGGCGTGACTTAAATTTGAAACACACAAATAACATTATTAATCAAAATTTAAAATTTTTAAACATAAGGCAACCCAGTGATTACTTTGCTTTTGTTTAAATTTATTTAATTATTTTATTGAAATGACGAAATTTAAGCGTGGAATATATATATATATATATATATATATATATATAATATATATATATATATATATATATATATATATATATATATATGTATATAGTATTGGACAAAACATTTGCAAACAACATTTTACATGTCTTAAAAACCAAACTAACTATACTACCACAGCAAGCAGTTCAGGTGCCTGGAGTCATAGCATGCCATGACATAAGCAATCAGCTGACAGGCGACAGCACACAGGCAGAATTTCGTTGACAAGTGCCATTTTGCAGCGGACAAAACAAGTGCAATTTTTTTGATTTGATTCATTTTCTTAAGTCTGGTCAACGTCACAGAAGTTTTTTAATAATTAAAGGAAGTATCCAGAAGTTTCCAGAAAAACCATCAGGAAGCATCTGGAAGCATCCAGAAGTATCCTGAAACATTCAGAAGCATCCAGACGCATCCAGTTCACACAAGTTCATTTTACTATATAAGAGACACGTAAACCGACATGTAATTCAGTCAGTATATCAAGACAATATATCGAAGTGAGTTTTAAAGTGTTTTATCGAAGAACATCTATACAAAAGTGAAATACAACAAGTGTTTCATTACATCAATACAGTCCACATCCAACCAAGACCTTGTGTTCCACATAGCATTATTGTATCATCACAAGGTAAATGTAACACGGTAAGCCTTGAGAAGCGTGGTTATTTATTTTTATTATTTTTATGACTTCAAGTGCAAAAATGGCTCCCGACAAGCTTGGATTGGAACTAAGAAAGAAAATTATTAGCGATTACGTAAGTGGAATGTCATAAAAAAGTATTTGTCATAAATATTGCGTGAAAAAATGGACTGTATCAAGACTATGTTCAAAATATCGTTCTACGAGGAAGTTGGGAGCAGATAGCAAAGGTGGAAGACCGCGTTCCACCACTTAGGATTCTATGATTGTCAGATCCGTCAAGAAAGATCACTAGATATCATCAATCGAGATACAAAAGAGATCATGTTGACTGGAATGTGCAGAAATGGCGAACTGTCCAGTTCAGCGATGATTCGAAGTTCAACATTATTAAGAGCGATGGCACTTGCCGTGTATGTCAACCGGCCGGAAAATGCCTCAATTTACGTTACTGCCATAAGACCGTGAAGCATGGTGGAGACAATATAATGGTCTGGGGGTGTTTTTCTGCTAACGGTCTAGGTCCGATACACTGAATCGATGGAATAATTGACCGTTTCATGTATCAAAATATCTTTTTGATACATGAAACGGTCAATTATTCCATCGAAAGCTGTTATGTTACCTCATGCTAAATGGAATATGCCAATAAAATGGTTTTTTTAGCAAAACAACAATCCGAAACACACTGCAAATGGAGTCAAGCAGTGGTTTCAAGACAATCATCTATCGGTGATGGATTGATTGCCTCAATCTTCGGATCTCAACCCTATCGAGAACCTTTGGGAGATCGTCAATCGCAGAATTTATCGTTAAGGTGTTCGTAATAAAGATCAACTGTTTGAACAAATCCAAAAGGCCTGGGAAGCGATTCCAAAAAGTTTCATTGATCACCTGATCGAATCTTTGCCTCGAAGATGCAAGGCTGTGATCAACAACAAAGGATTCGCCACTAAATATTGATAGCGAAATACAGCTTGGCTAATATTTTGTGGAGTTGCACTTGTTTTGTCTAGAAGGAACTCAACTTTTTTTAATACTTTTTATTAATTTATTAATTTTCGTGTACAAATAATGAACTTTGTGATGAATATGACTTGAAAAACGTTGTCTCTAAACAGTTACATAGTTATTTCTCTAAATTAAAAAATGCATTATTTGGTTGCACTTGTTTTGTCCGATACTGTGTATATATACATGGCTACGATTTTTAAAATGTCGACTATTTCCGATACTGTGTATATATACATGACAACGATTTCTAAAATGTCGACTAATTCTAAAATGTCAACTAAAATGTCGACTAATATTGATTTAAAGTTAAATCCAGAGTTTAGTGGAAACGATTGACAATCAGTTGCAGAATGGCTTTTGGTGGAGCATCAATCTCTGCAACTCGTGATGCTTGCTTTATAAAAAGAAACGAATCATGTTTACTTGGACTAAGAAGTGGTATGCCAAAAGATGTCAGTAATTTTAAATATAACAGCTCGAGATTTTACAGCTTCGTTTAAAAAACAAAATCAAGAATGGATAATTGCGTGGAAATGGAATATTAATTCTCAACCTGAAACTTTAGTGAAAAAGATTGCAGAATACAGTATCCATGTTGTCATAAAACGCGATTACGAAAAAGAAATTAAAGGATGGATAGAGAAAAAGTGGCTGCAAAAATACGATTTTAAGAAACACGGTCAAATAAAATGTTTGGTTCCTTTCATGGCAGTCGTGCAGCGAAATAAAGGAAAAGTAAGACCAGTATTAGACTTTAGGTCAGTTCAGGTTTATCCTGCTACTGGTAACATGTAACCCAGTACAATCTGCTTCATGTCCTGCTGCCTTGTAGGATATGCCTTTTAAGGCAAAGGCTAGGAGATGCAAACTCCGACATAAAACACCCCCTGCCTTGGGGCTCTTGGTTGAGTAAAAGCTAGAGATGGTGTCTCGATAAAAATACTCATCTTGGGCAGATGTTAAATGCATCCGGCTGCTGTCTTGTACAAGGCCTCCTAGGCAAAGACTTAAGGGGTAAACAGATTCTATCTGTTGGCCAGCCTCGCACCCTTTCTCCATCTATTAGCCTGGCGCAGATATATTTTTAATACATTGTTTCCAGTTTAGGATGTTGAACGCTGGATCTTCTTGACTCGATGCATGGGTTTTGCTTGTGTCTCTGTTTTTATGACTAGGCAACTCATTCTATTATCACCAAATGAGGGTACAGCTCTAAAACTCAGTTTTATGGTTCTGAGGCCGACTGGTAGTCAGGTTTCCCGAACTCTGTGGTAGCTCTCAGAGAGGCTGATTACATGAACAGCTAAAAAATATCAGAGTACTAACAGTGCCTTGTTGTGCATGGATGGTGTCCCTGTTTGTACTTTCTGTGTGCATTGCCAAGGCCACATTGGAGCCCTTTGTTATGGCTTAGGGTTTATTAGTGGAAATGAGACAATTGCTTGGGCTTTAAGACATTGTACTGAGTACTATCTATGTTTCGAGTCAAGTTCTTTAACAAACTTAAAAATGAATAAAGCAACAAAAACTATAAAACACAAAAAACCACAGTCATCACCAAGTTCGCTAAACCTATCATTCACCAATATTCGTGGTCTTCAAAGTAACTTTTCTTCTGTTGAGTCTTATCTCTTGCAAAGTTCACCAGACCTACTTGCTCTTTGTGAGACTAATTTGAGTTCAGCTGTCTTATCTTGTGATCTTAGTGTTGATGGTTATCTTCCTTTAATTTGTAAAGACTCCAATAGTCACATGCTTGGCCTAGGCATTTACGTTCGTAAGAATTCACCCATTTGTCGGGAAACTAGATTTGAATCCACAGACTACTCTTTTATGTGCTTTCATTTAGCACCACTTTACTCTCTCACCTTTTTCTTTGTTCTATATCGTTCTCCTTCATCTCAAGACTGCACTCTTCCTGATGTTATTTCTGATTATATTGACCAAGTCCTCATTCTTTATCCATCAGCCAACATTGTTGTTGTCGGTGACTTTAATGTTCATCACACTGAATGGCTTGGCTCTAGTGTCATTGACTCCGCAGGCATTAAGGCCCGCAACTTTTGCCTTTCTCAATCCCTAACTCAAATAGTCAACTTTCCAACTCGTTTTCCAGACAACCCGAATCATTTACCTTCTCTACTCGACTTAAGTCTTGTTTCTAATCCTAGTCAGTGCTCAGTTTCTCCACACTCACCCTAAGGTGCTTCTGATCATGGTTTGGTCTCTCTGAAACTCTTATCTCATTCTTCTTTACCATCAGAATCCCCCTATCATTGTACATCTTACAACTACCTTAAAGCTGACTGGGACTCTTTCCGTGATTTTCTTCATAATGGCCCCTGGGTAGAAATCTTTCATCTTTCTGTTGACAAATGTGCTTCTTACATAACTTCGTGGATTCAGGCTGGCATGGAATCCTTTATTCCCTCTCGACGATTCCAGGTCAAGCCTTACTCCTCTCCATGGTTTTCCTCACATTTTGCTGCTGCAATTGCTAATTGAAACCATTACTTCCATATCTATCAGCAAAACAATTCTCCAAAAAACAGACGTCTCTTTATTACTGCTAGGAACCATTGTAAAAAGGTTTTGTCTAACGCCAAAGCCCGCTATTCTCAGATCATGAAGTCTCGTATTTCATCACAAAAATTAGGCTCTCGTGACTTCTGGAGAATCTTTAATCGTATCAATAATAAGGGCAAGTCTATAATTCCACCTCTTTTGTACGGTTCAGACTTTGTCACCTCACCTAAAGGCAAAGCTAAATTGTTTGCCAAGAGCTTTTCATTAATATCATCTCTGGATTCCACTAGTTGCGTTCTACCTGATATAGCCGTCAAACAGGTTGATCCATTGCTTGATATTCGTATTACTCCAGCTTCTGTATCTAAAGTGATTTCCCGCTTAGACTCTTCTACAGCTTGCAGCCCGGACAACATACCTGTTATAGTCTTGCAGAAGTGTTCTCCCGAGCTGTCGTCTATCCTTTTAAAACTATTTAACAAGTGCTTTTTTTTTTTATTTATCAGAATCTTGTTTTCCAGCCTGCTGGAAAGCAGCATCTGTTATCCCTAATTTTATAAATTCTGGAGAGCGATCTGATTCGTCTAACTACCGTCCCATTAGTCTTCTTCCTATCATAAGCAAGGTTTTTAAATCTTTAATTAACAAACACTTAATCTCTCATCTCGAATCTCATAACCTACTTTCTGATCATCAATATGGATTTCGATCTTCTCGTTCCACGGCTGATTTGCTATCAGTAATAACTGATAGGTTTTATCGCGCATTAGATAAAGGTAAAGAGATTAAGGCGATTGCTCTTGACATTTCTAAAGCGTTTGATAAAGTTTGGTATGCTGGTCTTCTCCATAAGCTTTCTTCTTACGGTGTATCTGGAAATATCTTTAAGATTATTGAATCCTTTCTTTCCAATCGTAGAATAAAAGTTGTCCTTGATAGACAGCACTCTTCTTCTTGTTCTGTAACCTCAGGGGTTCACCAAGGTTCAATCCTTGGCCCTATACTCTTTTTAATTTACATTAACGATCTTCCAGACATTCTCACATCTAAGGTGGCATTGTTCGCTGATGATACTACCATTTTTTCTTGTCACGCTAAGAAGCCAACTCCCTCTAATTGCTTGCAGGGGTTATCTGAGCTTGAAAAGGATCTCACTTCTGCTACAGCATGGGGCTCACAGTGGCTGGTGAACTTTAATTCAGATAAAACTCAATTTTATTCGGCCAATCGTTATCGCAATAATTTAGACCTTCCTATATTTATGAATGGCAATGTACTCGAGGAGTCTCCTACCCTTTACCTTCTAGGATCAACTCTTACTTCTGATCTTTCTTGGAAACCTTATATCAAAATCAATCGATCAAATCCGTTGCAAAATTAGCACCTGCTAAAGTTGCTTCTCTTTATCAAGCTCGTCACTTTCTTACTCTAGATTCTATTCTCTATCTCTATAAATCTCAAATCCGGCCTTGTATGGAATACTGTTGCCATATCTGGAGCGGATCTTCTAATGATGCCCTTTCTCTTTTAGACAAGGTGCAAAAACGCATTGTAAACATAGTTTGACCTGCTCTTGCAGCCAACCTTCAACCTCTGTCACATCGTCGTAATGTTGCTTCTCTTTCTCTTTTCTACAAATACTATAATGGGCACTGCTCTAAAGAGCTAGCGTCTCTTGTGCCATCTACTAAAATTCATTCTCGTGTTACTCGTCATTCAATTAAGTCTCATCCTTTTTCTGTTACTGTTCCTAAGTGCTCCAAAAACTCTTATTCTTCTAGTTTTTTTCCTAGAAAATCAGTTCTTTGGAATTCGCTTCCTTCATCTTGCTTTCCTGATTCATAAAACTTGCAATCTTTTAAGTCGTCTGTCAATCGTTATCTTGCTCTACAATCTTCATCTTTTCTCTTTCAGTAACTTCCAACACTAATTAGTTGTTGCTTGCAGCTTTGTTGGAAGCGAAGATGTTGAAAAAAAAAAAAAAAAAAAACTTCAAGGAGCGGAACACGTTTATTGAAGCATTCACTGCGAATACAGATGCATATGCTGACAAACATCGAGACTGGAGACGGTTTGAATAAAATTTTTCAATAATTAATTCATCTTCAGCTTACATGCAACTAAAAATTGATGAGAAACTTTAGACTTACCAAACTGTTGTGTTCCGTGGAAAAAGATTTTGTTTAACACGTTTGGGATTCGGACTAAACGTTCCGCCAGTCATAAGGAAAGCGGTATTGGACAAAGTGCTATCGCAAGACGAAACAATCTGGATAGGAACGTCATCATACATTGATGATATTTTTGTGAATGAAGACATATTACCTGTTTGTTGCGTACTTGATCATTTTGAAGTCTTCGGCTGCCAACACTGGCGAAGCTCCGTTTTGCTCTAAGTATTTTTATGGATTATGTAAGTGGAATGTCACAAAAAGTATTTGTGATAAATATCGCGTGAAAAAATGGACCGTATCAAGACCATGTTCCAAATAGCGTTCTACGAGGTAGTTGGGAGCAGATAACAAAGGTGGAAGACCGCGTTCCACCACTTAGGATTCTATGATCGTCAGATCCATTGAGAAGGATCCTTGGATATTATCAATCGAGATACAAAAGCAATTAAACTGCCTGTGTCGGACCGAACAATCAGACGACGTGCTGTTGAAGCCGAATTATTTTCTCGACGCCCTGCAAAGAAACCGCTGATTCCACTAAAGAACCAGAAGAAAAGACTCCTGTTTGCTACATCTCATATTGACTGGAATGTGCAGAAATGGCGAACTGTCCTGTTCAGTGATGAATCGAAGTTCAACATTATTATGAGCGATGGCACTTGCTGTGTACGACCAGCCGCGGCTAGCCAGCGATGGCAAAACAGCGGCTAGCCAGTGCGGACAAGAACTGGCAGAACAACGATTAGTTATTTTTACATACGTATTTTACCGTACCATTATTTGACTTTGTTAACTAACTAGGTCGCGCGTGGGATTGTTATGGATTTTAATCGGGAAATCTTATCTGAAGTCCCTATAATTTCCTGTTAGACCCTTAATTATTTTCTTCTTTTTCTTAATTATTCTTCTCAATTATTTAAAGTTGTTTTTAGCATAATCGACTGTAATTTTTTGGTTTAAAATTGGCGTATTTTTCATTAGTTTAAGGATAATAAAAAGTGTTAAGCACATGATTATTGACAATTTTATGAATAAATTTGAAAAACAGGCTTAAATTTTAAAATATATTTATATTGATTCATAATTATTCGACAATGGTGCTTTTATGCGATTCATATCAAATCTTCAACATCATTCGTTATAAACTTCTGCTTCAATTTGAAACGTTGTCTTCTTTAGTGCTTGCATCCATTTGAACTTTAATAAAATAAAAACAAGCACAAGCACAACTTAATAGTTTATTACATACATACTTATACAATATAGTAACAACATATATACAAAATGGTCACAACTTATAAACAACATGGTTATCATGTTGTTTATAAGTTGGGACCACTGACAAACAAATTGTTTATACAATAATAACAATTATTTTAATTATTGACGAAAAAGTTCAATCCATTTACAACAACCATAGTTACATAGACTTGAGTTAAGGATTTTTTTATAACTTTGTGAATTAAAATGTAATGAATATAACAATGAAAATTTACAATTACAACCAAACGCAGGATACTTACAAATATATTTATTAAAAAATGTGGTATTTGGATTTTTATGGACCAAAACTCCATTAAGAATTTCTTGTCTGGAGATTTGATATTTCATGATATTTAATTTAATTCACAGCAGATTCTAAATAAAGTATATGACGCGCAATTTATCATTTTATTAAAAAAAGACAATTTTAAAATGTTCTTACAGTATAATTATAATTTAAATTATCTTAGACATTTTTTTGAGTTAACAACTGTTAAGGTAGTTCTAGATGACAAGATCTTATGATCTTCTGCGAGTATATGCGTTCTTATTGTAAAGTCAACAAAATTTGTAACTCTTATTGTATGTATTTTATTCATTCTTTTATTGTAAAAGTTATTTTGAATAAACAAAAAATCAATAAAAAAGTTAAAAATAAAAATTAAAATACCTCTCAATCTTTCTAAATATTTTTATAAGTGTAATCTTACAAGATTTAGATGAACTATTTAACTCGAGACTTGGAATTTTTGTGTCAGCTTTACGTTTATTGCCATAGCTTCATTAATATTTGCTACATTTAAGTGGTGGCACATTAATCATCACAAACAAAATCTAAAAAAAAAACATCAATACTATAAAATCTAATAATCAAAATTACTTTATTTAAAGTTTTTTATATAAAATAACAAAATAAGAAAAGACATCAAACCTATAGAATGGAGTTTCATTATCACAGTGGCAGAAAGTTTGGAGCGTACTCACTAAAACGAAATATATAAAAATATATGATACATATTAAAATAAAAATCAGGTTAATAGCATCATTATTGGCAATTCTTTATAACTTTTAGTGAAATCGTTTTAAAAATGAAATTATAGAGAAAAAATGACTTCGGAAGTTTGACCTTAGGGCAAATTAAACATTTCTTGAAATTGTTAGATGAAAGAAATATAGCATTAATAGTAAATCATTATTTAGACTTCACCTTGAATATTAAACCCCATTAAGGTATTTACATATACAAAAATATTTTGTGATGATTGAACAACTTTAACATAGAGCAGTTCGTGTTTATAGTTTAAAAAATTTATCATGTAAAAACTCACTGATAAACCTTTTTCTCCACATTGAAAATTAGAAGATCAAGAGGTGATGTGATATAACTATACAGAACTACTAATAACTTGGATGTAATAAATTGGCATAATGCTCCAATATTTATAAAAAATTCTATTACAAAAAACAACAATAAATGATATATAAACAACAATCCAAAAAATCAAACGGTTAACTTTTTTTTTCAAAAATAGAATAGCTGACAAATAAAACCATTTATAACTAGAAGTTGTGAAAGCGATAAACTCTATATCTCAGTTATATTTTTAACACTCTATCATAAATATATACAAAACTGTGAAAAGTTGTTAAAGTCTAGCATCTACTTTCAAGATGGATGCTAAAATCTGCGCAGTAAACGCAAATGCTCTTGTTTATATCATTTTAAATTTGATTTTACCACTGATGGGCCAGCATCGGCCCAATATCTGTTGTTCTGCTTCGGCAAATCTTTGTCGGACCAATGTTTTTTTTTTGCGGTTACCCATCTCAGGCAATTTTATAAAGGCTCGGTAAGGGGTCATCTATAAAGTACGTACGCCAAAAATTTTAAAAAATTGACCCCTCCCCCCAGTTGCCATGCGTACTTTTTAGTCCTCTCCCCCCTTTGAAGTACTTTTGAAGTACCTCCCCTTCCCATCTTCTCTTTTCTCTTTATGAGTTAAAAAGATCAAATTTATAAAAAAAAACATTGTTTAAGAAATTTAAATATTAGGGATTGTCAATAAAGTACGCCGGGCATGAGTAAAAATAAGAAGTCATCAAAAAGTGGTGAAATTCTTTATATTTCAAAACGTTCCATTTCATTAAATCAATTGCTCAAACTTTTCAAAAACAATATGAAGTATAAAAAGAATTTCGGAATTTCTTCATATTTTAATTTTTAATTAATTAGCCCTACATCAGTTTTACTAAGGGTAACAAGTTTAAAAGCTAAAGTTTTAAAGTATTGTTAAACTTTAAATATTAATTTTTGAAATTGTTATGTAAATAGTATTTTTTATAATTTTTTAAACTTTATTTTATAAAAAATATTTTATAATAAAAATAAGATACTATAAATTATTTAAAATCTAAACAAACAACCCCCGTTTGCATTTATTGTAGCTTATAAATTTAAGTTGTGCTTTAAATAGTCAGTTAAAAATTAGTTTGAAGGCGGAATTATTAAAATGAATAAAATTGAAAAGTACAAAATTATTTACCAACAAGTAGCAAAAGCTTTGCCACAAAAAAGATTTATATTTTCGTGCATGCAATACATGGATGAAGTTTGCTCAATATTTGGTCCAGATTCATGCTTTTATTTAAGTTTAGATGACAAAGCTAAAGTACTATTAGAATTAGCAGCTGCAACAAAACAATCACTAATTTTGATGCATCTTGATTATCAAGTACGTTTGCCAGATCATGATTTTTTAGTCGCTTCCAGAAATAAGCTTATATCGTCTGTTTATGCAGTTTGTATTATTGATCCAAACAAATTTGCTGACGCAGTTTCATATTCTGGCTTAACGTATATTGCTATTAGATCTATGAAGCATGATAGCAGCACTGCTTTCATGGCCGTGATTTGGAGCGTCTTGTTTCAATTGAAAATTTTAAGCTTCATATTTGTACTCCAGAAGGTCAGGTAAAACCTATATTTGTTGTTGCATGTGATGGATGCCCTAATGAAAATCCAAGGTTTTCCAAACCATTGCAAGTTGCAATTGCAAGATTTATAAAATGGGATTTGGATGTCTATCTAACAGGAACTCATGCACCTCATTATTCAGCATATAACAGGGTTGAACGGCGTATGGCTCCGCTAAGTCGAGAGTTAGCAGGATTGGTTTTGCCACATTACCATTTTTGGACACATCTAAATGCATCTGGAAAAACAATTGACGTTGATTTAGAAAAAAAAAATTTTGCTAATGCTGCAGAAACTCTAGCTGAGGTATGGTCGGATATAGTAATTGATAACTATTCTGTTTGTGTTGAATATGTTGAACCTTACCAACTGTCATATTTGGTCCAGATTCATGCTTTTATTTAAGTTTAGATGACAAAGCTTAAACTTAAACCAATACCAGAGCCAATATTTTTTAATACCAGAGCCAATATTTTTTAATGATCGTTAAGAGTGATGTTCCGAATTGCTGTAAACCTTGGCGAAGTTGCTGGAAAAAATATTTTCCTTAACGTTTTTTACCAGGTCCAGTTGTAATGTCTCATGCTGCTGAAGGAATTTTTATTCCTGTGCCAAAGGTAGCACGAAATGTTCCTAAACCTTGCCTTTCTTCTCTAGCGCAGCGCTTGGGATATATAGGTTCAAAAATTTCAATGGAAGCTTCCTTTGATTTGTACTGCCCATCAAATTCACTACAAAAAATTGATCAAAGAACTTGCGAATCCTGCAAAATTTATCACGCTTCTAAAGCAAGTGTTAAACGTCACAAATGCGTGTTTAGAAACATAATCAACACGACCTCTGAGGAAAATAAAAATGACAATGAAAACAATGATACTCATTTAACAGTAAATGAAAGTAATTCTGATCAAATTCATGTCATCGAAAACATATTTGATTGGGTGAAATCACCCTTTGATTTAGATCACCAACAATTTGAATTAATTGATTAATGAAGACTATATTAATAATTTTGTTTATAAAATATTAAAACGATGTTTTGAAACCTATAAAGATAACAGTTTTTGTTTTAAATTGTGATTACTTAAAAAAATTTTATCACCCTGCCCTTAACCATAACCTAATCTTTAAAGGTACCAAACAAGCATTCTCGCCAGTTTGTTGATTTTAAAGGTTTCCTGTTTGCCAGCAAAAGCGCTTAAAGATCAACTACACAAATCTTTCAACAAGACTTTTTTGTTTTATTTTTTGTTAATGATCTTTTAAACGATTGAAAAGTAATACACTTCACTGACACCTTGATGTTCAAAGTTAAAAATTTTCAAACACTAAATTGATTGCTTGCATTTTTTTGGTTGAAATACTTTTCAAAAATTTATAATTTCCAGTTTTCTCAAGCTTCTTAGTTTATTATATTTATTAAAAAAAATTACCCTATATAAGATGATGCAATTTTGTTACGTGACATTTTTTATAATCAAGAAATAATAACTATGCTCTCATACACAAAGAATTTTTGTATTTATATAAGATTGAGCACGAAAGTGTTTTCCTCGCGGTAGTTATTCTCCTACTTTAATTGCGATACAACAACATAGGCGGAGGGTATGTAAAAAACTGTGACATTAAAATTTTGAAAGAAAGTTTCCAGGCTGGAGATAAAAACAATTGTTTTGACCATCGCAAGCAAATCATTAAAACTTTCTCTATTCCTAAATAAATAATAAACGTAACCAAGTATGTGAGTTGTTACATTTATAAAACACATCAAACAATAACTATGAGGTGCCAAATAAACGTGCCTGCCCGTTTATTTGGGTTAAATGTTGTGGAATAATATACTAAAAACCCACAACATTTTTACCAAGCCCATTAAAACTTATTACGTTTTTATTGTTAAATTTAAACTTCTTTTACTAATTTTAAGGTTCCTTTAGTAAAAAGAACTTTAAAGTTTCCAAAAAAAAAGTTGTAATTAGATTTTTTTTAAAGGCAAGTATACTTCCCTCCCTCCCCAACTGACATTTAAAAGTCACGGTCATGGTTTTATTTTTTAAAAAAAGTTATTTATTTATTATTATATTCAAAAATATCTAGTTATTTATTAAAAAACATCTAGTTATAGTTAAGTATTTGTTACTGGTGATAAGTTAGAAATACAAACATTAACTAAGAAAAATTACTTTTTTTAATTAGTGCGTACGTACTTTTATATTCAACCCCTCCCCCTCCCCCACACACGCTTTTGTACGCTTTTTGAAGACCTCCCTCCTCCCTATAAGCGTACGTAATTTATGGACGACCCCTAATGGCCCTGCTACAGCTTCCCAGAACTGGCAATACAAGAGCGGAACTTTATCGGACCTTTGAAGAATTTGCTGGCATTGGCTAGCCATTATCGGACCAGTATATATATATATATACTGGTCCGATATTAGCTATGTATAATATAGATATATGAAAAATAGTATATATATATATATATATATATATATATATATATATATATATATATATATATATATATATATATATATATATATATATATATATATACATATATATGTATATATATATATATATATATATATATATATATATATATATATATATATATATATATATATATATATATATATATATATATATATATATATATATATATATATATATATATATATATATATATATATATATATATATATATCGCTTATAATTAATACTTAACTTAACGCTGCTGCTCACCATTCGTGCACCTTTACACGGATTTTTTTACCATACTTGGCCTTTGAGTTTTATCATAAATTGCTTTACTTCTGAACTCGCCTAATGGGGCTCTTTCAAATCTTAATAATCTGTCATTATCTGCTTAATCAGTAATGAGATCAAAAACTTTGTTTCATCAGCTTAATTAGTGATAAGATCAACAATTTTTATTTGATAACTTCTGTAGTAAAGGATGAACATTATGTTATTATTGAATTAGTAAAGTAACTTTTAAAGTCAGGTGATTTATTTAAATCATGCATTTTAGTCTTTTGTCAATTGTATTTAAATTTATTAATTTATAAAATTAATCTCTAATTTTTAAATTAAAAGACGACTCAAGAAGACGTTGCTCATTTCAAAGGTCAAGAGGTCAAACTCTTGATAAAGTTAGTGTTTAAAACACTTGCATCTCACACGGTCAACTCAATGTTACATGTTAAAGAACAAGATCGTTTAATACCTTATTTAAAAGAAGTTATAAAAATCCGTATAAAAAACCAGATTGTTTGATAGTTTGTTTTTGAAAGTTGTTAAACATTTATTACAAGGTATTTCAAAAAACAAAAATAAGGTTGTATTTGTAAAGTTTCAAATTTATGTATTTTTCTTAATTTATATATTTATCTATATATGTGTGTTATTTATATTGTGTTTTATTGTGTATATATGTGTTAAGGTTATATGGGTTTATATTTTGTAAGTGTGTAAATATATGAAATGTTTCAATGTTTGTGGTGTGTTATATGTAATATGTTTATAGTTTGTAAGTGATAATTATGTTGTTTGCATGGTTTCAAATTGTTGTGACTGGGCTTAGTTTACAGCAAGATTGTTGACCTCGCTAGCCAAGTGGTGTACTTTGCTATAATGTGACCTGGCTTTGTTGAGAGCAAAAATATTGTCCTCGCCAGCAGAGTGGTGTATTGTCATAATAAAACACATAAATTAATTCTGTTTGTAATTAGTGTATTTCTAAAATGTGTTGAAAAAATATTGTTTAAAAAATGTGTTTTAATGTTGTTATCCTCTGTTCTTAACAATGTATGCTTTTGACAATAAATAAATTTTGTTAAAAAGCAGGCTTTACTAACAGCTCCTCCTCATTAAAATTTTTAAGAGTTTCGATTTTCTTCATTAAATATGTTTAACTCAAATTTTTTTTATATATATAAAAGTAAGTATACAGCGTGTTGAAGCATAAGTTTTAATAACTTTTGTTAAATTTTTAGGATTTTTTGTATAGAGAATGTTTTCTTTATATTATTATTTTAATGTTTTGTATGTACATCAATATATATATATATATATATATATATATATAATATATATATATATATATATATATATATATATATATATATATATATATATATATATATATATATATATATATATATATAGACAC
>NC_061158.1:12689712-12896203 GCF_022113875.1 Hydra vulgaris | reverse complement strand
ACACACACACACAATAAAATATATAGAATTAAAATGTCTATACATATATTATATGTATAGACATTTTAATTTTTTTGCCTTAAATTATTGTCCCTTTTTCTTTAGAATATTAAATATCTAAAAAAAAAAAAAAATAGTAAAAGAAGTTTCAATATTTCCAAGTTTCTTCACTTGAAGCAAATATATGATTGTTTATAGAGGTTCTTTTAGTAGTTTTGTATTTATTTATTGCAAATCTTGCGTTAAATGCCTTTCAAAGTAATGAAAGGGTTTTGTTGATGGATGATTACATTTTATCCTTCCATGCTAGCAGTACCTGCTGAGTTGACAGGCCTTAAATTTTTTTAATTTGCTTTATTTATGAGTTCTTATATGTAAAAAATTTGTTTTTTAAATTACATTTGTTTTTTTTGTTTTTTTTTGATTAAATACTTATAATATTTTGTCAATAATTGATAACAACTACCATAAATATATAAACAATACTTAGTTGAAAATATTACATTAATTTATAACTTTAGTTTAAGTTTTTAATAAAACTATGTTATCTTAACACAATGCTATATATGGTAGAATATAATAGATTATAGTATTATGCTCTGTATTATTTGCTTACACTTTATTTTAGATAAGTTTAAAAAAGAAACTTCAACTTTTATTATATTAGGCATCATTTTTACACACTCCTTTGATGCCTAATTATGTCTAATAATTTAAGAAATGAAATTATTAGACTTCGTCAAAATGAAAGAAGGCAGGCTAGGCGAGCTGAGATAAACCGCCGTCGAAATGAAAGAGATGAGCCCAGGCGAGCTGAGATAAATCGTCGTCGAATGGAAAGAGATGAGCCCCGGCGAGCTGAGATAAATCGTCGTCGAATTGAAAGAGATGAGCCCCGGCGAGCTGAAATAAATTGTAATCAAAATGAAAGAAATCAGGCTAGGCGAGAACTTAATAGGTATAATATGCATCGCATAGCAAGAAATAATATTGCTATAGAGAGTAACTACCTCGGAGAATTAAACCATAATTGTCAGTATTGCAGTGCAAAGAAGTTTTTAAATGAAACTCATTTTTTGTGCTGCCATTCAGGAAAAGTTGCATTAGCTCCTCTTTCTCTTTATCCGCCATTGTTGACTGGTTTAATGACAGGAAACCATGTTGATCATGCTGTAAATCAAAATTTTTTTAAACACATAAGGAGTTATAATTCCTCTTTATCTTTTGCTTCCTTCACTGCCGAAATAGCTCCTCCCTCAAATAATGGCCCTTTCTGTTTTAGGGTCTGTGGGCAAATTTTGCATCGTGTTGGAAATTTAAGGCCTGCAGAAGGTTGTCTGCCCAAATATTGTCAGCTGTATATCTATGATCCTAATGCAGCAGTGTCATTCAGAATGGAACAACCTGGTAATGATGGTTGTATACATGAGTTAATGCAACTCTTGCAAACATTAATTAATCAAGAAAACCCATTTGCTCTTGCATTTAAAAACATGGCAGAAGTAGAGGATGAAGAAATCCGCCAAGCAGCTTTAGAAGGTAGACCAACCTCTGTTGTAAGAATGTCTTTGCTTGAAGGTCATGATAGACGTCGATACAATCTTCCTTCCCATGAGGAAGTTGCTATTGTGTTTGTGGGAGATGATGGTGCTCCACCTGCATCCAGGGAAATTGTTATATACCCTCGAGGTCAGCCTTTAAGAACAATTTCGTCTATGTCTGCAAATTTGGATCCTTTGGTATATCCAATATTCTTCCCGAGAGGTGATGCTGGATGGCACAATCAACTAGAGCACAACCCTGACCGTGCAACCCGTGTTAGAAACCATGTTACTTTGTCTCAGTATTATAATTATAGGCTTGCTGTTAGACAAACTTTTAGTCCTATATTCTATGGTAAGAAACTTTTTCAGCAATATGTTGTTGATGCATATGTCAAAGTTGAGGGACAGCGCCTTGCTTTTATTAGAAATAACCAAAACAAACTTAGAAGTGAGCAATATGATGCATTGCATGAACATGTAATTAATCGTGCTAATGATCTTAATGTAAGACCAGGCCGTGTTGTTATATTGCCTTCTTCATTTTTAATTTTCTTTTATTTATCTCTAGCTGCTGCTTCTTCTGTTACAAGTAAGTTGTTCTATTCACTTATACTTGACTTAATTTATGGATTAATTGGTTTTGTTGCATTTTTAACTTTCTTTTATTTATCTCTAGCTGCTGCTTCTTCTGTTACAAGTAAGTTGTTCTATTCACTTATACTTGACTTAATTTATGGATTAATTGGTTTTATTGCATTTTTAATTTTCTTTTATTTATCTCTAGCTGCTGCTTCTTCTGTTACAAGTAAGTTGTTCTATTCACTTATACTTGACTTAATTTATGGATTAATTGGTTTTATTGCATTTTTAATTTTCTTTTATTTATCTCTAGCTGCTGCTTCTTCTGTTACAAGTAAGTTGTTATATTCACCTTTACTTGACTTATTACATTGATTGATTGCTTTTATTGTACCTTTTGTTTTTTAATATAGCTACAAATGTGCTTTCCAGTTTAATTAGTTAATGTAATAAGTCAAGTATTAGTGAGTAAAATAAATAAGTTGTTGTGCTCACTTGTACTTAATTTATTACATTATTTGCTTTTATTGTTTTTTTACAGTAGATTTTTTGTAAGTATTACCTTGGTACATAGTTGTATTTATATATAATTTTTTTTTCAGGCTCGAAGTCATGGGAAGAATTCAGAAAGTATCGCTCCCAGCATCCAGGCCCTCTATCTATGAGGGCCTTCCATCGCTGGTGTTTGTATGGGGACGACCATCCCTCCTTTAGATGGAGGGATGGCACCCCATACAACACGGGGAATAGAGCGGATGCTGGGAGGAGAAGACAACGTGGCGCAAAAGTTGTCAATAATTTTTTTACATATTAAAATGTAAAGAAATTGACAACTTTTGAGCCACTTCATATTTTTTTTTGTAATATATTTTTGTAAATTTATTTTTGTGTTGTTTTTTATTTTTCCCATGAATGTTAAATGTTATCAAAGTAAATCATTTAAATAAAGACACCTTTATCAACAATGCTCATTAACTAGAAATAAAAGTCACGGTCATACATTTGATAAAGTTAATGTTAATCTCAAAGGGATTTGGTTTTCACACAATCAAGTTCTATCTAGCACCTTCCAGAACTAAGAATATAAGTGTGTGGTGTCAGTAGTTTAAAATATGTATAATAAACTCAGAATAACTCAATAACCCTCAACAAAACTATGAACTAATTTTTAAATTCAAGTTGAGCTTTTTTATTTATTAATACCTCCCCTCCCAATAACTCTAATTTTCCTTAAAAAACTAATTTTTTTGTCCTTTGGAGGTGGTTCTGCTATTTAATTAATTGTTGTGATGTTTTATGCAAATAGATTTAGCTCACATTCATGTTGGTCTGTCAGGGTTATGTAAAAATAAAAAAGTAAGTTTCTTATTCGCATTTTTGAGTTTTCAAAAGTATTGATTGCATGACATGTTAATTTGTAATTAATGTGTATGATTATGATTATGCGTTTAAATAACTTTGTTCCATTTTTAGTTCCGTTTCTTATAGCTGACTTGATTATGGCTTACCTAAAGCTTAATATTTATGAAACAATGATTCAATTTAAATTGTATTATAAGTAGCTCTGTTGAATAAATTTTTTTTTTGTAATTTGTACTAAAGGTTATATTTTTATTTTATATCAAGAAAAATATGTTTTTAAGTAAATATCTATATTTTTTTATTTTGGGATTTATTGGTTTAAATGGATATAAAAATCATTTTTGCTTTGTCTTTCATATTTCCTTTTATTATATATGAATAGGAACCATTTATGCTTTAATCACCATTAGCACTCGAAGTTTCCATTTGCATTAAGTATCGATTTTTGGCACACACAACAGGTTTAATAACTTAGGCAGTAAAAACAGCTTGAATGATTTGTTAAGAGTCTTTAAAGAAACGCTTTTACGAAAAGCATTAAATAGATAAAGCTAACTTATTTAAAATAATAAGTCTTTAACCCGTTTTTCTATATCCAAATTTACTTTTTAAATAAATGTTGATGAAAGGGTAAAATATCGTTATAGCCTACGATAATTTTAAATTCTTTTTAAATTAAAGGAAAGAGTTTTGATACTTATTTAAATAGGGTTAATAAAATATTTTAAATTATATTATATATATTATATTTAAGAAATTATTAAACTAAATTAAATAAGATTTTTAGATGAAGCAGTGAAAATAATTGTTTAAAATACGTGCGTGCAAATAATTCCTACAAATACTAAACGTAAAATAACGCTTACAAACACCAAAAGTATGTTTGCAGTGAATAAAGTTAAGTTCAAAGATAAATAGGAAGAAATGTTTAAAACTGTTTCAATGATAACATTTATTTTTAATTACTTTTGTTGTAAGTTGGGATGAAAAAAAAAAGTCACTGGAGTATGAACTCCCGGGGTAAGATGACTATAAATGTCTAAGTGTTGCGCGTCTACCAATTAGCCCATAAACGTATTTTCTATTTAAATTTAAGATTATTTATGACGCATAAGAAGTGTAATTAAAAATTCAAAACCAAGTTTGCAACAACTGAGTTTAAATAAAATCTAATTAGATGTGTATATGTTATGAACGTTAACTAAGGCGTACTTTAACGGCGTCACGTGTTGAATGTTTTAGCATTTTTCTAAGTTCGTAGTCTTTTTTACGTTTTTTCTTATTAAAATTTTTATAATCGGCATAATATTAAAATCGTTTGAAGTTTTTAAAAGAACATTTTAACAGAAATGTTTTTGTCATATCAAAAAGTAAGTATAGTTTTTTATATGTACATTTTTAAACGGTTTTAAAAAAATATTGAGGTAAGGAATAAGTATAGAAAAGGTCGGTGTAGAATAGATTTACTAAGACCCTTAGTTTACGTCCGGATAGCTATAGATAAGTATAAAAATGGTCGGTTCGGTAAAGACCCGTATTTTACGGGTCACCCCAGCTAGTATATATATATTGTTGTTTTAATTATTTGATAATAATCAACTCTTTTTCGATTTGAGAGTGATCAATATAAAGTGAAATAATCACAAAATAGATCAATAAATAAATAAATAAATAAATAAAAGGTTAGATGAGAAAAAACAACTTTTTTACGGTACTTAAAGTTTCATGCCGTTTTCGGCACTCATCAGCCATATATTGCTGATGTTTTCGGCACTCATCAGCCAATATATGGCTGATGAGTGCCGAAAACGGCATGAAACTTTAAGTACCGTAAAAAAGTTGTTTTTTCTCATCTAACCTTTTATATATATATATATATATATATATATATATATATATATATATATATATATATATATATATATATATATATATATATATATATATATATATATATATATATATATATATATATATATATATATATATATATATATATATATATATATATATATATATATATATATATATATATATTTATGTACATATATATAAATATATATGTGTTTAAACAATTTTAAAAATGTATACTACAAAATAGAGTGCTCAATGATCTTAAAGGAACAGAGCAATCTAATATAGTAGAAAATCACTTAACAAAAATTATTTTTCATTTTACACTGTGTTTCATCAATAAAGACACATCAGAAATGAATGATAACTAGAAATGTAATTTGGTTTAACCCCCCATATAGCAAAAATGTTTCCACTAACATAGGAAAAGTGTTTTTAAAATTTGTCGATAAGCATTTCCCTTCCTCTAATAAATTACATAAAATTTTTAATCGAAATACAACTAAAGTTAGCTAAAGTTGCACAAAAAATATGGAAAGAATTATAAAAAGTCACAATAATGCTTTGTTAAATAAAAAAGAAATCTTAAATGAAAAAACTACATAAAATTATAATTGTAATCAAAAAAACTATTGTCCAATGAGTGGAAGTTGTTTATCAAAAAATTTGGTATATAAATGTGTTGTTTCCTCTAAGAATGTACCGGATAAACAATATATTGGCATAACAGAGGGTGAATGAAAAAAAAGTTTCGCCAATCATAAGCAATCTTTTAAAAATAAAAAGTATTCAAACGACACTATGCTGTCAAAATATATATGGAAACTAAAAGATAAAAATATTGTTGATTTTATACTGAATTGCTCCATCCTCAAAACAGCGCCTGCATACAACAATATTTCCAAAAAATGCATACTATGTCTACAAGAAAAATTTCAAATAACTACACATGCAAACCAAGAATGTTTGTTAATCAAAAAATCAGATTTGATTTCTAAATGCAGGCACGAAAATAAGTTTCTCGTAAAAAACTATAAAAATAAGTGAGCTCAAAAAATAGTTATATTAAATCTCCTCTTTTAAAAAATATTTTTTAAAAAAGCATAAGTAATCATTTCTAAAAAATTCTTTTTATAATAGTGTCAACAAATTCCACAAATATGTGAAATTTACAGTGTTAAAATATTTGCGACTTTCTGTAATTAATTTTTTTGCTATAAATTAAAGTTTTATTAATTTGATCATTCATTTCTGATGAATCTTTATTGTTGAAACTGTGTAAAATAAAAAAAAAATTTTGTTAGATGATTTTCTACTAATTTTATATATATATATATATATATATATATATATATATATATATATATATATATATATATATATATATATATATATATATATATATATATATATATATATATATATATATATATATATATATATAAGCAATAGAAATCGAACGTAAAGTAAGTTAAAAATTAAAAAAAAAAAATCTTTTTACAAATAGGGTGGGGTAAAAGGCCCATCCTGCAGTTATAAAGAACCTAGGTAAAATATTATAATTATTGTTTTGTAGTATGAATGATAAATGTGTAACAGTGTTGCAAGCGAATTTTGGTGAATTTTTAGTAGAAATATAATTTTTAACAGAATATTGAAGACTTGACAGGTAATAAGAATAGGACATTTTGATTTTTTGCGTAATTTTAAAAATTTTTTGTAGATTATTGTTAAACTTAGTTGATTATTTAAATGAGTTTATGTATTTGTAAGCCTACAAATTATGTATTGATTATTAACATAACGTTCATTGTACCATAGAATAATATGTTTTTAGCAATTTTTGCACCGACCATTTTGGGGCAAAAAGCCCAGTTTGTTAATGGGGCAAAAGGCCCATCCTGAGCTTTTTACCCCTTGCATTATTTAAGTAGAATGTTCAAATTTTAACTTTATTTTATTTATAGATATGCTTAGAAATTACAAAAGGAAGACAAAAAGAGGAAGTTATGGAGCAGAAGGTTTACAACGGGCTTTAGATTCAGTAAAAGATGGTATGTCTTTGCGTAAAGCTGAAAACAGTTTTGGAGTTTCAAGGAAGACATTGAGAAGGCATTTGCAGGGCAAAGTAAGACAAGTTGGGAGCAATAAATTAGGAAATCATGTGAATACTTTTTCTATTGAAATTGAACAAGATCTTGTTAAACACATCCAAATGATGGAAAGAGCATTATTTGGATTAACTACGACGGATATCCGGCGGCTAGCGTTTGATATGGCCCAGCGACTTCACTTGAAGCATTCATTTAATACTTCCTCCAGGCAAACTGGAAAAGACTGGCTTAGTGGTTTTTTGAAACGTCATCCAGAATTAACAATTAGAGTTCCAGAGGCAATTAGTATGAATCGAGCAGTTGAATTTAATTGACCAAAAGTAGACCAGTTCTTTACCGTTTACGCTAATATTATGATGCTAAGTGTTCTACTAAAACTTTTGTTGGAATAGTAAAAAGGGTATTGTTGCAATAAATTTTTTTTGTAAAAAAGAAATATTTCAAGCTATTAACGTTTGGGGTAAAAGGCCCAGGGTAGGGGCGTTTTGCCCCAGCAATGGGGCAAAAGGCCCACTCTATAGCAGTTTATAAAAAGCATACTTCCATTAAAACTTGAGTAGCCATTAAGAACAGATACATAATAAACTTAAGTTTATTATGTATCTGAAATAATTGTAACACAAATTTTTAGATACGTTTATTGGAACAGTAAAAAAAAGACGAAATTGCTTATGGTGGGCTTCTTGCCCCACCTTACCCTACTTTGAAAAATTAGATCGTTGCGCCGCTGAACGTTACAAAAGCCATAGTTGGGTGTACTCCTAATGGTTTTATGCATTGTTCATGTTGTGGGCATAGAATCATTGAGGTGAAATATCCATATAGTCTTAAAGTTATTCGGTTAGCTTCATCAACAAACAATGTCAATTTTAATGTAAAAAAATACAATAGCAGCTTTAAATTAGAAAGAACCCATCCATTCTTTAGTCAGGTACAACTTCCAATATTTATATTAGAAGTATGTTATTGTGATTTTATATTCTAGACTCCAATTAATTTTTTTATTTTTCGAATTGAACTGGATCTTGATTTTATTAATGAGATGATTGTATATATTACAACGTTTTAGAAGCATGTGATCTTATCAGAACTAATGACAAGGAAGTTAGAAATCACAGATAAAACTAATGAACGACATCACATAGAAACCACAGATAAAACTCTTCAACTAGATCAAGAGGAAAGAGTGTTTTGCATTTGAAAAACTACAAAGAGTGATGGTCATATGGTTGGTTGTGATCGTTTTGATCAATGGTTGTGATCGTTTTTATCTAATTTGCCTAAAATTGAAATAAATTACCAAAGACAAAGGTCTGGTATTGTCCACTCTGTAGACAGAACAAATGACATTTTAATTCGTATTTACATTTTAATGTTGTCAATAAATGATGAAATGATGTTTGTATATATAATGATATGATAAAAGTTACTTAAAATAGATTTATTTAAAATATTTAAAATATTATTGTTATAATGTTATAAAATATAACCTAGTTATAGTTTCTTATGTTGTTTGTTAAGGGGATCTTTATTTTAGGTTATATTTGATATACTTGGTAAAAATATATTTGATAGATTATATAATTTCCATATAAATACAGTTTTAGAGTAAATCCACGACCCAGGCCATGTCTCCATAAATACAAATTTAAGGTAATTCAATTGACCTACGCCATGTCTCCATTTATCTCAGTTTTTTCTTATTTTTATACAGATGAAAGTACTTAGTAAAATAAGAAATCCTTCAAAATTTTAGATTCTAGTTCCGAAAAGATCGTTAAATTTGATCATTTTACTTTTAACTTTAGATCCCCATAGAATTGGGACGTTTTTTTAAAGGTTATAAGTCACATCGCTTTGCAAATATTTAATCTTTCATATATATATATATGTATATATATATATATATATATATATATATATATATATATATATATATATATATATATATATATATATATATATATATATATATATATATATATATATATATATATATATATATATATATATACTAGTTAACTATCTAGATAACTAACTAGTTCGCTATTTAAACTCTACTATCTCAAACATTATTGCAAGAGAAAGTTTCGCTGAAGTTTGCGCAATATTGTTATTATTATTTTGATATCCTTTTTATATTCACAACAGTATTCAAACTTAGCAAAAATAAACAGTTACAAAATAATTTTATTCAACGCTAACTGAAGGTTTATATTAAAAAAATATATTAAAATATACTACTTACGCAATTTTGTAAAACTTATTATAAGCTAAATTATTTAAAACGCGAATTAAAAGGGTTTAGTTTATTACGATGGGGGTTGGAAATATTTAGGCCCCCGGTTAATCCATTTTGCCATATTTTAAAATAATTTAACTCCCGGGGTTAATTTATTTCGAAATATTTAACCGTGGCACAGTGGGCCAGAATTTTTTTCCATGGCCAAAAGTCCCAAAAAAGTCAAATCTTCTAAACTTTTTTCTTATTTTATTATTGAAACATAAGTGCTTTACTCTACTCAAAAATGTATCCGTTTAATTACTAGAGATGAAAGCAAGCTTGCAAGAACCATTTATAATGGCTTTAAAATTGTCGAATTTTCGGAAAATGTTTTTTTTCAAAAATACTTATTCTCAATATTTACATAACTTTTTTCAATTAAAAAAGCTTTGAACTTTTTTTATTTTAAGTAAACATATTAACTTAGTGTTAATAAAAAGTAAATGTTTTAATTATATATTTGCATTTAATTTATTCATAATATGTCTTAGAATTGTTGGTATTATAAAGGGGTTTTTCTAAATTTCCTCTTCTTCCTTTTTCTAAATGCCACTTAAAGACTGTTTAATTTTCTGATTTTTGCATTTACTAAACGGCAGTTATTGTTCAAAAAAAAAAAAAAAACAGCTGCGACCATGTATTCTTTATGATATATTTTTAAGTTCAAAATCGACGACTTTTTTGGCTTTTATAAAAAGACCAATTTAAAGTTAAGATATTTGTTTAAGGAGTATAGTTTTTTTTTTTTTTTTTTTTTTTATTAAACACATCGAACTGTTTTTGTTTATAATAATCTTTTTTTTATTATTTTATTGTTTTCTAAAAAGGAAAAAAAAAAGAAAATCATTTCACTATAAATACGTAAAAATCAAATATTTAAGTATTCGATTTCAACCAAATGCCGCTCTCTTAAAATTGGAATTAATGATATTTACGAAGTATAAGGGTTGTTTAATACTATTAAATAAAATCAGCTGCGACTAGCTATAACTTAGACTTAAAATCGATTTTGAAATTTCAAGATTTTAGGCTAGTTTAACTCTTACTTTACAATGGTTTGTGACGTGAAAAAAATTATTTGTCTGGAAATTTGAAGTTTATATATAAAGTTTATTAGAAGATAATATAGGATTATATGAAGACTAATTAGTTGATAATTCCCGCCTTAAAAAAACTTAAGGGTCCCTTAAGGGCTAGCCCTTAAGGGACCCTGACGAAAATGTCCGCGCGGAATTTAAGGGTCCCTAAAGGGCTAGCCCTTAATCGACCAAAAAAAAAACCACGCCTTACTACTCAAAATATGATTAGTAAAGCGTGGTTGTTTTTTAATTTTTTTTTTTTGTTAAATATATTTAACATAATTTATATAGTTAAATTATTATAATTTTATAAAGATTGACATTTTTAAAAGAGTTTATTAATAAGTGATTCAATAAAAACTTCTTTTTATGAATTTTTATAGTTATTTATTCATATTATTTATTTTTAGGTATTAAAACTTACAATAAATGTATCCATATAAAGATTAACTTGAAACACAATACTAATATTTATTTAAAAGTTTTTCGTTTTTTTTGTTGTGTCTCGTTATCACTGCCCTCTTCACTACCCTCGTTACTAACGTCATCTTTGTCTTCCTCGATTGAAACATCGGTCTTTTTTAAACTTCTCTGCATTCGAGCACCAGAGCGATCTCTGGCGTTGTTAAAAAATCGAGCTACTTTTAATTCAATTTCTTTTGTCGTGGTACCGGGGAAAAAATGAATAGTTGACGCTATAAATATAACAAAACAATCACTTAATATTAATTAATTTGAATATAAAATCATAAGTTCAAACAATATAGTTAATTCACACGGATTCACACGTAAAACAGATTGTTTCATAGAATCATATTGTATATAATATAATTGTTATAACTAAATAAATAATTAACAAATAAATAATTTTTATAAAATAAGTACACAAGTAAATTAGTTGTTATAATAAGTAAAACTTATTATCACAAAAGTTTATCAATTGCTAACATCTTAAAAGTATTTTATCAATAGACTAATTTTTGTGTCTTTAAATCAAACTTTTTGTTGTCTTTAAATCAAACACTATGAGTCAAATGTGGACTCGCAGACTCTTATTTATACAAAAACATTCACAGTAGATCTGAACTAAACTTACTTTTGAGCAGATTTTCCAGGTTATCAAAAAACTTGAGCTTGCCATGACTTCCGGTCCTGTTTATATTACGTTGCAAGTCATGCGTCAGCAATTTATTTAAGACGCGAGAAATATGGTCATTGACAATCATCCCTCCTTCAAACTTCATCCATGACAACTAAAAACTATCAGGTAACAAGATAAATGTAATATCTCATTCATATTAAAATCTTTTTTAAGAGATGTACTTCTCGGCAATCCAACACAACATGGGTATACTCGCATAACTTACCATATCCTTTGGGTGCTTAGCAACTTCAGAATATTGCATCGGAGAGGTAAAAACAGGAAATTGGATATTTGAGGTATTTTTATCAATAGGAACACTGCAAACACGTGCCTCTAATCCTCCCTGTCTTTGTTCCAGATTATTTAACTTATACGGAATTGATGTCAATTCACGTAGAATGTATGCATTCATAAGAAACTGTCCTGTTATAATAACCACAATTAAGATACATAATATTTCTGCCATTTATTTCAAAATCAAAAAATTACAAAAATTACAAAATACAAATTTTAAACCTTGTGCACTAAATGGTTCAACATTAAGACGGCTACAAACATCTAGCATACTATCGTGCATCCGCAATAAACTTGTGTCAGTGAAATCATGGGGACTTGACTAAAGTTAAAATATATTTCCGTATATTTTCATTATATATATATATATATATATATATATATATATATATATATATATATATATATATATATATATATATATATATATATATATATATATATATATATATATATATATATATATATATATATATATATATATATATATATATATATATATATATATATATATATATATATATATATATATATATATATATATATATATACATATATATATACACATACATGTCTTCAAAATAATTTTTATATATGAACAATGAATAGTTAACAGCATACAATTGACTGAATATCTGTTCGTGTAACATTTGAAACCTATAAGAAATTTTGCTTTTCATGATAATATAGGATTATATGAAGACTAATTAGTTGATAATTCCCGCCTTAAAAAAACTTAAGGGTCCCTTAAGGGACCCTGACTTTTTTTGCTATTCCAGAATTAAATTTATTTTGATTTAAATACAACTAGATCAAAATGTTTAAAAACTTACATTTGGTTGGGTAGATAAAGGTAGTTGTACGCTTGGAACCTTCCAAAAATAAAATATCAACACCAATAAATCATAAATTACATCAGATAAAATAAGAAGTGTCTCATAACTTATTTATCAAAAAGAAAGACAAAAACAATAAAATCAATAATTAAAAACTTCAAAATACACGAAGCATGCTATTAAAAATCGATTATTTTGAAGAAATATTGTTGAACTTTGTGTTGATAAATTACTTTATATACAATTAATTCTTATAAATAACGTCAGTCGACATTCGTATCTTAATTTTTTGTGTTTCCAAGAAAGCAGAGTTTTACATTTTACTTTCTTGCAGACTTCTTGCCAGAAAGTTCGACTAATTATTTAAACATTTTCTAAATTTTTATAATCTTTTGACTAATGGACACACGCCCATTAAATGTTGAATATTTATTGATAATAAACATAAAAAATACAAAATGTGGACATTTTGTGGACAATTAAAAATTACCTTATGTAAACCAGGAAGTTTTTGAGATTTAAGTGATGTCAGAGGCTTTAAAGCAACTGCGTCAGTAGCCATATCTTGATTATGCAGTACCTCAAAAATTAAAATATTTCTATAGATAAATGAGTATTAACTAAACTGTCTAATCTGTATTTAAAATATTCTGATTGACTCAAAAGAATATGTTTCAAAATTTAAATCTCCAGAGGCTGTGTTAAGAAGCTGAATAAAAACAAAAATTACCTTGTATGAAACAGGAGATTTTTGAGTTTTAAGTGGTGGCAGAGGCTTTAAAGCAACTGCTTCAGTAGCCATATTAAGTAATGCCTAAAAAATTAAAATATTTTTATAGATAAAGGAGTATTAACTAAATTGTCTAATCTGTATTATTTAAAATATTCTGATTGACTCAGAAGAATCTGTATCAAAATTTGAATCTCCAGAAGCTGTGCGAAGAAGCTAGATTAAAAAAAAAACTACCTTGTATGAAACAGGAAACTTTTGAGTTTTAAGTGGTGGCAGAGGCTTTAACGCAACTGCTTTAGCAGCAGTATCCTGATTATGTGGTGCCTAAAAAATTTAAATATTTCTATAGATAAATGAGTATTAATTAAATGTTCTGCATTAATTAATTTCTGTTTCAAAATCTGCATTAAATAAAATATTACGATAGAATCAGAAGGATCTGTATCAAAATTTGAACCTTCAGAAGATGTGTGAAGAGGCTGAATAAAAACTGAATAAAAAAATTAAAATAATAAATTCTTTCAGAAAGTAGAAAGCCTAAGTCTAAATTAAAGAAAATAATAAAAAATATATTAGCCTATTTATATTTTATACTTACATAAACTGGGGGCAGTCTTTGTCTGTTTAGGTCACGGACTGGATTGAAATGAGTTTGTATGAAACCTATTGTTTGTTTTTTTCTTTTCATTTCAAAAACAAACCTTAAAGTATCTTTGAGTCCTTCATAACTTGTTGCGCATTGCAAAACTAATACCTAATAAAACAAGAGATATACATAAAAAAACTTTTAATTGTAATTAATCAAATAAACAAAACATGAAAGCGATTTAATTAAACCTTATTCATACTATCATCATTGTTCACCATAAGTTTTACTCTTCTACAAATTTTGAGTTTCTCAAACTGCTCTTGAGTCCAGCCAATGACATCATCAACACGAACAATTGATATTGATTTGTCATGTTTACAATAAGTTAAACATGTAAACAATAAGTTAAAACATATTTTTGACACACATACTCTATTGTAGATGACATTTAAATAATTGTTCTAAATTTTGAAAAATAGGTTAAATGAAATAGCTATATTTAGCTGATTCCTGGTACTGGGGGCAACAGTAATACATCCTATATAGCTCTAATGTATCTATTGAACAATTTTTTCAAATATACAGTATTATACATGATAATAAAGATATTATCTTTAATATTCACATATATACACTTACATATATATATATATATATATATATATATATATATATATATATATATATATATATATATATATATATATATATATATATATATATATATATATATATATATATATATATATATATATATATACACTTACATATATATATATATATATATATATATATATATATATATATATATATATATATATATATATATATATATATATTTAAATAAATGTATCTTGAAGATAAAACATAACTACAAGTAAATTGGTTTAGTTTCTTATAAAAATCAATGTGTAAAACAAAAAAATAAAATAATTTAAATATTATTATATTTAAAAGTTTACATCATAAAATCAGCTATTAAAATTCATTGATTGTCAATCCTTAAAAACATTATTTGCAAATAGTATAACAATGTACTCATTGCCATCAAGAAAATAAATATATTTATTAATAATCTTCACATCCGTTACATTGATATTAGACTGTATATACCTACCTATACCTATTGAACTGGAAGGATAAGGATGAACATATAAATCGGATTTAAATAATAATAAGGATCCAGAAGCAATATGGTTGTCGCTAATAGAAGTTATAATAATTGGAACAATATTTGATTGAAATACAACAAGAGCAGTATTATTGGGATATTTATTGGAGAAAAAAAAACTTCTTTTTGGTGGATCGGAATATAAACTTCCAATAGTTAAAACAGAGTTATTGGACTGTTCAAATACATAGGTTCCAGTTTTTACACGCTGTTTTATTAAATACAATTAATTTTCAAAAGGAAAAGCAGAAAACTTATCTAAATGTCTAAATGCTGCACAAATTCTGGTAAATGCAATAGCATATGTGCATTGAAGGTATAAGCACTTTCACTAAAAAGTTCCTTTAAACCATTGAGAAAATGTTGTATACAAGAAGTAGCATTGTCATAACAATGTTTGTGTGATGTTCCAATAAACACATACATAGCAAAATGTAAACACAAAAAATGATTATAATAGTTTAAAGGAATGATACCTTTAAAAAGAAGAGGGCCTGTATACAGTAAAATTGTTCGAAATTCTGTGGCTTTAAAATAATTAATATTTCGAAAAGATCTTATTTTCTTATAAAATACAGATGGCAAAGCTCCATACCACAATTTAACTTTTTGTTCTAGCAGTTCTTTCAGATTCCCACTGACCCGACAGTTTAACCGACCATATTTCTTTGAAAAATATGACATTATAAGTCTTCTCATAACACCTAGACAAACAGTGTGCATTTATTCAGGAGGAAAATCACAACTTAAATTTGCAACATCAGCTAGTGGAGATAAGAATATTTGGTTCGATTTTGATAGTGATTTATAATTACAGTCAGTACGAGAAGGATATGTAAAACCAAACGGAAATATTACTTTATTTGTAGCATACACACCTGGAATCCTGCAGTATGGACAAGCATTATACCCTGAGTGACTTTTCACACACTGACAGAATGATCTTGCTGGAGCATCACAGATAAATAAAACATTGGTTATTTTAATAAAAAATCCAGATACATTAACATAAGATTTAAACAAAAATAACTCTTTGTGTAATTGTTCAATAAAACCAGAAAAATTTGGCTTGCATAAACCAGAATAAACACCAATAGGAAGAGGTTTATTAAAACCTACATTTCTTATATTGAATAAAATTGGCCAGATATGTATCGGTGAGCTTTTGAATATTGGAATACCATCAATTCCAATTTTAATTTTAAGATCTACGTATTGCGTTTTGAATACCACTAGACTATTTTTAATACAGTAAAATAGATTTTCAAAAATTGATAAGTAACCAAAATTTCTACTGCAATCTAGAGTATTCTTTAACACCTGGACCTTCTTTGCAACTTGAGGTTTTTTAAAAAGATAAACTGAAACAGGAACATCAACTCCTTCCTTGTTTAAAATGGTAAGCAAACAGAGTATTGCACTATTGCTGAGTTTATAAAGTAAACAGAAGTATAACAATTTATTATGCAGGGATGAGAAGCTGTTGATTTCATGATTCTCCTCTGATAGAACTTCACCTAAAGAAAAAAAGGTAACTTGTTAATCATTGTTGAAATGTATAAAACGTTTAAATTGCTAATGGTCATTAGTTCAACAGTCAACAGCTAGTCCACTAACTGCACTTGATAAAATTACTGTGTAAAATTTATAACAAATTTGATTTTTTTTTAAATAAGAAAAGAAAAATTACTTTCATTGTTTTCATCCTCATCACCTTCATTATCACATCCAGTCGCCTCATCAAAAATAGAAGATACATTTTCGTCAAAATAGTCTTCGCCAATTGTAACATTTTCATTTTCTGCTACAGTTTTAAACTGTGTTAAATAGCTGTCAGTTTCTCCTAAAACAAATATGAAAAACATAAAATATTTCAAACTTGATAATTTAAAATTCTACATAGAATATACGGGGCAGACTGTCTTTTAATAGAGATATAAAAAACAATATACTATAATAATTTTCTTTACGTGATTGTCAAGATCAACAAACTTCTGCTTATTTGTATTATTTTACCTTTCAATCTCGATATAAAAGTATCCATTTCATTTTCACGTTTTCTTCTATCATTTCTTGAAGTCATGATAAAGCCAATAATTTATACACTAAAAAATATTTTGTTGGATTATTAGGATTATTTAAAGCTCGTTTATAGATATTAAAATTGTAACCATATTATAACTATAAATATTTGACTTAATTTTGATCACTTATAAGCGAATTTCCAAAGAAGTTTTAAAACCATGCTTTCTCAACAGCAAATTTACAAAATCATTCCGTATTTTTTTTCCTGAGTTTAAAAATTAGTCCTTAAGAATCCCTTAGCCGTTAAGGGTCCCTTAAGTCATTTTAAGATGGGTTGCAGCAATTTGATTAAAAACTTTAAAAAACCTTAAGCATGGCCTACTATATTATACGGCCGTATATGTTACATTTTAGAGGCCGATTCTAAGAGGCCTATTTTCGCACAAAAAAAGACAACAAGTTGAATGATAAAACTATTAATTTTAAACTTGCATATTATGCAAAATAAAAAGCAACTTGCATAATAAGTAGAACTTGCAAATTATATATATATATATATATATATATATATATATATATATATATATATATATATATATATATATATATATATATATATATATATATATATATATATATATATATATATATATATATATATATATATATATATATATATATATTTGTTTTAGAAAGTTAATAAATACTAAAAAAGCTGAATCATATCATGGTTAACAAGTGTATTGCATATGGTTGTAAAACTGGATACAACAGTTCTTTAGAAGATGAAAAAATTGCTTCTTTTCATTTTCCGTTAAAAAATCAACAGTTACTGAATTATTGGGTTCATTTTGTTAATCGTACTAATTGGGTGCCTTCACCAAACTCCGCTTTGTGTGAAATGCATTTTAATGAAAAGTTTATCATCCGTGGTAAAAAATGCAAGTTAAATTGGAATCAAGATCCTATTCCTGAAATTTTCTCCAATGATTGCTTAAAACGTCCTTCCACATTACCATCGCCTATTGCTTTGAGAAGACCACCTAAAAGTCGTATTTTTCAAGAAGATGAACTTAGTTTTTTTTCTGAAAATGATAAAGTTACTGAATGGACCATGCTAAGTATTAAACATTCACCAGAAGATTTCCAATTTAAAAAACATCTCAATTGTGTAGTTTATTATAATTTAAAATTTGATCCTATAACATTTTTTCCATCAATTCTTGAATCAATAAAAATTGACTATTGCTTATGTGTAGCTTTGCAATATAAAGGAAATAATGTTCCACTTCCTCCATGGTTGTAATTCTAAATTAACTAGTTTAAGTATGTTAGAAAATCTTTCAGCGTACATAAAAAATACCACTTCTTCTAATAGAAATATACTTCTTGATGAAATAAATAGTCGAACATACTATAAAGCCAAGGGACAACCACAATATTCTGCTGATATGATTAGACATGCTATATTATTAAGATATACATCTAAACAAGCATATGAAATTTTACTAGAATCATTTCCATTACCTTCAATTTTTTTGTTAAATAAAATAAAACAAGGTGGAGTTGATGCAATTAAGGCTGTTAAAACACTTTGTGAGAAAGGTTCAATACATGAAGATGTAATATTAATTGTAGATGAATTTTATCTTCAGAAACAAACATAAATACCACTACATATTGTAGTGGTATTTATGTATATTATGATACAGGTACTTTGTACAAAGAAGTTGTTGCATTTACAATAGTTGGTTTAAAAAAATCAATTCCTTTCATTATTAAAGCGATACCTGAAGTTAACATAAGTGGTAAATAGCTTTCAGATCAAATATCCGATTATATTAGTTCTCTTTCGCTATCAAATTTCTTTTTTTAATCATCCTGATAGTCCAAATACTAAAATATACTTATTTTATGATAGTGTTCATCTTGTTAAAAATATCAGAAATAATTTATTACACTGTAAAAAATTTGTCTTTCCATCCTTTACATTTAATATAAAAGATGATTCTAATAATTGTCCAGCTGGTTATATTGCTTGGGGAGATTTTCATCATCTACATTCTAAAGATGAGAAACTTCAAGGCAATTTATGAAAAGCTCCAAAAATTTCATATCAGAGTCTTCACCCTGGTAACAAAAAGCAAAACGTTTCTCTTGCACTATCAATTTTTGATGAAACAACAATTGCAGATTTCAAGAGTTATTTTCCAGGACGTAAAGACATTTCTGGTTTTCTTACAATTTTTCACAAATGGTGGACTATTTCAAATTCTAAAGAGCGATTTAGCCCAAATAAACTTGGTAATGCGATTATTCTTAATGATGGTAAAACAACTTTTTTTCGACAATTAGCTATTTGGATTAAACTTTGGCAGAAATCTCCATATTTTACCTTATCACAACAAACATCATCGGCTCTCATCACAACTCTGCGTTCTCAAGCAATGCTTATAGATGACCTTATTGAAGAAGGTTATTTATATTTACTTACTTCACGGCTTCAAAGTGACCCAATAGAGCGTAGATTTTCGCAATATCGACAGATTAGTGGTGGAAGATTTCTAGTTAGCTTACTAGAAGTTCAACATTCTGAAATTATTTTAGCATGTTGGTCTTTATTAAGGAGAATATAAATTTTTGGGATGAAGATCTAAAAAAAACCCACAATAACCCAATTAATAATGAATTACTGGCAATATTAGATTTAAACTCAAACAAGATATCTGAATCAACTCTCTCACCTGAAACAGAAGAAGTTGCAACAACAATAACAGGTTACATTGCTAAAAAATTAATCAAAAGAAGCAAATGTAATTATTGCAAACTTTTGCTAGCTACAGATACTAGCAATATAATTATTTGTCCATATCTACAAATACTTTCCAGAGGTGGTCTTACAGTACCATCACTTTCACTTAAAGAACTTACATGTGGATGTTTTGCAGTCTTAGATAACCTTTCAGATTTAATAACTAAACAAGGTGCTAATGTCAAAGACGTATCAAGCTTTGTTTTATCAAAATACTTTCCAACAGTTTGTTTTACCTGTGATATACACAAAAAATGGGGTTTTAATTTTGCTTCTAAAATCATAATTAATGTTTTTTTAACAATAAGCAGAACTTAATCAATGCTACTGTACGAAAAGATGCTGTTAAAAGTTTTAAAAGTAGACAGAGAGAAAAATAACCCTATATATATATATATATATATATATATATATATATATATATATATATATATATATATATATATATATAAATATATATAAATATATATATATATATTTATTATATATATATATATATATATATATATATATATATATATATATATATACCTTATATAGGTATATATATATATATATATATATATATATATAATATATATATATATATATATATATATATATATATATATATATATATACATACCTTATATAGGTATATATATATATATATATATATATATATATATATATATATATATATATATATATATATATATATATATATATATATATATATATATATATATACATACCTTATATAGGTATATATATATATATATATATATATATTATATATATATATATATATATATATATATATATATATTAACATAAAATTAGATAAAACAATAAAAGAACATATTTAAACCTTGGTTTTTTTTGTAAATTTCTTTGTAAAAATCATGTTGTCAATTTAAATGTATAATGTACAAATATAAAAATATATATTAGATACAAATACATGTATAATATACATAGATATATATGTTTATAAATACACAAATCTCTATGATTTATTATCGCTGATGAATACACTTTTCTTAGTACTCGAAATTACATTTAGTCTGGATGATGAGTTTCTTTCTCTGTAATTGCGCAGCCATCTTTTTAATAAATAGCCCTCTTATAATCGGCCTCTAAAATGGCCGTATAATATAATAGGCCATGCTTTAAGCATAAAAAATTAACGTAGAAACTGTAAGAAAATTGAAGTTAGGCACTTGCACATACTGTAAAGGTTAAAAAAGAATTAAAATATTAGTCATTAACAACCTTCATATAATCTTCTAGTGAATTACAATAATTATATTTTATATTTTTAATATAAAATAGTAAGTTAAAAGTTAGAATTTATTTTTATTAGCTCAAAGTTAAAACATTATTCCTATTTTACATATTAATGCACATAATAGTTTTGCTTAAATTAAATGGTAAAAATAATATAAATAAAATCTATTTTCAAAGTCAGCATAGCAATCAAATCAGTGTTTTCATTTTCAGATGATTCAATAATGTCATTGTGCTTATTTAAATTTCTTATTTCATTTATTTTTATTAGTTTTAGTTCCTCATTTCTGTCATCAAAAACATCATCCTCATCCAACTCATTATATTCTTCATCCACATAAATATCATCATTAGCATCATTTGTATTTTCCTTTTCAGTTTCTTGAAAAAAGAAGATCAACTGCGTCTCTATCTAAATTCATTTTGTTATGTTTACATTTCGATCTTGCATAGTTTAGAGATGAAAGAATTGGGTCACTCGAAAGCATTAAATAATTGAATTGGTCATTGTAGCTTTTCGATCAAATTTACGAGTGTGTTGTAAACGAATACTTAAATATTTGATTTTTACGTATTTATAGTGAAATGATTTTCTTTTTTTTTTTACCTTTTTAGAAAACAATAAAATAATAATAAAAAGTTTATTATAAACAAAAACAGTTCAATGTGTTTAATAAAAAAAAAAAAAAAAAAAAAAAACAATAATTCTTAAACAAATATCTTAACTTTAAATTGGTCTTTTTATAAAAGCAAAAAAAGTCGTCGATTTTGAACTTAAAAATATATCATAACGAATACATGGTCGCAGCTGTTTTTTTTTTTTTTTTTTTTGATCAATAACTTCCGTTTAGTAAATGCAAAAATCAGAAAATCAAACAATCTTTGAGTGGTATTTAGAAAAAGGAAGAAGAGGAAATTTAGAAAAACCCCTTTATAACATTTACTTTTTATTAACACTAAGTTAATATGTTTACTTAAAATAAAAAAAGTTCAAAGCTTTTTTAATTGAAAAAAGTTATGTAAATATTGAGAATAAATATTTTTGAAAAAAAAAAATTTACGAAAATTCGACAATTATAAAGCCATTATAAATGGTTCTTGCAAGCTCGCTTTCATCTCTAGTAATTAAACGAATACATTTTTGAGTAGAGTAAAGCACTTATGTTTCAATAATAAAATTAAAAAAAAGTTTAGAAGATTTGACTTTTTTAGGACTTTTGGCCATGAAAAAAAAAATTCTGGCCCATGTGCGAGGAGTTAAAATGTTTTAATCGAGAGTTAAATTTTCGGGCCTCGGCAATTTTACTAATTTAGTTGGGTGACTATTACCAAGTAATTGCCGGTAAGTACATGATTCCATAGCGTAAAGTTAGGTCCCGTAAAATGTTCCGCAATTGTCCCGCTTCACGTCCAGGACAGTTTTAACATAATTAATTGGTCGTGTTTAGATCATATCCCATTCGGAACGATTAATTTTTACTTGCGTATTTTGCCGAACAACATTTAAAATAATTTACGTAGCAATATTAATAACAACAACACACGTGCCTTGTTCGACAGATATATTATTGTTTGTTAGTTAAAATTGCTTTATTACGTGGTCTTTATTTTGTTAACTTTATTGATTTTACAGTGGGTTATTTTATTAATTCATGGATGTAATAGTTCTTAAAGGTTAGTGTTTCTTTCATATACATAATTCTTAATAATATAATAACAATAGTTATTATATTATTAAGAGTTATGTATATGAAAGAATTATGTATATATATATATATATATATATATATATATATATATATATATATATATATATATATATATATATTCATATATTTATATAATTTTCATATATATATATATATATATATATATATATATATATATATATATATATATATATATATATATAAATATATATATATATATATATATATATATATATATATATATATATATATATATATATATACATATATATATATATATATATATATATATATATATATATATATATATATATATATATATATATATATTAATATATTTATATAATTTTCAAATGAATAACAATTAAAAAAAAAAAAAATTTAACATTAATTGATATCTTTTATCAACATTAATTGATATGATCAGGTAAAAAAAAAAAATTACAATTTCTATATATAAACATTTTATTTGGCTGCATCAAAAATTTAATATTTTTACAATTGTTACCATAATTACATTTTGTAAGATAAGTAATTACCATGAAGAAACTCTGACAATAATAGAAAAAGAGTCAGTTGAGTTTTTGCATTTTTGCGTTGAAGTAAGATGTTTTTAAATATATGATGCCTTATCTGAATTTAAATGTTCTGAAACCGTTGTTGTGTAGTGTCTGGTGTTTTCACCAATATATCCAGCATTACAGCTGGAGCAAACAAATTTATAGACAACAAAGGATTTTAAATTTGGGGGTTAGGGGTTTTTGATGAAATCATACTACTTATTTTAAAAGTTGTAAAAACTAGTCTTGCTTTAATATTATCTTTACGATATTTTAAATGTATTTAATTAATTGATGTTGAAATGTATTTGAAAATTTTCCAATATAAGGGAATTTAAAGTAATGTATATCAGATGGTTTTGGTGATGACATGTTTTCTTTAGGAGAGATAAAATTGTTTAGTCAATTTTTGAAGGTTTTGTCAATTAAGTTGAAGGCAAAAGAGTTTTTTAGAGAGTTTATTTAATTTTTACAATTTCTAGATGAAAACTTGCTGTTTTTTGAAGGCACTATTGATCAGAGTTTTAATGAATCCAAGTTCATAATTAATATTAGTGAAGCTTTTAAAATTAGTTTGTAAAACTGTGTTTGCTTTTTTTGTAAAATTTTGAAGTATTAAACTTATAATTTACAGAGTTAATAATTATATCAATAAAGTTCAATTTGCGATCAACCTCTTTCTCTTTAGTAAGTTTGGGGTAACTTAATAAACTTAAGAACAGTCACAGTAAAGGGATGAGACTTCATTGATGCATAAGTTCATGAGAATGAATTTTAGTAGATAGCACAAGAGACACTAGCGTCCATCATAGTATTTGTAGAAAAGAGAAAGAGAAGCAACATTAAGATGTGACAATGTTTGGAGGTTGGCTGCAAGAACAGGTCCAACTATGTTTACGATTATGCACCTTATCAAAAAGAGAAAGAGCATCATTGGAAGATCCACCCCAGATATGGCAACTATTCCATAAAAATATGACAGAATCAATAGTAAGAATGTGGCAAGCCTGATAAGGAGATGCATGCTATTTTTTTTTGAAATGGATTTGATATATGGTTTTTGAGAATGATCAGAGGTAAGAGTTAATTCTAGGAGCCAAAGTGTAGATGATTCATCAAGTATATTACAGTTCATAAAAATAGGAAGATCTCGATTATTGTGATAACAATTAGCTAAAAACTATTAAGTCTTATCTGAGTTAAAGTTCATTAGTCATTCAAAGCCTATATATATATATATATATATATATATATATATATATATATATATATATATATATATATATATATATATATATATATATATATATATATATATATAATTGATTAAAAACATCATGTTCGATTATATATTATTTTTATTATTAAATGGTGATATTTCGGCTTATATAGTATAAAGCATTATCAAACTGAGAAAACCGTCATACAAAATTTATAAAAACTAAAAACAAAAATGATGTCATTGCAACGTTGCAGATTTAGACTTAACTTTAACAAAAAGTGGTCTCCATTGGCGTGTCATCACTAAGTTACCATTGTCGCAATTTAAGATATACTCCTGTGAATAAGAGCACTGTAAGCATTGTATTTCAATTGCTAAGTTATTATCTAGCAACCAGGAAAATTTATTAAATCTTGGCCCACAATTTGTACCATCAAAAAATCAAATTTCGTTTATGTACATTATAGTATCAACTGAAAAATGTGCTTTAAAATTGTAGGAAAATGTTAATATTGAAAAAGCTGAATTTTTGCGACAAAATGTAAGCAAAACATTAAACATGTTTTTAAATGTAAAAATAGCTAGTAATTTTTCTAAAAATCAATATCTAGCTTTAAATGAACTAAAAAACTCGAACTAAATAAAGATATACCCTTTTGATAAAGGATGTGGATTTGCTATTTTAGATAGAATCAGCAATAAAAAAAATCAAAGATCAACTTGGTAACTACACTATTTCTGCTGTCGATCCTACACAAAATTTTCTTTATTTAATTCAATAAACTCTCAGTAAATTAAAAAAGGAAAAAAAAATTGATAAAAAAACTTATGATAAAATATATCCTTCTGACGCTGTTCCACCTAGATTATATGGATGCATTAAAACACATAAAAGTGATAAAGGTTACCCTATGCGAAATATAGTTTCAACTATTGGTAAACCAGCTCATAAACTTTTGCAACATCTTTTTGAAATAATACAACCTACATTTACTACAAAAAAATTCTTTTTCATTCATATCTGAGGCTAAAGAATGGTTTATAGATAAAAATGAAATTCAAGTTTCGTTTGATATTATTAATTTATATCCATTGATTCCACTAGATAAAGCAACAATTACTATAATTGGTATTCTAAGCAAAGATAAAGATAATCTTAAGATGTGAACTAAATTGTCATTAGTAGATGATATTCACAAGCTTATTGAACTTTGTGTAAATAAATGTTATTTTTTATGGGACAAAATACATATCTTAAAAAATTCTTGTCTGATTGGTTAGTCCATTATGGTTATTATCAACAAATCACGACAATGATAACTTAGTGATGACACGCCATTGGAGACCACTTTTTGTTAAACTTAAGTCTAAATCTGCAACATTGCAATGACATTATTTTTGATTTTAGTTTTTATGAATTTTGTATAACAGTTTTTTCATTTTGATAATGGTTTATACTATATAAGCCAAAATATCACCATATAATAATAAAGATAATATATAACCAAACATGATGTTTTTAATCAATTGAATATAAAATATATTATTAACGATTTCACTTAAACAATATATATATATATATATATATATATATATATATATATATATATATATATATATATATATATATATATATATATATATATATATATATATAAATAAAACATTAAGATGAGAGAGAGCTCCTAAGGTTTGAAAAAAGATAGATAGTTTTAAGGGTTGAAAGAGCTCTAAAGTGTGTGGAAAAAAACTAGACGAATATAAGTTTTTGGAGCATGCATGGACAAATACAGTAAAATGAATGAGACTTTGTTAAATGAAGAGTCAAGCGAGAATGAGTTTTAGTACATGGAACTAGAGATAAAAGCTTCTTAGAGCAGAAAGGAGCCTGTTTGTTTAAACATCTCACATTTCATTTTGAGTCAAATGACTTGCTGTCAGACAACCAATACAGTTTTCGATTCTCTCGCTCCATGATAGTATTTGTAGAAAAGAGAAAGATCTAACTTTAAGATGATGGGAAAGAGACTTGAGCTTAGAAGATAGACCAAGTCCAACTATATTTACAATGCATTTTTAGACCTTGTCTAGAAAAGAAAGAGCATCATAAGAAGAACCAGCCTAAATATGACAACAGTTTTCCATACAGGTGCAAATAAGAGATTAGTAGAGGTGAAGAATGGAATCAGGAGAGATGAAATGATGAGCACGAAGAAGTGAGATCAGATTCAAGATCGGCTGCCTGTTCTAAGCAATCTAAAACAGAAGACTTTTTGTCAAGACAGGAGTATAAAGTTGAGTCATCAGCAAAAAGAGTTACCTTATATGTAATGTTGCTGGAAAAATTAATAATGTAGATAAAAAACAAAACAAGACCAAGAATAGAACCTTGAGGTACCCCAGAAGTTACTAGAAATGAATAAGAGTGTTGGCTTTTGATGATGAGCTTTATAAACCATTACAAAGAAACGATTTTATAATCTCAAAAACTCTTCCAGATACACCATATGAATCAAGCTTATGGAGAAGACTAACATGCCAAACTTTGTTGAAAGCCTTAGATAAGTCAAGAGCAATAGCACTTGCCTCTCAGCCTTTATCTAATGCACAATCTTTCAGTCACAGTAGTTAGCCAGTTAGCAAATCGTGGAGCGAGAGAATCGAAAACTGTATTGGTTGTCTGACAGCAAGTCATTTGACTCAAAATGAAATGTGAGATGTTTAAACGAACAGGCTCCTTTCTGTCTACTAACTTGATGAGAGCACAATCATAAGTTCTCATACCTACATTGAAGATTGTCTTCATATTTATACTTTGAAATTTGAAAAAAAGAAATGCATTTATAAATTGTATTTGAGTTTCAGGTGATGAAAAAGTTTTAAAAAATTGATTATTTTAGCAATATAATTCTTTATTCTAAATTGATTTGCATTACAAATAATGAATTGTACAATATCATCTATTGTGATTTCTCTCTCTCTCTCTCTCTCTCTCTCTCTCTCTCTCTCTCTCTCTCTCTCTCTCTATATATATATATATATATATATATATATATATATATATATATATATATATATATATATATATATATATATATATATATATATATATATATATATATATATATATATATATACATTCCATTATTGAATTTTAGATAATTCTTCAAACGAATGCGACTTCAGAAATCTCACGTTTATTCTTCACGTTTATTCGTACAGCTAATTTCAAGCAAAAACATTTATATATTGGACAGTGGATTTAACACTAGAAAACTTTTTTTATAATTGATGACATATTTTTATAAACATAGATATATTGGATTGTAAAATAAAATTTATTTTTGTTAATTCTTTGAAAATATTTATATCAATTGTTTAAAAAATTTTTTTGTTCTTTATTTCCATATATTGAAATATATGTAAAATATTTAGGAAAGTCGTTGTTTGCATTTTTATTTTGGCCTTAAGTAACTAGCTTAAATATCTTAAATAATTATAATTAAATATTAAAAATTTATTAAAAAGTTATATATTATATAAATATCAGATAATAAAAAATGTTCAGGAGGTCAAAAAAGTATCCGTGCAAAGAAATATTAATACAAAAATATTGAACGGTTCGTTAAAAAACTATAACGGGTTCTTTAAAGAACCTTATTTTAAGGTTCTTCCGAAGAACCTTTGCAAAGGGTTCTTTAAAGAACCTCTACGAATTTTCCACCAGCGTCAACACGAAGAACCCTTAAAGGTTCTTTGAAGAACCATTCGGGTTTAGAGTGTAGATACGATATAAATGAAATGATTATTATTAGATTTTAGCAGCCGTGGTGCAGTGGTTAGAGCAACCAAAGGTTGCGGGTTCGTTCCTGCTCGAAGCACTTAAACGCTCGAAGCCGTTTTTTATTTATCTGGAAATATTTGCTAATTTGAAAACATTAAATGTTGTGAAGCGCTTTAAAATCTATTGTTTGTTTACCCGTTAAAAAAAGAACTAAATTCATACGAGTAAAAATTTATGCAGAACTTCTTTTTATTAAACTCTTTACAATAAATTTCTTTTGTTTTTAATTTAAAATTAAAAGTATTATCACTATTTTTACGTCGTAAAACTCAATGGCCAGGAATAAATTCGCAATGGCCATGTTTTGGATCTCTGGTCATGATTTGATGTTTTTCACGCCTTGTAATATTTGTGCTAAAACTTGTTAACTTATTACCAAAAACTTCCAAACTTGTCATAAATTGTATCTCAAGAGGTTTTTTAAGAGTTTAGAAATATTTTTAAAAATCTAAGCCATTCGCGGTAACATAAAGCAGTTTAAAATTAAGCGGCCATGATTTGGTGGTTTTACCCTAAAAAAGTTTATTTAAAATTAGAGATCGCTATTTTAAGCAGTATACAGTGCATTTTTGGTACCTTAATCATTTTTAAAAATTGCTCATTGTTAGTTTTGTTTATTGTTATTCTATATTTTTATTAAATAGCACCGTTATTTAAGGTAAATTTAATAACACTTCAATGTCATTTAGAAAACAAAATTGTCGGAAATAGTGCAAAACCGCGTAACTAGCATTGGATAATACCGCATATCTACAATACATTTTTTTTACTGAAGAAGTTTAAATTTTTATATATTTTTTATTTTAACTGATTTTGGGTTCATTTTCGTATAAAATGAACCCAAAAGTATTTATTCATATTTTTTGTAATCTCAACAATAAATATTTGGTGTTAAAATTAATAATATCCGAATATAGTAGCCAATGCTAGTAACGCGGATTTGCACTATCGCCGACGAAATTTTTACTATTGTTTTTATCTCGCTTGCTTTTTAATCTTTTATCTACCTTGCAATTAATAATACGCAAATAATCGTTCCTAATGGGATATGATCTAAACACAACCTAATTAATTTTTGTATTTATAATTTAATTTATGAAATAATTCTTTAAATGTGGAGCACGTTTTCACCTGGTTATCGTCGAAGATTAAATTTAAATTGGTAAAAAAATTATTATTAGAGATAATAATAATTTAAATTTATTAGAATAAACAACATTGAGTAGAGGTAATGCAAGGCATTCTAACTTTTTAAGACAAAATATTTTAAATTTTGAATATAAAAAGCTTATGTTGATGTTTGTTTTACTACTCGTTTAAAAACATTTCTCTGGAATGACATTCCTGAGAAATTTAAAAATTTTAAAACATTCCGAATGTTTTTAAACGAGTAATATAATATAAGCTTTTTATATTCATAATTTAAAATGTTTTGTCTAAAAAGGAATTTCCTCTACAAGCACGCTTTAAATGAAGTATCAATTTCCACGTTTGTATGTTTGTTACTGTTTAAATTTTTTTAGTTGTTATTTCTCAAGAAGGAAGTTGGTTTACTGTAGAAACATACGTTAAAGTACTTTTTTTGATACATAGCTACGAAACAGAGACTGTATCAAAGTTTTCATGCTATAGTGCTGCTAAAAACTATGGAAATATAGGTATGACAATTTTAATTAAGTGTTTTTAAAATGCAATTGCTAAATTTTAATTTTCTTTTATATTTGTGTAGTTATTATTGAAATTTTTTGAAAAGCGGCTATTTCCTGAGATCAGATCCCTATTTTGATTGGACGAAAAATTTGACAAGCGCTAGGTCCGAAAAATTGTTTCTCGTTAGCCGGATATATTTTAACTTGCTTAATATAAAACATATATGCCTTTTATATATGTTCTATTTACGCAAATATTTACCAGCAGACCACGCTGCAATTTTTTTATATTGATTTTTCACAGAATCGTTGCTAAAGGTAAAAATTATATTATAAAAAGATTACGATGGTAAGTTTTGAGAATCATATTAGCATCTTTAATATTACTGCTGAACAAACACTAGAATTTTCATTATTTACATAATTAAAATTTCTTGTACATTATATAAAATTATATTAGCATATTTAATATTACTGTTTTACACATAACTTTAAAATTTAAAGTAGTCTTTAATTTCAAATTTAATAATATATGAAATTGTTGTGCATTTTATATTTGAGAAATGTAACATTACACAAGATGACTTTGTTTCATAGTTAGTTCAAATATAACACAATATTTTTTGTATTATTTTTATATATTTGTTATTACTTTATAAGTTTTACAAACTGGATTTGTGTAGGCATGAATGCATGTCAACCTGTCATACAAATATATTATGTATGTGATATATTTTCTAATCTTTAATCATAAATAGTTTATGATTAAAGATTAGAAAATATATTACATACAAACAAACAACAATAACAATATATTTCGTGTTACAGATGTAACACGAAATATATTGCGCAATGACCTAAATAAAATAAAAAATAATAATAACAATAATAGTAATATGTAATAAGTAAAACCACTTAAAAAAGTAGGTTATAAAAGAAAGTTAAGTTAAATAAGTAAACATAATATTAACTAATAAAAGTAAAATTGCATAAAAATTTATTAAATTATACCAAAAAAATCAGTTTTTTTATTATATATAACAATTAATATAATGTACATATATATATGCACATATACTTAAACAAGAATTATAATAAAATAAGTAAGTTATAATAAAAATAATTATTAAAAATAAAATATTAAAAATTAAAATAAAATAATAAACTATAATAAAAATAAGTCAAAAGATAAAAAGTAAAAATTTCAAAAGTAAAGTTAAGCATAACCTTTTAGGTAGAAATGATGGAGTGATTTTAAGAACAGATTCTTGAACCTAAGGATGAGACCTGATTTTAGGGTGTTTTAGAAAAGTTAGTATTTCGAGTCTTAAATATAATTCTGATTTTTTTAGTATTCAATTAGATTTTATTTGCTCTAGACTGGCCATATCCTGATTAATAACAAGACTGACCATATCCTGATTAATATATTTATTAAGTTTTTTGAGAGAGTTTGTTATCAATTGAAGATTAGTATCATCAGCAAAATGATACGTTTTTGAATGTTTTATAGAAAGATTGAGATCATTAATATAGATAATAAAGAGAAGAGGACCTAATATGGATCCCTGAGGTATACCAATTGAAACATTTTTAATATCTGAGCTGGTTCCATTTATAGTTACAAATTGTTGACAATCAGAAAGGTATGATTTAAACCACTGGAAGGATATGTCACGTACACCATAATAGTTAAGCTTTGAGAGAAGAATTTTATGGTCTACGGTGTGCATACATACATAATATATTTGTATACATACATACATATTTGTGTACATACAATATATTTGTGGTAAGCGTTCTTTAGGATGATCCAAAATAAGGTTTTGAATTTTCAAAAAAACGCAGACCTAGAACGGGAAGAGTTGTTATTACGCATGCATTCAAACTGTAAACCTTATTCTGGATCATCCTCGCTAAATTTACTAATAAACGACCTTCGCTAACCGACTTAGTTCGCCTTATACAAGTTTTTGAAGCGTCTATTCAAATAAAAATGAGTGAACACGAATGTTTTCTAAATTCTGAAGAGTTATCAGGTAATGATTTTCTTATTGACATTTTCTTCTTTTAGATTTCTTTAAATGTAATGTATCAATTAAGTTTAGAAATAGTGTTTAGAGAAAGTTTTAAAAAAAGCTTTTTTTAAAAAAAATTTCTTTAATGTAAATGTTTGATGTAAATGTAATTATTATATTATTTATTGTTATCATTATTATTATTGTAAATCAATTGACAGTGGAGTATTGAGTTTATTGTAGTTGAATAAACAGCAAGTCAAAGCTTTAAGAGTGATATATTGACAAATATTTATGCTTGAATTATTAATAGACAAACTTTGATGAATCAAAATAGAATATTATTTAAGAATAAATGGTTTTAAAATTTTTAATAGTAATGTTATACTCTATACAACAGTTAAAAGAAATTTTTGTTTTGATATACATTTAATAAAAAATTAAAAATGAACAAATAAGTCCTTAGTAGTAATGGTTATTAATAGCTGTTACTGTAGACTGCTATTGTAAATATGATGCGACAAAAAATCAGTCATTGAGCATAATTATTCTTTTTATAAATGGATACTATGTATGTGTATTATTAGCTAAATAAACCTACATTATAAATTTATGGATGTCTCAAAGATAGTTATGTATGAACTTGAATCGAGTGGTACAGCTTAAATATTAGAGACACTCTAGGTTTTATCCCAAACTGGGATCCAACAACAGTATCCCTTTTTGGTAACTCAAAAGGACTTTTCTCAAGGCAATGTTGCTGAGACCAGAGGACAATGAGTGGAACTTGAATACAATAGGGGGTAGTTGTTTGGCATGAGTGTAACAGTTATTGCAGTGATTCATGTTGTCAAAAATATTAATTTTATCAGTAAAATGTTGTATGATTTTTATATAAAATTATTGCATTTATTGTCAATATCCTCGTAATTTCTAATTTACTTATTATTAAATTGATTGTAACTCAAACATTGTTTTTTCAAATCCAGCTGGAGGTTTAGAAGTTAAACACGTTTTAACTACATATGCAGATGTTTGTGCAAAAATAAAAGAACATGAAATGCTGTACACAGTGCATTACGTTGTAGCTTTCAAAAAAAATATGGAAAAAAATATTGAAGGTTTTTATATTTTTTGTAAATGTAAATTTATTATAGTTCAAATCTATTTAGACTTTTCAGTGATTTAATTAAACTTAACTTAGTTCTATACGACTAGGCATCCCTGCTTTTAAGTTATCATATTTAATTAAACTTGTTTTTATTTAGACATTATGAAGAAAAATCACAAGGTATATTTTGAGCATAAAGATTATCCCTACACAGGGATACCCTTCATTATTTCATCATGTTGTACTCTTGACTGCCAACAAGGAAAAGATAAAAATTGTGCATCAAAATCTAAAAACAGAATGAAAAAAAACCTAGAAGCTGTAAGTATAGTTTTGAACTTAATTGTTGGTTGCTAAAGAGTTTTTTTTTTTTTTTTTACATACAGTACAAGAATTACATATTATAAAAGAAAAATATATAATCATTGTAATTTTTAGAATATAATTTTTCATGTTCAACTAAATTAATTAATGCTATTTAAATTATATATTTTTCTAATACACAGGCAACAGATCATTCTTGCCAGAAAAAGCGAATATTTTTGCAGGATACCAAGAAATTTGATTGTCTCGCCAACATTACTATAAAAGAAATAATAGAATTCCCTGATTTTAAGGTATGATCTGTTTAAAATTTATTAAAATACAACAAAAAGAGCAATTACTTCAAGGTTTTACAATCAAAATTTTTTTTGAATGATGTCTAGATACTATTTGTTTGTTGATACTTTACAGATTAGGCCTGATCCAAGCAGGTTAGTTTTTAACAAACAGGTTGCGCTGACACCTGCCTTTTTAAATTTGATTCAGCTCTTTCATAATGCCCTGAAAATAAGAAAATGTCTTTGTAGCAAACCATTCAAATGCAAATGTGGGGACATGGATGTAAAACTTCAAATGTTATTTTTCTGTTTGTTTACCAATTTTAAGTATTTGTTTGCTTTTATTGTAGCTAGAAAGAGATTCTTTATATCTAAGAAGAGAAGCTTCAAAGAAACTGCACTCAGTTTTAGCTACTCAAAATAAGTTTACTATACTTAGAAAATATATCTTATTGTTACCAGACATTTCTGTTCATAATAATCATCTAATTAATGATGTAAGTCATACTTGATGAACTTACAAATTTATTTTTTACTTATTTTTTCAAAAAAAAAATTAACAACTACCTTTTTAGTATTTTTAAAGTATAACTTTTTAGTATTACTCTCTCTCTCTCTCTCTTTATATATATATTTTTTTAAAGGAGGCAGGTCTTAATCAGCCCTTATCGAAAGAAATCATTAATAAAATTGGTGAACTTGTTAAAAACGGTGTCATTTCAGTTCCAGAAATGAGGCGTCATCTGAATACCTTTGTTCATATGCAATTTATCTCAAATAACATTCCAAAGAAATCCAACAAACGATTTTTTCCACGAGATGAAACAATTGCTAATCATATAAAGAAAGCTAGACAAAATCTTCGTAGATCTATGATAGATCAAGAATGTTTGCGTGAAAAGATCATCGAATGGAAACATTACTTTCCAGATTCCATGATATTGTTTAGACCAAAAGGTGAATGCAATCCTGACGAAAAGGGTCAGAATCTTCAAGATTCTTTTTTATTTGTATATCAAGATGCATGGCAACAAAGATTACTCTTACGATATGGGAATGAGCTTGCCTTTCTGGATGCAACATATCGTACAACTCGATATGCTCTTCCACTTTTTTTTCTTGTTGTTAAAACAAACATCGATTACCAAATAGTTGCCATTTTTGTGTGTGAAAATGAAACAACTGAGGCAATTACAGAAGCACTAATGTGCATTAAAGACTGGAATCCATCATTTCAACCAACTTATTTTTTTACGGATTACAGCAATGAAGAGATAAACTCACTTGAATCAGTTTTTGTTGGTATCATTTTTGAAAATGTTTTTTTTATATATAAATGTACTATTAATAGTTCTTACAATGTATTCAATTCTAACAAACAACCAATAATGTAATCATTTTTAAAGTTAATAATTGATTTATTTACTAGGATGTCGAGTGCATATCTGTGATTTTCATCGTGAACAAGCTTGGGAACGATGGCTTTCCAAAATTGCTAATGGGTGTTGCTTGGTGAAAAATATAGTTAAGGAAAAACTTCGTGCTATTGCATATGCAAAAACTGACGAAATTTGCAAAAAAGAGGTTCAAGAATTAGAGGAGTCACAAGAGTTTCAAAATAACCCAAAATTGTCAGAATATTTAAAACACACTTGGTTGTGTATTCAAAAGGTTGTTGATATTAATGAAATTTAAATGTGGTAACAGTTGCTTATGGCATTGCAATTACTTATGTACATACATCTTAAATGAAAGAACTTGCTTCTTTCGTTTAAGATGTTTTTTTAAGGGCTTTTTTATATGATACTGTTTATAGATATTATTTAATAAGTTTAAAGATATTTTCTAATTGTATGAACCAATCAACGTTTCTAAAAATATGAGCATTTTATAGTAGCTAGCTTTAAAGGAAAACGTTTCAATTCCAACTCAATATTTTTAATATGAAGTTTTTCACAATGAAATTCTCAAAACCAAATAAATTAAAAGGTTTATTTAATAAGATTTATAGAAAATATTACTGTTAAATCGAAAATAAATCAATACAAAAATGTCAGATTTACATTTTTTTTTTATGTAACAGTTTTAAATTATGTTTAAAAACCTGGCCGGTTTTTTTCCAAATGCTGAATGTCTGCGAAATATTTCATTAAGAATCTGCGTGTAACTATGACATTGTATTGACTATCTATATCTGCATGTTAGTGATAACATAATAAAGAATTAATGTAAAATTTAGAATTTTTTAAATCATTGAGAAATCATAGTTTTAATAGGCAGTAGCCTCTTTCTTTTTTAGAGATGGGTGTTTGCTTACAGGCAAGATCGGCTCTTGCTAAATGTCAACACCAACAATGGCATTGAAAGACAAAACCAATCTTTCAAATACAGTTTCCTGGAAAAAAGAAAAAATTCTTCACTAACATCTATGCTTAGTATTTGCATCGAAGAGTTCCTTCCCCACAATTATGACAGGTTAGTTGACACTGCAGCGAATTTTAAATAACCTTTAATTAAATTTTTTTTAAGCTTATTATATTTATGAAAAACTGAAAGAAATATTGACTACAAAATTTCGCTATAAAAAATAATATTCTTTTTTTTTTTTTTTTTTTTTAAATCTTCTCTTTTTTCTTTAAAATTCTGCTAAATAAAAGCGAGTAGCGCTGATATAAGAATATCAACAAAAAAAATACTAAATAACATAATTTGTGTTAAAATATTAAATTACATTGTTTAATTAAAAAACATTTGTCATACACTATTATTTATTATTATTATTATATTTAGCTACTGTGATAAAAATAGAATGGCCCATTCATCATACCGGAAATACAATAACAATATACCAGAGTATTTAATTAATCGTCCACACCCTTTAGTCAAGCATTGCATGAGAATGATAGATAAATTACAAGGTGTTGACTTGCGAGGAATAGTATCTGTAGGTGAACAGTTGTACAATGTTGCTTCGTTCAATTTAAATAGTAGAGAAATATACCAATGCTACCTTGGTGATGCCAAAAATATGCCGACTTGTTCTTGTCCAAGTTGGTTTGATACCGCATATCCATGTAAACATTTTTTTGCTATTTTCCTTAAAGAAAACCTCACTTGGTCAGCGTTTGGTACCATATACTCTGACTCACCCTATTTCAAACTAGATTTATTTCCAGATGAAAAAGAACCTGCAGAGTTGGCTAAAGGGTTTTCAAATTCCACCGACACTTTGTTGCAAAACAATCTTTTAGCACATGAAAGATCACTGCAAGGTCTACCAGTTAAGTCATGTGTGCAGATGGTAGAAAGTGTTCAATTAATGAACACAACTAATACCCTTGGTTATACTGAACGAAGTTGCAATCTACAAATCAATAAACATACTGCTGAAAAATGTCGTGAACTTTTAAATGAAATTAGACAAATGACATATTTATGCAGCTCTCAAGTAGCCATTGATAATTTGTTTGAAGAGCTTTGTTGTCTTAAAAAAAACTTAGCAGAACATCTCCCAGCTGAACAAGGGATTCTCCTGCGTCTAGAAAATAAACCAGATATTTGGAACAAGTCTCAATCAAATTTACCTAGCCTTTGTCAGCTACCAGTAAAACGCAAAAGGAAAATGATTAAACGAGTTGGCAAAAAGTATGACATGTATAAAACAGCCTCTGATATTAATGTTCTAGAAAATAAGAAATCTTGTATTTTTGAAATAATTACAAGTCACACTATTGATGATAATTGTAAAATATTTACAGTTCCCAATGATTTTATTGCAATTGAAGAAATTTCGTCAGATGATTCCCATGAGTTGTTAGAGTCTACTGCATTTGATGTCAATAAAGAACATCAAAGCAATTTACAGCATATAAAACATCTGAAATCTTCTTTGATTGGAAATATAGAATTGAATGAAATTGAAAAAGAACAAATGCTTAATGATAACACTATTCACTTTTGTCAGCAAATTATGTCAGTACAATTGGGTATCAATATTGGTTTGCAAGATCCAATTAAAGGAAAAGTTCTTTCGTTTGAGATTCTGAAGAGCAGTCCGTTTGTTCAAATTCTACATGATGGAAATCTCCACTGGGTTTGTGTAACCACGTATGATTGCAATCCAGGGGAGATATACATTTTTGACAGTCTTTTTTGTGGTTCGGTTTCCTACGACACGAAAAAGCAAATATGCTCCATTTTACATACAGAGCTAAAATATCTTGTAATAAAAGTATTACCTGTGCAACAACAAACTAATGGTGTTGATTGTGGGCTTTTTGCTATTGCCTGGGCTAGACAAATTCTTGAAACAAAGGGTATACCTTCAACTGCAATGACATTTGACCAAAAACAAATGCGGAAGCATCTACTACATTGTATAGTGAATAACCGGTTAGATGTTTTTCCTACCGCTGTTAATCCAAATGTGTTTCGCAGATGTGCAGCAAGGACATTGCGGGTTCTTCTACATTGCTCTTGTCGCATGTTTTGGTCTCCTAAAGACGATAAAATCTTCAACAGGTAAAATATTTTTTTTTAAATAATTTAATATTTAAAGAAACAATTACATATATAAATATGTAAAATAATATAAATATGTAATATAAATGACATTGAAAATTATTTCAAAGACAAATGGCTGAATGTAACACTTGCAAAAAATGGTATCATCGTGAATGCGAACGAATTCCATTAAGTGCCTTTGAAAAAGAAGATGAACTTTGGAATTGTTACAGCTGTAACAGAAGTTTGTCAATATATTGAGGCTTTTTTGAGGTTGTATTGTAATTATAACCTCAAATGATGCAATCTGCAAGTAATTTAAAAACACTTGTCAATATTCCTAAATTATTTCACTTTTGTTGCTAATTAATCATAGATTAGTTTTTTCCGGAAATTCCCGGAATTCCAGAAATTCACTTAAAACACCTTTAATTTTTCCAGAAATTTCCGGATGTTTTTTGAAAAAAAGTTAATATATTTTTGCATAAAATGTTACATACGACCACTTTTGCATTTAAACAAATATGTTTTCTATAATTGAAATTTGCACCAGATCAATTTTCGTAACAATTATTTGTCTTTTTCTTTTTTTTTTTTTGCTTTTCAATTCATTCAAACTTTTTCGAATATTATAAATCTCTTTTTGTAAAAGTTTAAATAATCTAAATTCCGTTTGTCGATCAAGTTTTAATAAACTAATTTTCCGGGATTTTCATAGGAAAAAAATTTCCAGGATTTTCATAAAGTCAAATACTCATCTATGATTAATGTGACATTAGTTTTATTGCAATAAACTATTTTACACGTAATTTTATACAGTTTTATGTCTTTGCTATAGACGTAGACATTTATACCATTTTGATAACACGTATTCTTAATTTGGCACAAATATACTGTTATTTGTGTACTGGTATAAAATGCCCTAATTGATGTGTTTGTGTCATGGTGCTTGTAATAATTTTGACATTGAACTGCTTATACCTTTTTGTAATCGGCATACTAATTATAGAGCCTTTTTGTGGTATAAGCCGTTAGGGCTTAATATATATAGCTATATGGAGAACTAATAGTTCTTCTATAGTTCTGTAATGAAATCGAGTGTAAAATAGTGTTGCACTGAATAAAATTGCCCAATGCTAATTTTTTTTTTTTTTTTTTAGGGCGGTAAGCGGAACTTGGCTACCTTCCCGTTGGTGCTTACTGATAAAAATGAATTCGAGAGGTTAAGTTGAAAGCTTTCCTTTTGATTCATAACTAAATGCCAAGACGAGAGAGAAAACCCATCTGAACTAAAGGCCTAATATTGCGAAATGAACACTTAAATCTACGGAAAACAAATATTTAATGTTAGCTACCATTGTGCTTATATATATGCTTGAATAATGAATTTATGATATTTATGTAAACATTAGTTTTTAAATTTTGAATAAATCAGCTTTTAAAAATTACCTTAACTTTTTAACGAGATCTACCTTTAAATGTAAGAATTCATTCAAACTTTATTAATTAGTGATGAAGTGATCGTTATATTTAAACTAACTTTGAAAACTCGTTTGCGTTGATATTAATTTTGGGCTGGAGAGTTTCAACTCACCTTCTAATGTGCTCCCCACCTTAATCATGTCGTAAGCTTTTAGCTATTTTACTATCTTTTTACTTTATCAGTTTATAAAGTATTCGCGTGTTGTTTGTCCGTTATCGTGTAATTTTAACTTCCTTCAGAGTAGCTAGATTTTTGAAATTTTTAGCATGTCATGCCATCGTATATTAAAATTTAATGTTAATTAACATAAAAATTGTATTATTGTAGTAAATTAAAAAAAATTTAAACAAACTTTTTAATATTACAAGAAATACAAATGGGCCTTGAACCCCGTTGCAACTCAATTGAAGTGTTGTAATTTTATTACTCAATTGAGTTGCAAACGGTTGGTTCTTAAATATTGCGTTAGATTCTTTTATAAATTTTGTGCAAATAATTACCTAATAAGCTCAACTCTATCTGTTATTATACGTGTTAGTATGTTCAAAACACGCATTGTGTCCACTAATACAATAGAAAACAGTTAGCTTTTCAAGAAATCTTAAGTGGTCTTTTTAAATTCTCCTTTTGTTTAAAGTATTTTTTTCACATTCTTACTTAGCATAATTAGCATAGCTAATTCATTCATTAGCATATTTCCTAAACAGAAACTTTCTTTCTAATTGCTCTTAAAAATGTCTACGTGACGTAAATTATATTACACCGAAACCGAGTCGCTGTACCCAACTTTTTCTTAATAATGCCATATAAACAACGCCCATTCAATAAAAACACAAAGTTTCGGATTATATAAGTTATCATCTTTTGCGTGGAACTTTATATTGTGCTAGAAATTTCGGTTAAAAAATAACGCACGATATATTCTAAAGAGATGCATGCAAAAAACGTTTTTTTTTTCCTTTTTGACGGGTGTAGGTTGCCAATATTTGGATGCTTTTTCAGCATTAACCGGTGTCGCAGTAAATTAAGATCCTTGAAATTCAGCCTTGTGAGTCTATTTTTTTCCGGTAATGAGAAAGTTTAAAGTTAAAATTTACTGGATATCGTCATATTTCTTTACATTGATTTTAACAGCTGATAAAAAGATAGAAATGTCGCGATCAAACGATTGTTTAACTTAGTGAATTTCAACTTTAGCAGGAAAGGTAAAGAAACCATGACTTTGAAGTTTTAATTTCCTCGGATCCTCATTTCCCGCTACACCGGATTTAAATAAAAAAGTATATTTTTTAATAATATTTTCAATTGTAAGTATAATGGTTAACAACAACCCCACCACGTCTGCTTCTACTACCTCGTCTGCCACGCCAGTTATGCCGAAAATGTGGTACATCAGTACCACCGTTTTCCACCCAAACGCGGAATGCACTTCGCGACTTGGGTCCTGGGTGTAACTGCCTCCAGTGTAAAAAATCTGTTCTTGTCAAACCTAAAAAAAATGTTGCAAAATTTATATACTGTAAATTATATAATAAGGTCCGAAATGCTGAGTTGTTTAATATATAATTGCGTCAATGTAATTTTTGAAAACTGAACAGAATTTACAATTTGTTTTTAAATATATGCAGCTTTTCGGCTGCAAATATCTAAAAAAATCACTTACAATCTGGTATTTAATCTATAATAATATTAAAAAGTTAAAACTTATTAACTTACCAGACCCAACAGGTGTCAAAGACACTACAAATCACACGTAAAAAAAGTCTTACAAGCTATAAAAAACATCTTAACATTGATATTTAACTAATAAGCATGTTAAAAAAATCATATTACACATACTAATATTGATATATATGTTATAATTTTTTTTTTAAAGTATTAACTGTTAAACTTACCAACAGCAGCTGGTCTAGATTGCACTAAAACTTGTATAAAAGTATGTGTAAATTGTATAAAAGTATGTCTAAAAGTATGTGTAAAAGTGAAATTGGTATTTCCTCTATAAAAATATAAAGTTACAATTTATGGACTTACCAGACACAACAGGTGGCAAAGGCACTATAAATCAAAAAAAGAATGTTTTACAAACTATTAAAAACATTGCATAAAAGTAGGTATATTGTATATCATCTATAAAGTTATAATTTATATATTATAATATTTATCTATAAAGCTACAACTTATGGACTTACCAGACACAACAGGTGGCAAAGGCACTATAAATCAAAAAAAGAATGTTTTACAAACTATTAAAAACATTGCATAAAAGTAGGTATATTGTATATTATCTATAAAGTTATAATTTATATATTATAATATTTATCTATAAAGCTACAATTTATGGACTTACCAGACACAACAGGTGGCAAAGGCACTATAAATCAAAAAAAGAATGTTTTACAAACTATTAAAAACATTGCATAAAAGTAGGTATATTGTATATTATCTATAAAGTTATAATTTATATATTATAATATTTATCTATAAAGCTACAATTTATGGACTTACCAGACACAACAGGTGGCAAAGGCACTATAAATCAAAAAAAGAATGTTTTACAAACTATTAAAAACATTGCATAAAAGTAGGTATATTGTATATCATCTATTGAAATATTAAGTTATAATGTATTGACTTACCAGACACAACAGGTGACAAAGACACTAAAAATCATAAAAAAAAACTGTTTTAAAAACTACTAAAAATATCTTGATATTGGTATGTTACTAAAAGTATTTTTATAAAATCATAATTCTTAAAATGATAATAATGAAGCAGTTTCAGATAATGCTAAAGGTTATTATAAAAAAAGGAATTGTTAAATTAAAAAATAAAACAAAATAAAAGCAAAGTAATATTTATATAAATTTTAAAAATTTTTTTAAAATTATTAACTTATAAACTTACCAACAGAAGCTGATCTAGATTGCACTAAAAATTGTATAAAGGTTATATTTGATTTACAATTGTAATAGAAAGTCAAATATAAATTCTATACAATTAAAAATTGTATAAAATTTATATTTGACTTACAAAAATAACATATTAAATTCTATATTTGGTTTACAAAATAACATTTCAAAATATTGTAATAATTTATAACTCAACAAAACATTGTTTATTTTTCCAAGTTATAGGTAGTGCTGTTATCAATTTTATAACTAAATCTAATAAAAGTCAAATAAGTCAACTTAGAATAATCTATTAGTCAATTTATTTGACTATGGACTTTATACTAATTGAGCTTCAAGATCTTAATGTCACCTATCAGTGACATGAGTAGTGGGTTGGAGTCCCACATCACAAAACCTGTCATTACGACCCTAAAATCTTAAACAATTTTTCACTAGGTTGTACTAAAAAGTAAGAAAAGAATGAGCTTCTTAAACTTTGAAAAGGGCTCTTAAATTTGCTTGACTCCCTCCCAATTGTATAAAAGTACTAGACACAACAGGTAGCAAAGGTACTACAAATTACAAATCATCACAAACTTTTTAATTTTGTTAAAAACATCTGAATATTGTTATGTAATTAATAATCATTTTAATGAATCATAATTTAAAAATTTGCGAAAATGAAGTTCTACAAGTTATTCTAATTTTGATATCATAAATTCTATAATCTTTTTAATGAGTGACAACTTACTGTTGAGAAGCAATCTACACTTTTTACCAACAGTAAAAAGTGTAGATTGCACTAAAGATTATATAAAAGTTGGTTATTAGTTTAATATAAAATTTAGTGTTACTTATAAACATTTGAAAAATATCGTATTAAATCTTTTACATTTTTTTCATTCAGTCATGTTTTCATGAACAATTTTTTTAAACGAATATAAATTTATTGAAACAGCCTTAGGTACTACAGGTATTATAGGCTTATGCAAAATATTTAAATTTGCTTAAGCTTATATTTTGTATAAAATACGCTTATTTTGATAAGTGAAATACTTAGATTATTTCAAACAGTTATACACTAAACATGTAAAATCAGTATTATTCATTTTACTTACTAATAAGGTTCCTTAATTCACCTAAAAAATAACATTAAATTACAGAAAACAAAAAACAATTTAGGGTCAAAACAAAGTTAACAATTAACACGAACAAAAGGAAAAGTAAATTAGCCTACTTAAAAAGGCTAATTTACTATTTAAGGATACTTTAGGGTTTTTAACAAATTAAAAAAATGAAAAAGATAATAATTTTACATTATAAAACTTTGCTAAATAATTATCTTGCACCTAATTTAAAAGTTTTCAAACCTAACCAACCTAGTCCAAAATCATAAAGAATTTTTTGGCTATGGGTAATTTAGCAAAATTCATAAAAAAATCTAATTAAAATTTAGCTTACCAAGAGTTTCTTCTATTTTAGCTACAAAGAAAATAATTAAACACAATTTAAAGCAATATGAAATTTACAAATTACTATGCCTACTGTAAATAAGACTGTAAAATTATTACTTATTAAATATTTACCAAATCTGAGTTCGCTGTGTTCATCTAAACAATGAGTTAAAAAAAAAGTAATTTAAATGATAAAAATGTATATGTATAATAAATATATATATAAATATATATATATATATATATATATATATATATATATATATATATATATATATATATATATAAATGTATTTCGTTTACGTAGAAATGTATGCATGTATATATATTTTATCTCTTACCCCTTAAACTCTTTTTGTGTACATACATACATAAATTTTTATTTACCTCCCTAAGACCAAGAAGGACACTAAAGACGAGAAGACTAATTAATTGTGGTTATAATACGCTCAACTATATAACTGCAAAACACGAACTTTGACAAACAAGGCCACTGTGCAGAGAAACAAGCTGAGCTGAGATAGACAGAGTGTAGAGAGAAAACAAACAGTTAACGCTGGAAATAAAAATTAAAAAGAAATTCACTTACTTTGAAATTGGTTTTCAATACCTAAAATAAAAAAAGTTTAAATAAGTAAAATCAGCTTAAGCAGTGGTGTACACTGGATTTTTATATGTTTGAGTTTTTGACACTTACAGGCATTGTGCAAACTCTAATCTTTGGTATGTTCATGCTTATGTCAAATGAGAATGTTTTGCAAAGAGTTGCAGTGATTATAGCTTGGAGATAAAAAAAATCCAAATATTAGGCCCACCCAGCCCTTAATGCCGGAGCAACAAGATTATAAAATAATTTTATTTTTATTTTTATCTAAATTTATATGTATCAACAAATTTCTAATTTCATGCAGTAACCTCTCTATAACGTTTTTATGACCCTAAAAAATTTTACAGCTCTCTCAAATTGAGGGAGGTTAAAACTTTATATGGTCATAATTTTCAAAAAATAAGAGATTATTGCATGAAATTTAAAATTTGTTGATGAATATAAACTTAGATAAAAAAACAAAAAAAATTACTTTATCAACTTGTTGCTCCGGCATTAGGGGCTGGGTGGGCACAATATTTTTTGTCAATCACCGCAACTCTTTGAAGATTATACTTCAATGTATAATACAACCCTGACAGTAGATATGTATATATATATATATATATATATATATATATATATATATATATATATATATATATATATATATATATATATATATATATATATATATATTTATATATGTATAATCTGAAAATCCAGTGTACACCACTTTTAATATATCTTTAACCTAAAATAAAAAAAGCTCAAATAAATAAATAAAATCAGCAATATCTATTTAAGAGCAAAAATAAAATTGAATAAAAATAACATAAAAAACCTTTAACTAGATTATTCATTTTCTATCTTTTTAATTCTAAACGTATAATATTACAATATTATACATTATAATATAATATACATATATTATACTACGATGTATAATACAAATCTGTAGTATATATATATATATATATATATATATATATATATATATATATATATATATATATATATATATATAATGTATAAATATTATACACTACAATATAATATACATGTATATTATATTACTATGTATAATATTTATTATATATGATAATATGTATTATATATGATAATATGTATTATATATATATATATATATATATATATATATATATATTATATATATATATATATATATATAAATCTGTAATTCCACCTCTTTTGTATGGTTCGGACTTTGTTACCTCACCTAAAGACAAAGCTGAATTGTTTGCTAAAAACTTTTTATCAATATCATCTCTTGATTTCACTAGTTGCGTTCTACCTGATATAGCTGTCAAACAGGCTGATCCATTGCTTGACATTCACATCACTCCAGCTTTTGTATCTAAAGTGATTTCCTGCTTAGACTCTTTTACAGCTTGTGGCCCAGACAACATACTTATTATAGTCTTGCAAAAGAGTTCTCCAGAGCTGTCGTTTATCCTTTCAAAACTATTCAACAAGTGCTTATTCAACAGAGTCTTGTTTTCTAGCCACTTTCCAGCAGCCACCTGCTCTTGCAGCCAACCTCCAACCATTATCACATCTTCGTAATGTTGCTTCTCTTTCTTTTTTTTACAAATACTATAATGGGCACTGCTCTAAAGAGCTAGCGTCTTTAGTGCCACCTAATAAAATTCATTTTTGTGTTACTTGTCATTCAATTAAGTCTCATCCTTTTTTTGTGACTGTTTCTAAGTGCTCCAAAAACTCTTATTTGTCTAGTTTTTTTCCTCAAACATCAGTACTTTGGAATTTGCTTCCTTTATCTTACTTTCCTGATTCATATAGTTGAAATCTTTTCCTGATTCATATAGTTGCAATCAAGTCATTTGTCAATCGTTATCTTGCTCTACAATTTTCATCCTTTCTCTTCCAGTAACTTCCAACACTTATTAGTGGTTGCTTCCAGCCTTGTTGGAAGCAAAGATGTTAAAAAAAAAAAAAAGCTGGATCATTCAGACTAAGGTTTCTATTTTGAATATTTACACACACACACACACACACACTTTATGTTGACATTTTTAAAAGTTTACTTTAAGAATTTTTCTACCTTACATATAATACATATTAATTTATTACATATCATAATCAATTAATCCAATTACCTGTTTAATACAATATACATACATATATATATATATATATATATATATATATATATATATATATATATATATACACACACACATATATATATATATATATATATATATATATATATATATATATATATATATATATATATATATATATGTATATACATATATATATATATACGTATATATATATATATATATATATATATATATATATGTGTGTGTGTGTATATATATATATATATATATATATATATATATATATATATATACGTATATATATATATATATATATATATATATATATATATATATATATATAAATATATATATATATATATATATATATACATATATATATATATATATATATATATATATATATATATATATATATATATATATATATATATATACGTATATATATATATATATATATATATATATATATATATATATATATATATGTATATATATATATATATATATATATATATATATATATATATATATTTATATATATATATATTTATATATTATATGTGTGTATATATATACATGTGTGTATATAGACACGCATGAATATATATACACACATATATATGTATATATGAAAATTACATATATATGAGTGTATACATCTTTATTTACATATATATGTGTGTTTATTCTTCCCTATTAATGTAATTATGATTGGGTAAACTGGTAATTTGACTCCTATTTGAACACTTTTCCAAACTAAAGATTGTCACAACGATATGATTTAGAGAATTTAATTGCACAAATTATTTCCTATAATATTTATATAACTCTATTATTACAACTGTTTTTTTTATAACTTTTATAATGTATTCTTTAAAACTATTTAACTTTAAATCAAAGTTTGTATTTCAAGCTCGTTTATTAACTAATTCAGCGTGGATGATCCAAAATAATGTTTACAGTTTGAACGCATGCGTAATAACAACTCTTCCCGTTCTAGGTCTGCGTTTTTTTGAAAATTCAAAACCTTATTTTGGATCATCCTAAAGAACGCTAACCTATATTTGTATGACAGGTTGGCATGCATTCATGTCTACACAAATCCAATTTGTAAACCTTATATTAAATGGGGTTTATTAAATGATTATTTTTTATTTTTACAAACTTCTTTTACATAATGTCTAGTTTGTTTTTAAACTACTTTAGACTACTTGTATTATTATCGAAATAGATTATTATTTTATTTTAATAGTGAGCATTTATTATTGTGAGATTATTATTAATATTGTGAGATTATTATTAATATTGTGAGATTATTATTAACAGTGAGAGTTTATTATTGTAATGAAATTTTCATGCAGTTGAAAAGTAGCCTAAATATATAATATCTTTGCAATGGAAAAAGTACTGTTAGACCAAAATTACTTGAGTAAAAGTATAGTTTAGTTGTTTTGAGAACATTTAAGTTTATGTGCGAAACAAAATATTTTTCTATTACGGATATACATGGAAACATAAAAAACTTGAATGTTCTCAAAACCTCTTTGTGCGAAAGAATAAAAAGAATATTCGCGAACACTAAAACCTCGTCAAATTAACGAACAAACTAATTCTATTGGTTCAAAAAATAGGCTGATTAAGCGAAATAAAGTTCTAGAGTATTCTTTTTTTGCTTTTTAAAATGTTCTTAAAGCGACTAAAAAATCTGGCTAGCTTATCGCAACTAAATATTATTTACATGGTCAGCAATCGAGAGCGATCGCTCCCGCTTCCCGACCAAGCCTGATTAAAGTGCTTTTATGTGTTGCTAAAGTAAATACATTCTTTGTTAAATAAGATAACATACATGAGAAGGAACTTTTAAATTATCGTTAAACAAAACAATTAAATCTATCAGCTTAAATATTATTGTTCTAATAAACTGGCGGGTTTAGAAAATTTTTCTATTAATGCACAATAGAAGCTGTTGTTTAAAATATTCATCTATCATTCTAGTTTTTTTCTTGCAAAAAATTGTTTAGTTTAGTTTAAGAAAACATTTATGTCTTGGTTTAGTTTAAAAAGGAATAAATTATATAATTCTATGTTTAGTTATGAAGACATTATTTGTAATTATTTAATTATAATTATTTGTAAACTGTTGCCTGTGTAATTAATTTCGTATTATTTGTATGCACCTATTTAAACATAAGTTATTATTTCTTTTGACTGTTTCACCTAAAAATCTAGTGTAAACTTTATAAGTAAATGTTAAAATACTTTTCTTTTTATTTAAAGAATACATGCCAAAACCTAAACCCTCAGTTTTGTATGTACTCTCTGCAACTACATTTATATCAGTCAGTTTATGTGTGCATTGATGAACTTATTTTATGAAACTTTTAAAAAGTTAAAATAATTAATAAACACTATAAATAAACAAAAATTATAACTAAAAGTATAAAGTTTACTTAGTTTTAAAGTTTTATTATTTTGTAATAAAATTTTAAAATTAAAATAAAGTTTCCTTATTAGAGTTCAAACCTGAAACTTTTCAGCTGCGACTCTTTAGTGCGACAATACCAAGAGCGCTACCTCAGCAAATTGCCTAAAATAAAATTTAAGTATTTAAAAAATTTTCAACAACTCATATAATTTTCTGTTTACTTTGCAGTACTCATTTTAAGTATATCACATATTGCATTTTTATAAAAACTATTTCTTAAAAAATATTTCTTCAATTAGCTTTTGTTAAATAAAGCTAACATATCAATAAAAACATTTTTAAACAAATGAGATATTTTTATTTATAACATTTTATTATTTATATATATTTTACTAATTACACAAAATGCATTTATATTTATGTATTTTTTCCATATATTTCACAAAAATATGACCTGAATGATCACTACTTATAGTTGCAGGTATGATATGTAAATCTTTTGTTTTATACTGCTGGTATATATGCTGAACTAAAGGCTTCATAAAAGAAACATGTCATCTATGAAAATTTAAAATACATCTCATTTACCAGATACACAAAATAAAGCAAACTAATGGAGAAAACCAGTTTGCCAAACTTTATTGAATACTTTAGATATGTCTAGTGCAATAGCCCTTGCTTTGCTGTCACCATCTAATGCATAATAGAATTTACAGTCACAGCAATTTATGTTTATGTTTATATAATAGAATTTACTATATATAATAGAATTTTATATAATAGAATTTACAATTTATATTTTATATAATTTACAGTTTATATAATAGAATTTACATAATAGAATTTACAGTCACAGCAATTTATGTTTATGTTTATGTTTATGTTTTTTATGTTTTTTTATGTATGTTTGTGTTCTGTCTGAACCTCTGGCGCGGTGTTGACTCACCCGTAAGTTGATTTATGTTTGTTTGTGTTCTGTTTATACTCTAATGCAGCGTGAGCTCAGTAACTAACTACTTACTCCAACTACAAAACGTACACTCACCTTAGACTCCTGTATTTTGTTAGATGCAGTGTTTTTCCTAATGCACTTCCAAAATGTCATGCCTGGTTTTCTCAAAGTACTGTTGCGGGAAGTAGCTACTTTTAACTACTCCAGGTCAGGTCAGGATAATCGAGATCAATCTTGCTACTGGTATCACGTAACCCAGTACCACCTGCCACAAGCCCTGCTGCCTTGCAGAGTGTGCTCTTCTTATGCAAAGGCTAGGAGAAATAAACTCCGACTAAAAATTCCCCTGCCTTGGGGCTCTTGGTTGAGTAAAGGCTAAAGATGGTGTCTCGATAAAAACACTCATCTTGGGCAGATGTTAACTGCATCCAGTTAAACATCCCCTGCCTTGGGGCTCTTGGTTGAGTAAAGGCTAGAGATGGTGTCTCGATAAAAATACTCATCTTGGGCAGATGTTAACTGCATCCTGCTACTGTCTTGTAGAAGGCCTCCTAGGCAAAGACTTTAGGGGTAAGCAGAAAAATTCTGATAACCAGCCTCGAACCCCTTCTTCATCTATTAGGCTGGCGTAGATGTAACCTGTGTTACATTGTTTCCTGCCTAGGATGATGAATGCTGGATCTCCTTGACTCTACTCATAGAATTTTGCTTATGCCTCCTTGATAATGGCTATGCAACTCTTCCTGTTATCTCCATATGAGGGTACAGCTCTAAAACTCAGTTTAATGGTTCTGTGGCGGTCTGGTAGTAAGGTTTCCCGAACTCTGTGGTAGCGCTCAGAGAGGCTGATTCCATCAACAGCTGCAAAATATCAGAGTATTAACAGTGCCATGTTGCGATGGATGGTGTCCCTGTTAATGCTTTTGGTGTGCATTGTCAAGGCCACATAAGGAGCCCTATGTCACGGCTTAGGGTTAATTAACAGGACTGAGACAACTGCATAGCTCATTGATTAGGAGGCTGTGCTCTATCTATGAATGAGTCAAGTTCTCATTAAACCCAAATCATGACCTAAGTAACCAAAAATTTAAAACCTAAAAAACCATCCCCACCACCTAAATATTTTAATATATCTTTTACAAATATTCGCGGTCTACAAAGCAACTTTCCATCAGTTGAGTCTTACCTCCTGCAAAATTCACCAGACTTGCTTGCACTCAGTGAAACAAATTTAAGTTCTGCAATTCCTTCTTCAGATGTCAGTGTTGATGGGTACTATCCTTTGATTCGTAAAGACTCCAATAGTCACATGCTAGGTTTAGGGGTATACATACACATTAATTCCCCTATTTGTCGTGAAATCAGGTTCGAATCCTTTGACCATTCTTTTATGTGCTTTCGCCTAGCACCTCTTCACTCTATCACCTTTCTCTTTGTTCTTTATCGTTCTCCTTCTTCCCATGATTGCACTCTTTTAGATGTTATCTCTGATCAAATTGACCATGCCCTCTCTCTTTACCCCTCTGCCAATATTGTTGTTGTTGGTGATTTTAATGCCCATCACACTGAATGGCTTAACTCTAACACCACTAATCCTGCTGGCACTAAAGCCTTTAACTTCTGCGTTTCTCAATCTCTTACTCATATAGTTAACTTTGTGACTCGTTTTCCTGACAACCCTAATCATTTACCTTCACTCCTTGACTTATGTCTTGTCTCTGACCCTAGCTTATGTTCAGTTTCTCCTTTTTCTCCCTTAGGTGGTTCTGACCATGCAATGATCTCTATAAATCTTTCTTCTCGTACTTCTTTTTTGGGCTCACCTTATCATCGCACCACCTACTACTACCCTAAAGCTGATTGGGATTCCTTTCGTGATTTTCTTCGTGATGGTCCTTGGGCTGATGTTTTTTCTCTCTCAGCTGACAAATGCGCCTCCTACGTAACCTCCTGGATTCAGGCTGGAATGGAAGCTTTTATTCCTTCTCGTCGGTTTCAAGTCAAGCCTCATTCTACTCCATGGTTTTCTCCTTCTTGTGCGGCTGCTATATCCAATCGTTACCATTTTTTTCATCTTTTTCAAAAGAACAACTCTCTTGAGAACAAACGGCTATTTATTGTTGCAAGAAATCGATGTAAAAAGGTGCTTTCTGACGCTAAACTCCACTATTCTCAGTTCACTAAATCTCGCATCTTATCGCAGAAGTTAGGCTCTAAAGACTTTTGGAAAATCTTTAACAGCATTGTTAACAAGGGTAGATCTAACATTCCATCTCTCATTCATGGGACTGATCTTGTTACCTCTCCCAGGGATAAGGCAGAACTGTTTGCAAAGAACTTTTCTTCTAATTCCACTCTTGAATCTTATGGACATTCTCTTCCTTCCATTCCAGTCAAACAGGTTGACCCATTGTTAGACATTCAAATCACTCCGGCTTCTGTTGCTAAAGTCATATCTCAATTAAACTCGTCTACAGCTTGTGGTCCAGACAACATTCCTGTCACAGTCTTGCAGAATTGTTCTCCAGAACTTTCTTCAATTCTCTCTAAACTATTTAACAAGTGTTTGACTGAGTCTTGTTTTCCTGCTTGTTGGAAAATGGCATCTGTGGTTCCAATATTCAAAAACTCTGGAGAAAATTCTGACCCCTCCAATTATTGCCCGATCAGTCTTCTTTCTGTTATTAGCAAGGTCTTTGAGTCTTTGAGATCAACAAATTCCTCACATCTCATCTTGAGTCAAATAAACTGCTGTCAGACAATCAATACGGTTTTCAATCCTCTCGCTCTACGGCCGACTTGCTAACTGCTGTAACTGAAAGATTTTATCGTGCATTAGAGGGAGGCGGTGAGGCTAGGGCTATTGCTCTTGACATATCTAAAGCTTTCGACAAAGTTTGGCATGCTGGTCTTCTCCATAAGCTTGCTTCATTTGGTGTTTCTGGGAAAGTTTTTGAGATTATCAAATCATTTCTTTCTGACCGGTTTATTAAAGTCATCCTTGAAGGCCAACACTCTTCTTTATTTCCAGTAACTTCTGGGGTTCCCCAAGGTTCCATCCTAGGCCCTGTTTTGTTTCTTATCTACATAAACGATCTTCCTGACAACCTTTCATCTAAAGTAGCTCTTTTTGCTGATGAATCAACTTTATACTCCTGTCTTGACAAAAAGTCTTCTCTTTTCGATCGCCTAGAACAAGCAGTTGATCTTGAATCTGATCTCACTTCAGTAATAGATTGGGGTTCACAGTGGCTTGTGAATTTCAACTCTAAAAAAACCCAATTGCTTACTGCAAACAACTACCGTAATATGGTCAACATTCCTATATTAATGAATGGCAATCCTCTTACTGAGTCGTCCTCTTTACGTCTTCTCGGATTATCGCTTACTACTGACCTTTCATGGAAACCATATATACAATCGGTTGCTAAATTAGCTTCTGCTAAGGTTGCTTCTCTTTATCGTGCTCGCCATTTCCTTACTTCTGATTCCATTCTCTATCTCTACAAATCTCTTATTTGTCCCTGTATGGAATACTGTTCTCATATTTGAGCTAGTTCTTCTAACGATTCACTTTCTCTTCTTGACAAGGTTCAAGAACGCATTGTAAATGTTGTTGGACCTGGACTAAGCTATCTGCTAAGCTTGAGCCTCTTGAGCCTCCCATCGTCGTAAAGTTGCATCTCTTTCTCTTTTCTACAGATACTATCATGGTCACTGCTCAAAGGAGTTATCATCTCTAGTTCCATCAACTAAAATTCATTCTCGTTTTACTCGTCATTCAGCTAAGTCTCATTCGTTTACTGTATCTGTCCCTGCATGCTCTAAAAACTTTTATTCATCTAGTTTTTCCCGCACTTCAATTCTTTGGAACTCTCTCCCATCTTCATGTTTTCCTGACTCATACCTTCAACTTTTCAAGTCTTTTGTCAACCGTTTCCTTGCTCTATAACTCTGTTCTTTTTTTTTCCTAGTAACTCCCAACTTAATAGTGGTTGCTTGCAGCCTTGTTAGGAGTGAATGCAAATTAAAAAAAAAAAAAATTAGTAAGTCAGCCATATAACGGCAATAACAAAAACCATGTTGGTTTTCAGAGTGTGTTAGACGCAAGATAGCAGCCCTCCAAATTAGGAAAGATAAAAAAAAACCTAAAACTGTTCGATGTTTGCTTAAAACCTTTGAAAAATAAATGCTGACCCTAATTTGGAGGACTGAGGTAGGGAATTGTTGATCAAAAAACTTGGTTAATAACCTTGCCCATAATAAAAGAAGTTTAGAAATAAAAGAACCAGGAGACTGATCTGTCAATAATAAGAGGGGTCAAAGTGTTCTCCAGAGTTTTTAAAAATTAAAACCACAAGTGCTGTTTTCCAGCAGTCAAGGAAACAAGATGAAATCAAGCTGTTATTGAATTGTTTAGAGAGAATTAAAAAGATTTCTGGATAAGACTTAGGTAAGACTATAATATTGTTGTCTGGACCACAAGCCATATAAGAGTTTTATTGAGAAATGAGTATTGCAATGGTAGCCGGAATGATTTGGATATCTAATACAGAGTTAATCTTTTTAACTAGAATGGAAGGAAGAGTATGGTCATTAGAGTCAAGAGTCAAATTAAAAGAAAAATATTTGCAACCAAATGCATCTCTAACTGTATGGTGTGATGTAAGCTTGATGGCCCAAAGAGTTGTGATAATTCAAGGTGACAGAAAATAGAAGATGCGACATGGCTCCAACTAAAGTCTGATGCAATGCATATCGAAGTAGCTAAATTAGATCAATCGTTGAAAACAATTTGATCATTGATTAGACCTCTCTTTGAAATTCTTCTAGATGATTCTAAGTCATTTAGATCTCTGATTAAGCTAGCGATGGCGTCGAAATGGAAATTAAGACTTATTTTTCGAGTTGCTGAAAAACCATTGGGAAATGGAATTGTTGAAAAGAGTTTATCAGGTGGTAAAAAGAACAAATGCGAGAGCAAAATGTGGTATTCTCATGTCTGTATTCTTAATCAACAACATTCCATCATAACCTGGCACTTTTTTTTTTTGTACGTTCAAATGGAATCAATAAATTCAAATCAACACAAAAGTCTTTGACTAAGTTTTAACGATGAAAGTTGGCGATAAAGTGTGGATGAAACCCAAGCATATGGTGCCGTGTACACAACAATGGTTTAAAAGATGTATAGTTGCACTGCATAAAGGTTTAACAGCTGAAGTTGAAGTCAACAGACATACATTGCCACAACATTTTTCTTATCTGCAGCTTCGTCATATAAACAAAAAAAGAAATTTAACAGCTGATGACGATTACAATCTGACACTATTTAAACTTCCAGAAACAAACTTAAAACATGTTGTCTATGAAGGTTTGAGTTTTCAAATAAATTTTCTGAATGAAGGCAAAGCTGACAAGTATGGACAGCGCTAATCAAAATTATCCAGCAGATTTTGAAACAGATTTACAGCCTGTTCGGTTCACTCACTACGGAAAAAGAGTTTTTCCTAACCGGAAGTATAGCGATTATGTATGAGCTCTTCTTGAGCTAGGGGAGATGTTGTGATTTTAATGTGCATCAATATTTATCAATAGTTAGCTTTGCTAATTATTGAAAAAAGTCACACATTGCTTTTTTTTATTATTATAACATTTTGTATAACAATTTTTAATTGTTGAAAAGAGTCACAAGTTGTATTTTTAAAATATAAAATAAATATACTAAATAACAAACATTTTTTTTTGTAAAGAGGCGACATTGATGTTAAGTGAGATAAACATTAAAAACAAAATGGCTTTTGAATGGGTTGAACAATTAATTTAATTAACCCCTATAAGTGTTCTCAGTACGATTAGCAACAAGGAGAAATAATCATAATTTTGAAATCTTGAGTATTTTTAGGTGTTTGAGCGCTCTATATTTTAGTCCTTAATTTTGATACATAAATTTTTTTAAAGTATATGTATATGCTCACTGCTCTGTCATTTTAAATATCAGGATTTATCTTTTTCATCAATTATTTTATGCTCTATTGTACTTTTTTTAATTATTTGTGCAAATAAATAGAGCAATTGCTCAGCTTTACATGAATAATTTTTTAGCAAAATAGCTATAAAAAAATTTATGTGCGTAGGGCTGAACAATTTAAATTATAAAATAAGTTTTTTTTAATTAAAATTACCAAATTAATTTATTTATTGTGATAATAACATAAAAGCGTTTATTGTTTTGCCATTATGCTTCCAGTTGATAGTTTAATATAAACTTGTTCTTTTTTGTAAAAAAAAGTAAAGCACAAAGTAATTAATGGACAATACTTTTACTGTTTTAATTAATTGATGACAAACAAAAATATTTATAGCTTGTATTTCCAGAAAACTATTTAATATCCAGAAGAAGAAAAACAATTTATAGAAATATTTGGAGTTCACGAAATATCCGGAAAAAATAATTCCTGATATTTAATGTGATAGAGCAGTGAAATTACATGATCATAAGAATAAAAATCAATAAAAAAAAAAAAAAAATTGTAATTAAACAAAAAGTAGTGCATTTCTACTTTGTTTTATTTTTATTCCATTAAATCAATTTTATTTGCTCTATTTTCTTACTAAATCTGAATAAAAAATAAAATTTTTTATTTTGATTTTAAGATTTTATCAAAAAAACTTATCGTAGTTTTTAATTTTACATATCTTATGTCTATAGCACTAACAGGAGCTATTCTAGACTGTTTTCGACAGCGTCAACTGTATTGAGGTGACAGTTTGGGCGCGTAAATTAAAGTTTGAGGACTTTTCTTTATTTTTACGTTTTTTATGGCAAATATTGTTATTTTTGCGAAAAAAAACTGTCAAATTTCCGCCAAAATTTGCCGGAATGGGGGAGTACCGCCACCCAAATTTTTTTCTAGAATTGGCCTTGACTAATACATTTTTTTTTTAAATAAATCAAATTTAAGTTATACTTTTAAAGATTATTGTTATTTTTATTCAGCAATTATATGTTTTATAAATGGTTATATATAAAAGCATTGATCTACATAAAAATTATTTGCAAAAGGGAAAAACCAAACATAATGTTTATAACTCAAGTGGAAGTTATTTGAAAGAGCTTTTTTGTTTGAGGTCATTTATTAAGTACAAAAGCGTTTATCACACCAGTATTTATTTAAAAATAAAAATAAAAAACCAGAACTTACCGTCGATCACAAGTAATAGGGTTTAATATTATTTATTAAAAGGTTTTATGTCAATTTTTTTTTTTTTTTGGAACGTTTAAATGCGAAACTTATTTTCTAAGGATTATTCAAATTATGTAAACACTCAGCACTTAGAATTCACTTTAATTATTTTTATTATTTCACCTAAAAATCTAGTTTAATTTAATTTATAAACTGTATTTAATTAAGTATTAAAATACTTATCTTTTTTTTTAGGAATACCTGCCAAATATTTTCTTTTCCAGCTCATGAGATATTCTTAAATATACTAAAAGCATTTTTTTCCCTGAATTTTAACGGAAATGTCTTTAAAATATTTTTCCGGATATTATTAGGAAAAAATTTTCAGGATTTTTTAAATATGACCAGGATAATAAATAAAATAATGTGTGTTAATTTTTACTGTTTACAAATATTAAATTTAGGTGAAAGATTTAATGCATAATTGTTATATTACTTTTGATATACTATTTGAATAAGCTCATTTTTTTATTCAATATTTGAAAAGCTCAAGTAGTTGGATGGTCTAATTTAAAGTCTATGTAAGTATATAGCAAATTTGATTTAATGAATTTTTGAACGAAGACTTTCTCTACTGTTTCTAACTGTATCTAGCAACAAATTTTTGCTAGATACAGTTAATTCTATTTTTATTGTACCATTTTTATTATTGTACCACTACAAAACTCCATTTTAAACTTGTTAAGAGTTTTCTTTTTTTAACACTGTAGTGCTTCTTACTTTTAATTGCTTTAATAGCAAACCTTGACCTACTAATAATTTAAAGTTTATTATCTTTTTCTTTTTTTTTTTAATAATAATATATTTTTTCTCTACTTGTGTTTATCATACCTTAATTAAAATTCTATTAAATATCTTACTATATATTTTTTATTATTTTTATCTCTATTTTTCCCAATTTAATTTTATTTTAGTTTGGATACTGTTGAGACATGGTTTTAATTTTGTAATTTTCATGAATTGAAATTTACTTTATTGATCATTAGCTAACAGTTGAGGAATAATAGATTGAATTTAACTTCAAGGTAAGGTAATAATTTTGTTTATTAATGACTTAAGAACTGATTTTTATGTTTAATTATGCAAATGTAAATTATCAACTTTGATCTTATTTTTAACAATTTCGGGCTATCAACTAAATAAGTGCTTAATACACAGAAGAGGAATTTTTATTAATTTCCCCCACCCACTGAGCTTATTAAGACCCTCCTTTTTATTTATTATAATGTCAAAAGAAAAAGAAAAAAAAAATTCAATGTAAACCAACATTAAAAATAAGAATTTTAAATTAACTGATAAAAATAAAAACAGTCTGTGTAATTAAGATTAAGCAATTGTTGGCCTTAAAAAAGTTCTAATAAATCTCAAAACAAAAATATTTCTCTTAAAATTCAAAATTAATTAAATTTTAGCCACAAGCTGCAATAAAATAAATTGTTTTCCATGAGTTCTGTTTAAAGGGCTAATTTTTTTCTGAAAAATTCTGGAAAAGTCTTAATTTTTTCAAAATATATCAAGAAAAAATATTATTATTTTTTGAAATAACAATGTTTTTCAATATTTCAACATTTCAAAATTTTTGCTTCAAAATTTTTTTAAATAACATTCGCAGTCAAAATTTTAAATTTTCAAAAAATAAAAAAATAAAGCATTGTTTCATTTTCACAAACGTAAAAAAAATTTTTCAAAATTTATAAAGTATAGTACACTGTTAAATAATTGGAATGGATTCTTTTTTTTTTATTTATTTATTACAATATTTACAAATATATCAATAAGAAAAATTACATGCAAAGAAATCGTTAAAAAATAAAGATAAAGAACGCAGCTACACAAAGAAGACCATACAGGTCTTGTCATCAAGAACCGCTGTTAAAGAACTTTGAACTTAATTTAGATTTTAGAAAAAACAAAAATAAATACAAATTTTAGACTTTTCTTTAGTTATGGTCTTTATGGCTTGAATACTAATTCTTCTAAACTGCACGACTCAAGCGAAAACAATAATATCATAATATTCTTGATAAACAAATATGTCTCACATCTATACAATCACTGAATCTTGTTACTCAAATGTATCTTACAATTACATTAATCTTAATTGTTAATTAATTAATAAATAAACGAAAATAATAAGAATATGATTGCACTAGGTACATCCAAATGCACTTTAAGGTTTTCCAAAAAAAGAAATTAGAAAGCTAAATGATGGTGTCATTGTATGAAGCCGAAAATATCAAATGTTGGTGCGTTTACGTTTACGATTCCACCTACAAAAATGCTAAAACATAAAAATGCTACAAAAATTATGACTAAAAAAGCCAAAGATGGTTTGCAATGAGTTGAAATGTAATAAGTCTGGTAAGTTTGCCATTGTTGCAGAAAATAAAAGTGACTTAATGCTTTTAAAAAAGTCAAACAAAAAAGTTATGTAAAGCAAAACAGAAAGTAATTGATTAGTTAGATTTGATTGAAAAAATGCTTCAAAAAAACTAGACAGTAATTTAGATTTGATATTTTTCTTTGATGATATTTTATTGTCATTAATAAAGCCAAATGTTGCAACTTTAATATTTAAAAAAACAAGTCTTATAATAATAATAATAATAATGTACACTGTGACAACTGATGAAATCAATTGTGGAGCACAACAACAGAAGATGTTGTGCTATAACAGCTATAAATGTTTTATAATAGCATTGTTTACTTTTTAATGTATATAGATATTATTTAGTATTTAATAAATAATTTTTGCAGTAATCTGATTTATCAAGTTTATTTTTGAATTGGTCAATTGTCATTGATTCGATAATATATGGTGGTAAACCATTCCAAGCATTTACGACTCTACAGGAAAAGAAATTATATCTATAATTGCTCTTACAATATGCCTTTGTTAACTTTTGGTTATGACTACGAAAATTGTAAGGTTTTAATTGAACTTGAGATGTCGAGTCGTTTATCCAATTTATTTTCTCATAACCGTTTTGTATTTTATATTGAAAAATAAGATCTCCTCTTAAACGGCGTTCTTCTAGAGTTGTTAATTTCATTAACTGTAATCTTTTTTCATATGGCATTTTTTTAAAAGCTGGTACGAGTTTTGTTGCCCTTCTCTGTACTTTTTCTAACTTTAAGATGTCTTGCTTCAGATAAGGGCACCATGCTTGGATTGCAAACTCAAGATGCGGTCTTACAAAAGTTGTATATAATTTTTTTGTCATATTTGAGTCAAAATATTTAAAAGTTCGTTTAATAAGATTTGATTTGATTTACCAACAGCTTTATCAATATGACTGGTCCATTTTAAATTAGATTGCATCATTACTCCTAAATCACGTTCTACTTTTGATGCTGCTAATATATTATTCTGTTGAGTTTCAGCGTCGAACATTGAATAAGTTATACAAGGATTTTTAAAACCAATGTGCATAATTTTACACTTTTCATAGTTAAATTTCATTAACCATAGTGACGACCATTTCATAATATTATCAATATCTAGTTGTAATTTGTTTATACGGATATCTTCATCTGATTTAAAAATATTTATAATTTTGCTATCATCTGCATACAATTTAATATTATTTTTTAATGTGTCTGGCAGATCGTTTATAAAAATAAGAAACAGAAGAGGTCCAAGGACAGAACCTTCTGGAACTCCACTCTCAACTGTTAGCCATTTTGATACACAATCCCCTAAATTTACTCGTTGCTTTCTATTATGTAAATAGGCTTCTATCCAATTTAGAATTACTCCAACTATACCATATGATATTAACTTTGACATCAATCGCCTATGAGGTACTTTATCAAAAGCTTTTGAGAAATCTGTATACAACACATCAGCACACCAGCCATTCTCAATAGCATCAAATAAAATATCTTGTGTTTCTAGTAGATTAGTAGTACAGCTTTTGCTCTTTTGAAAACCATGTTGGTTACTATTTAATAAATTGTTTGCTAACATGTAATCCATTATTTTTTTATCTCCATTCTTGTGTAGTGGTGTTACATTAGCCATTTTCCATATGAGTGGAGTTTGTTCTTCTTGTAAGGATCTTTTGAATAGTAACTCTAGAGGTTTGCAAAAACTATTTTGACATTTTTTTAACACATATGAACTTACACCATCTGCTCCTAATGCTTTATTGACATTTAGTTCACTTAGTTTAATTCTAACGATGTCTTGAGTTATTATTGAGTCTATATCTAATTCTAAAGTCTTGGTTGTTTTTAACGCAATATTAGGAAAATTTGTTGGATCTTCTATAACAAATACTGAGTGAAAGTTTTCATTGAGGATATTAGCAATATCATCACGATTTGTTTGTAAAGAACCATTTTTATCTGTTATTATATTAATGCCTAATTTTATTTTTTTGTTTGAATTAACATATGCATAAAACAGTTTTGGATTTTCTTTCAATGAGTCAGCTATTTTTTTTTCATAATTTATTCTTTTTGTTTTAATAAGATTTTTTATTGTTTTGTTGATTAAAATATATTGGACTTTCAGCTGGTCACATTTAAAACTATTAGATAATAGTTTGTGCCATAAACTTGTTTTGTTTCTTATTGCTTTTTTTGCTTCTCTATCAATCCAAGGTTTGGGCTGTGGTTGTTTATTGAAGTATGTTTTTTTTTTTAGGAATATATTTGTTGCATAATTTATCATAGATATTTAAGAATATTTCATAGCACTCATTAATACTATTTTTTCCAAAAAAACTTTCCCAATCATTTTCATTGATAACTTTATTTATGACTGTGTAATTACCAAGTTAATAGTTAAATTCAGATTTCCCATAGTTTGACATTTCTTTTTTAGTAGTGTTTTTAAAAAAATATTTCCAGCTAAGTATTTGGTGTCCATTTCTAGTGTTGCCTAGAGTTGGGTTATGATGGATTTTATTTATACGTTCAGGTGTTTCTGTTAAAATTAAATCTAAGATATTACCATTAATTAAATCTGCATTATATGTAAGTGACATGTTTTAAAACTTTATTTTATTTCATAACTTCTGTTGTAAAGGATGAATGTTATTTTTGAATTAGTAAAGTAACTTTTAAAGTCAGGTAACTTATTTTATTTTTATTAAAATTAAAATTTATTTTTGTTATAATTATTAATATTATAATTAAAAGTTCAGTCATTTTCTTCAGGGATATTAGGTTAGTACATGAGGAAAATTTATCTACCTCTTTATTAGTTTATAGACCATTTTTTAAATAGAAACCACTGCTTAATTACATTTGGAGACAAAGTCCCATTGCCATTATTACGAACCTTGCTCTTCAATTTGAAGAACAATTTTCATCAACTTTTTAAATAAGATTGCCCCCTTACCCTCTTTAAACTTGAACAATAACTCCCACCACCTCCTATCATTCCCATTCCACTTTGCATTAAAAACCTGAGAGTTCTATTGGTTATGACAGTTTAGATTAAAAAAAAAAAAGAAATCACAAATACTATCTGAAATATTTTTTCAGAATAGGCATTACTATTTGAGTAAGTTTTATTTTTATTTGGAGTTGATATAAATTGGATTGAACACATTCACTTATAATTAATATTAACTTTTTATTATCTTAGTAACAATTCTTTGGAACAATAAATCGTTGTTTGTTAAAACCAAAAAGTTTGATTGTTTATTTTTATTCAAATGAAAGTTAAGGTCATTTTTGACCTGACAATAAGGTCATGAGTCAAAACTCAATGCAGGGTAAAAATATAAATTTTCCAGAAATAATAAAACTTAAAATCCACTATTTCATAAGAGACAGAAAATTAATTACAAAATTTTCTTCACTTTTCATACTATGGCCAGATGACAGCAATTTTTCTCTGCGTTTCTCAGCACCAATTAAAATTTTTTGGTCTGTTGTATGAATGCCTAATAAAGTAATTATTAAAATTTAAAACTTCAAAAATATGTTAAATTAATTTATGGCACAAAATTTTACCAATATTCTATTTTATTCCTAATGTCTAATTGTTAAAGAAATTTTTTAGCTTATTTATAAATCTTTAAAGTTTGAAACTTAAAAAACAAATATAATCTTCGTATTAATAACAACCTTAATGTCTGTCAAAGAAAAGACTAGATTTGTTACTTAGCATGGTCCTTATCTCTGGAACAAATTAGTATTACCAAATTTTTTTTTTTTTTTTATCAACATATGCTTTATTAGGCTCATTGTAAAAAGACTTTTGGTAGGTCTAAGTTTTTTAACTATTAACTAATTATCATAGCATTGTCTTAAAACAATATATATAAATATTTAACAGTATTTTGATTTTAGTCATAAAAAATTAAATAAATCAAAAGTACGCTAATTATCCTTCATTTAAAATTATGACTTGACTATCAACATAAAACAATTTGAATTATAACAATGTACAAAGAACATTTTAATACAAAAGTTATTTTATTATTTGTCCTTATTTGCAATAACTTTAAATGTTAAAGATTTTATAACTTAAATATTTTAAAATTAAATTACCTTTAACTGATTTTGTCAAGTTGACTTCTAATTTGAAGGTTTTCATGTCTGACCACTTAGTTAATGATTTAAAAGATAAACATCTGACAGATGTTTAACTAATAAAATCATTTCTAAAAGTACAGTGTAAGTAGCTAAGCTCAAAATCACTAAAAAGAAAAACAATTTTAACATATTAGTTTTCAACTTTAAAAAGAATGCAATTTTCCATTAGAAAAATTAGTTAAAACAATTATAAATTATGTTCAAGCACATCACTAAACCTAACTTTTTCAGTTAAATTTTCCTGCTTGAGCAGTTAACATACATTCTCAATCAGATTTAAATCCAGATGATTTCTATGATAATCAAAGACATCAATCTTTTTTTCTTTTAAAAACTTTGTAATGGTTTTCACCTTGTGACATGATGTCCCATCATACATAAAAATGTATTTTTTTATATTTGGGAACCATTGTGCTATTAGTCCATCACTAATTATCTCTTGATCTTGTCTTATTGTCCCATTTACTATATGCAGCCTTCCAGTACCTTGAAAATTAATTACAAATCACACCATGACATGTAGGATACTTTAACGTTGACTCATGACTTGAAAAATCATTACTTTTTTCCAGTCATCTGTGAAGTTTTTATATATTTTTGCTTCACCATAATGGGCAATAACTTTAGTTTATGTGCTGGTTAATGTGAAGTTAAAACAAATCCTTTAAGACGTCTCTGGACTGTTTGTTGGGAAATGTAGCAATGTAGCCTCTTCATTAACAATCTTGATCAATTGATCAGTTGAAAGTTTTCTTTGTTGAAGACAAATATTTATAATTTTTCTGTCAGTCCTAGATTTAATTCAAAATCAAGTTTTTGCTTCACTCTCTTCACTATGCTTTGAAAAATGTTGAGTACCTCAGCTATCTTACACTGTGACATTCTTGTATTTTTTAATAATCCATAAATTAAATATTTTTTGGGGGAAAAATATTACATGTCCTCACCATTGCTAATATTTAATAAAATTGTGAACTTATCCACAAAAAAAATTTTTTTATATATTTTTATTTAAAAAATGTGAGTATTTAAATATACATACCTTTGTAATTAATAAAATATTGTCACAAAATAATCTTCACAAGGTATTGCAATAATTTTTTAGAAAAAAACACTTCTCACACAACCATTCTAAGCAATGTTCTGTTTTAACTGACAACATAAGATAAGAATGAAAATTAAAGACATGAGCAATGTTGCCATTTATGAAATAATATCTTTGGCATTGTTGATAAAGATATTATTTTGTAACCCAAATCAATTCCACAAACAATTATAAAGCGCTTCTATAAAATTCCATTGTTTTTTTTATAAATCTTTATTTCACAACTTTTACTTTTTTCTCAGCGTGTGTTTTAGATACTGATTTTCTTTTTAAAAAAATGTTTGTCACTTTTTGCATGCTTTAATTTTATGATAATTTTTATGATTACTAATTAATAACTCCTAAAACCTTAGTACAAAAACTATTTTATTTAATTTAAATTTTCATGATGTTTTCAAAACAAAGTTTTTCTAAACAATGATAAACTTGCTTTATTTATTATTTTTCAGTTATACAAAGAAATGTTAATATTTCTAGTTGTTAATTCTTTTTATTTAAAGAACTCGCTTCATTTGTTTATAGTTAATATATTGTAAATTAATGAAGCAAACTGAAGACAAAAACATTAGGGTTTTTTGCTAATTAAATATAAATTTTGCACTATTTCTCAATTACCTTTTTTATTATAAACATTCATAAAATATCATTATGGTAAAATAAAAATATATATATATATATATACATATATAAACTATATATATATATATATATATATATATATATATATATATATATATATATATATATATATATATATATATATATATATATATATATATATATATATATATATATATATTTATTTTACCATAATGATATTTTATAAATGTTTATAATAAAAAGGGTAATTGAGAAATAGTGCAAAATTTATATTTAATTAGCATATATATATATATATATATATATATATATATATATATATATATATATATATATATATATATATATATATATATATATATATATATATATATATATATATATATATATATATATATATATATAGACACAGAGAGAAAAAAAAGAGAGATAATTTTTATTTTGGCCATAGATTTTTAATAAACTTTTAATCTACCTATGACAAAGGCTATGAATAAGCTACGGTGGGTAAATAATTATGTTTATTAATATACACAATCTATACCAGCACAGAAAATTTTTGTTGACTAAAGCTGTAGGTCTTGTTAAATAAATGTATTCAAATAAACTTTATTGTTATATATAAACACTAAATATTTAATTTGATTTTAAATATTTATTTACATTATATGTAAATCCTAAAAAATTTATTTCTTCCAAGTGTTAAAATAAACAAATAAATTTAATACTGAACTAATTTGGCAAAAGATTAATACATCTGTCCAACTACACCTGTAGATTAGTCCAAGATCATCTGTACACTTTTATCCAAGATCATCTATATTTTTTTAGTTACATCTTTTCAATGACAGAACTGAAAAGATGTAACTAAATCTAAAGAATTCACAGATGTAGTTTTCTCAACATTATTGAAAAGATGTAACTACATCTGAAGTAATCATACTTTTTATACAGATGTTATTGGACCTCAACGAAATTCCAAATGTTGTTGGACAGATGTTATTATACCTCAGTGTATTAATAGATGTTGTTGGACAGATGTAGTTATACATTATTATAAATACAGATGTTGTTGGACAAATGTTAGCAGACGTAGCAAAAACTGATGTTGTATCATTGGTCCATTAATTTTATTAAATTAATAATAAAAACTTTAGTATTATATTTGTATTAATCTTAAAAATAAATTAAAACACGTTATTTAGTCCAATCATACATTATATAAGATTAAGAATGCGCAACAAGCTCGTATAATTAATTAGTTATATGCAATGATATATTAAGAAAAAATTTTTATCCTTTAACTAATTTTATTATTTATCTAATAGTTATTCCTAATATATCATCGGTTATATGAGATCTGAGATAAGATCCCTGTTTTGATTGGACAAAAAACTAGTTTCAAACAGTCCTCAATTTAAAATATATCTCCAATATATCATATACGCTTGACTAATATTTCATATACAACTCCTAAAATCCGGCTAACGATAAACATTTTGTCGGACCTAAAGCAAGTTAAATTTTTCGTCCAATCAAAACAGGGATCTGATCTCAGGAAATAGCCGCTCGTATTTTTTGTTGTTGTTGTTATGTTTAAAGATTCTTCCGCAAAACACCACAAAATATTATGATTCAATATCATTTAATGGTACTCCCTTTATGGTTTTAGGATGTAAAGTGCTTGATTGTATGCACTGGAATGATAGAGAAGTCTCTTCTAAAGAAGTTTATAAAATTCATTTATTATTATAATATGTTTTTCTTTATCAATTTGTTTCTAAAATAGCTCCTGTATTTAATGATTATATGTCTAAACCTTTTATTTTTGTTCTTTTGTCTAATTTTCTTAGTAGGTATCAGATCAGTTTTTCAAAAAGCTATTTGCTATATTTAAGTTTCTTGGTCACCAAGAAATTTAACTGTAGTTTTCAAATAAAAATTTAGAAAGTTTAAAAGTTCCCAAGTTTTAAGGTTTTATTTCTTTGCTTGTTTAATTTATATTATTGAAATAAGATTTAAGTCAGTCCTATATTAACTATTCAAGACATACATGCATCAACTTAAAATATAACCAATTAATTTATGCTAATTCTTTTTAAAATAAACTTTGTTTTAGATTGCTGAGGGTACTAAATTTAGAAGAGTGCAATTCTCAAACCGTATTAAAGATGCTTTGTCTAGAAATAAAGTAGTAAGGGAAAGAGTGTTTCCAGTTTGCTTTCCTTCAAAAAGTTTTCATACTGGTTATTTTACTAGAGATGTAAGATTTCTTTTTTCTTTTTTGTGTAGATAAAGTTAAACAATAGATTTTAAAAGAAAAAAAACATTAAAAAGTTATCCAAATTAATTTTCATTTCTTGTTTGCCTGTTTTAAACATCTTAGTTTATTATTTCAAACATGTTATTTAACTTGTTTTGTCATATAACATTTATTAAATTTTAACATTTATATTAGTATGTTTCCATTTATTTAAACCAACAACATTAAGGTTGTAGTAAATCTTATTTGCTATTTTTTTGCTGTTGTTTAGGAACTTTAGATTTAATATTGTTTAAAATATGTATAAACTTTCTTGTGTTCAGTATATTTAGTATATTATATTTAGTATCTTGATCCAGATTACTTAAGGCCTTAAATTTAAATGCCTGCTCCTACTGATGGTTTTGTTATATACTCGGTATGTTCTTGTACTATTCCTAATATATGTAATATTGTTCATACAAACTTCAATATTTTCACCAGGGGCGGGTTTTGTCACTCACCAAGGAGGTGGCTAAAATGGTTTTTAATAAAAAAGGTCCGCATTTTTTCACTTAAAAGTGACTTTCTTTTTTAACTTTTTGTACTTTAGTGTAATAATCAAGTTCAGATATGTATAATTACCTATAATAGTCAATTACCTTTAATAGTCAATCCCAATGGAGGGGGGGGGTAACTACCCCTATGCCCCCTAAAACTCACCACTAATTTTCACAGTCTGCTGAAGCTATTAAGTGTATCAATGAAGAGAACTGATCTATCAATCATTTTTACAAGCAATCAATAAAATATCTCATTGGAAGTAGGAAGAAGGAAGCTTGTACTATTGTAAAATAAAATGATATTTGTTTCTGTAGCATTATATATATTAAAGTGTACTTTATTTTTGATCAAATTGCATGATTTCACATTTATCCTTATTAAAACTGATTAGTCTTTTTTTTTTCCAGTTAAATAAGATGTCAAGATCAAACTGTGTAGAGTGATTTATTTATTTTTTATCTAATTGAGTTATTTTCTAAATTTTCAAAAATTTCAAATACTTCTTGGAATATGCATCTTAAATATGGAATTCATATTTTAATAAAGATATAAATTTTATTGAAAAAGTCCTACAAAAAGCCGCAAAAATTGGCTACAAAAGAAAGGGAGCTAGTTACGAGCAAAGATTAAAAGAAATGGGCTTACAAAATCTATCAAATAGAAGAGAAAACAGCGATCTCTTTAAAATGTTTGAACTTATAAACAACCATGATATTATCAATTAGAATTGCGTTCCACAAGTATTGGGTAGGCTTACAGAGGCCACAATCAAAGGTCGAGAAGACATTTTGTTAAAAACTTTTTATTGAGACCAGTTTTTTTATAAACCATATGCAGTGGATTGCCAAATTATTTGGGACACTTCACTTTTTAAGTAATTTTAAAGTTTAAATGATTTTTGCAAGCAAACAAATTTTTTTAAATAAAAAATTTTGAGTGTATTTTAGTCACTAATATAACTATAGTTGTTTTTAAACTGTGGCAATTTGTGATAACCCAATCTGTCAAAAGTTTGGTTATAACTCAATTAGCTGTCAATTTTTGATAAGTGTGGTTGAAAGTCAAAAATTCAAAATTGATTTCAGTTACTTATTTTTGGAACAATTTTTTGCAAGTTTTTTGAGTTTAAAACTATTGAAACCTAAATATTTGTTAATAGTTCAATTAGTTTAGTTATTAATTTAGTATTTTTGCTACTTTTAATGCATAAATCCTGACATACATTCACTTACCTCGTTAATTTTTTTAGTCTCCAGACTTAACCCCCAAAAAATACAGAAAAGTAAAAACCTTACTTCTTCATTCTCAGAGAGAGGTTGCAAGCGTTTCAAAGTCAGTAGTGAGTCAAATTTAAAAAAAAATGATACAAATGTGACTCTAGAACCAGACCATGTCAGCAAAGTGGCAGAAAAGGATCACTACTCCATGTTATGATCGTAAATTTAAAGACATCTGTCTTGAAAACAGCAAAAAATTGGTCCTGCCACATGGTTCTTTTCTACAAGCGATTACTGGAAAACAGGCTCCTGCTCCAGGTCTAAGAATTGTTCCCTGGTAATGAAGAGTATATGTTCATGCATGACTCAGCACTGTCTCATAAAGCTAGAAGTGTTACAGCATTCCTAACTGAAAAAAATGTGCATGTTTTGCCATGGCCAGGGAATTCACCTGATATTAACCCTATAGAAGATTTATGACAGTTTATAAAACCGAAAATTGATAGAAACCCTTATAAGAGAGTGGAATAGCAACCTCAGTCTCCAACACAATGCAGAAGTCTACATAGATAGCATGCCCAGACGCCTGAAAGCTGTTATTGTAGCTAAGGGTGGCATTACAAAATATTAAGATTATTACCTTATTTGTCATGTTTTCAAACTTTTTATAAAAAAATAAATAGCAATGAATAAGTAATTATGTTGTTTTATATTCTAAATAAAACTCTCTACCAATAAAAACAATAAAAAAATAACAATAAGATACATATTTATTCATTAAAGTAGTTTGTACTTTAAAATTACTTAAAAAGTAAAGTGTCCCTAATAATTTGGCAACCCGCTGTAGTTAAAAAGTGTAATTTTTTGCATAGAAAAGTTGTCAATGCCATTTAAGTAATTGATTTCAAGAAAAAGTTTAATAAAAATTTAGCTTTGATGAATTCATTGATGATTTTTCAAGATTTTTTTTGTATTTTTGTTGTGATATCTTTCTACCATTAGCATCTATCTACCTTTTGATATCCATCTATCTTTATTTGGTATGCCAGCTTTTATACAATTCGATCTAGGCTTTATATCAACTGAGATCTAGCTGAGAAATGTCAACTATGTCATCATAAATTTTGTTTACATACTTAAGTAAACATAAATGTTATAATTATAATCTGCTGCTTTTATATGGATTTTTTTTATAATTTATTGTTTTCTGTATAATTAGGCAGCTGCTATATTCCAGCCTATAGATCAAAGATTAAAAGATGGAATATTTGCATATGCTAGCCTTATTAAAAGTGTTGATAAAATGCGGAGAAGATTAGAGATCATTGCCTTAAAAGAAATATTTCAAAATAACGTGTGTCCAATAAGATCAAATAAAAAGTTCTTCCTATCAAATAAAATTATTTGTAATTATATGCTTTTGGTGTACAATTATATAAGTTATACACCAAATAAGTCTTGTGTGTTCTTTTAACAAGTGGCTGCAAATGTTTATAATGTATTTGTTACATTCAGAGTTGACACATTTTTGTTATTTTAAATTTGTTTATAATGTATTTGTTATATTCAGAGTTGACACATTTTTGTTATTTTAAAGTTCTAATAATTGTTATTAGAAAATAAAGAATAGAGTTAAAGAGTAACAATTGGGTTGATGCAAGACTTGAAAATTTGTAGGCTATATGAGTTAGAAAAACTTGATTACGGGAGAAAGTTCCAAAGGGTTCAATTAAGGGGAAAAAACTAAACAAATAAAAATTTTTATGGCATACAGGGACAGATACAGTAAAGAGGTGAGACTTTGCTAAATGACGAGTCAAGCAAAAATGAGTTTATGGAACTAGAGATAAAAGCTCCTTTAAGTAGGGACCATGTTAGTATTTGTAGAATAGAGATGCAACTTGGCGACATTGAAAGAGAGGCTCTAGCTTGACAGATAGAGCAGGTACTACATTTACAATGCATATTTGGACCTTATCTTGAGAAATAAGAGCATCATTGAAAGAACCAGTCTAAATATGACAACATTATTCTAAACAGGGGCAAAAAAGAGATTAGCAGAGTTAGAAATGAAATCGGGAGTAAGAAAATGGCAAGCACGATAAAAAGAAGCAACTTTAGCAGCTGCTTTTTTTTTTGCATTTGCATTTAGCAATCAATTGTATATATGGTTTCCATGAAGGGTCATAAGTGAATGATAATCCGAGAAGAGGACTCAGTGAAGGGCTTGCTATTTATCAATATAGGAATGTCAACAGTATTGCTATTTGTATAATATAGTTATTTGTAGTAAATAACTAAGTTTGTTTGAAGTTAAAATTCACAAGCCACGCAAGCCTCAATCTGTTACAAAGGTTAGATCAGATTCAAGATTGAATTGTTGTTAAGGCAGTAGTATAAAGTTGAGTCACCAGCAAATAGAGCCACTTTAAATGTAAGGTTGCCAGGAAGATCACTAATATAGATAAGAAACAAAACAGGATTAAGGATAAAACCTTGAGGTACCGCAGAAGTTACTGGAAATGAAGAAGAGTGTTGGCATTTAAGGATGAGTTTAAATTAGTGGTTCAAATATTTATGATTTTTAAAAAACTGGAGTATATAATTGTATCATCAGCAAATTGAGCAATTAAACCACTTATTAGGTAAGATTGTTACATAAGATCAATACATTAATATAGAAAAAAACTCCCTTCAGTATGACCTATATGGACAATATTAGGAGATAACAAAAAAAAGATTCAAATTAAGGCTTTTTTTAAATTGTTTTTATTGTAGGCTTATTCTCACTCTCTTTTTATTCGTAAATATTTTTTAAATATTTTTTAATATTTTAATTTATGTGTTTTTAAATTCTTTTTACATCAATCGATCTTTTTAAATCAATCAATATTTTTCTATATCTATATGTATGTTTCTTTTAAGAAAAATAATTAGGAATAGGAAAATTAAAAAATATTTTTTATATATTTATATGTTATATAACATTAAAAAAATATATTGTGTTTTATAGTTAGTATATATGTTTATAATGTTATTTCCATGATTTCAAAGTGGTGTGATTTGGCAAACTTGTAGAGCAATATTTGTCAACCTTACCATTCAAGCAATGTTACTGCTTCAGGTCTAAGTTTTTTCTAGCCTTTAATATAACTATACTAAAAAGTACATAACATTATCTTTGATAATTTTTTGCTTAATGTTGTCACCTTTGGCTTATCTTTATGTTGGTGTCTGTTGTTCAAAATGATTAATAGGTAGTTTCATTACTAGGAATCACTGCTTTTATTTATTTACTAAAAGTCATTCAAGACATCATTTCGCTATAAATACATTTTGTTTATCATGAAATAAAAATATTTAACAACTACAATTCAGGTATCACAACAGCTTATCTCTATCAGGTACATTGATTTTCGATTCACGTATTATGTTTTTGTTTGTATTTACTTATTCGTTACATTTTTTAACTTCAGATTTATCATATGGTGTATTTATTTGTTATAGAAGAACAAATTATTTTAAATTTTTATGAATTTTTTAAAAATATCTGCTGGTAATTAGTCCAGTCAACATTTAAAGTTCAAAGTTGCATATACCATTTTTAAGTAGTTTCTAGACTTTTTTAAATGCTTTTCTTATTCAAGTTGTTTACAAGCAAGGTCTGCAAGTAAATTAGAGCTGAAAAGTTTTTCAGCTTTCAAGAAGATCTAATCTGTTTAATTTAATTTGTTTAAATAGAGTAGTTTAAATAAATGTTTGTTTGTTTTTCGTTTTTTACTTATTTGTTTTTGGATTCTTAAGAACTAGGCAACTTAGAGAAGCAAGATTTGTTCTTTTTTTAGTACAATTAGAAAGAGCTGAAGTGCTTTTTAGTCACTTCAAATCAATTGTTTGTTTGTTTTTTAAATAGAAGGTTTAATAATAATAAAAATTTTTAGACAGTTGAACTGTTACTGATTTGAGTAAGTTTGTTGTTTACTTTGTTTTATTTTTTATTGAATTTATTTTATATTAGATATATTTTATGTATTTAACATGGAAAGCTGGCTGTAATTTGTTTGACAGGTAAGTTTATATACATAAATGTGCCTATATTTCAGTATATTTTATATTTCTCTATCTACATAAATATTATCTCAAATAAAAAATAAAAATAAAAATTTGAATATATATATACATACATATATTACTTTAGACTGACATTGCTTCTTTTTTTTATAAAAGGTTCTGCTTTTATTATTTTTGTGCATTAAGATTGTGCCTGAAGGTAAAAATAACTTTCTGCATTGTAGTCTAAATTCTTTGTTAAATTAAAAATAATATAAAAAAATTTTGTTTTATATTTTTAATGAACAACTCTTTATATAAACTTGTAAAAATATATGAATATCAATAAATCTTAATTTAAAATATAGCCTTTGATTAGAAAAGATCACAATTTGTAAAATTATTTTACGTTCATTTATTCATTTGTAACAGTAGTATAATCACTGGTAATGTGTTTAATGATAACAGATGTATAATATTAGACTCGAAGATGTTTTTAGTGTAAGTGGTAATAGGTGACTTGAAAAAAATTGTTGTCAAATGAAAGAGATAGATTTAGGCCTGATAAAATCAATTGTCGTTGAAATGTAAGAAATTCTGCTCGATGAACAGAAAACTTACTTGCCAAAATTCATTGTCAAGCGGTGTTGATGTCTAGTAATTTGATTTTACATTAGACACTTTAGAATAAAGCAAGGTATGAATTTTACTATTTATAGTAACAATTAATAACAGTTTCAATTTTAAATGATTTTAATTTTTTTTTTTTTTTTCCAAACATAATTTTGTTCTTTTTCTTTTAGTTGCCTTTGTCATCACTTGATTATTTTGCTTACTGTTGAAACATGGTTTTAATTTTGTAAATTTAATATGATGTGAAATTTACTTTATTAATCATTAGTCAATAGTTAGAGAGAAGCTGAATCTTAATTAAGCAATGCTGGAAATTAACTTTGAATTCAGGTAAAAATAATTTTGTTTATTGGTAGCATAAAATCAGTTACTGTTTTTTATTGCATATCTTTTTTACTTTTTTTAACATGCTGCTTTTGAAACACTTCCTCTCTCTCTCTTAGATGAGACTTAAATGACAGTAAGTACAGGGAGAATTGATAAAACTCGTGTATTTACTGAGCTCTTGCGCATTTTTCAATACTACAATTGATAATGACCATTTATAAGATATATTTTCCGAGTTGCTATTTAAAGATATAATTCTTTGAATTGTTCAACTATAATTGTCCCTTTGTTGTTCAAATATTGTAATAAAGAAAATCTTTTAAGTTTCAAGTATTTTACTTTAGGGATCGTCCATATATTACATAATGCGAAATTAAACTTATAGACAAAAGACATATCTCAAAAATCGTGTTTCTCTCACAGCCATCTATATGTTGCATGTTCAAAAACTAGAGCATTTAATAGTTTGTTTTTCAAAATTGCTAAACATCCTATCAAGGTGAAAAGTGAACATAAATAGTGTTATACTTTCTATTGTTCTTAATTAATTATCTTTAGATTTTTATTTCGAAAATTTACTGTTAAAGGTTGTGAGCATGTGTAACTTTATTTATTATTATTTATTTTTTTTCCATAGTTTTTGATAAATATATCTGTCATTTAATATAAAATGTGTTTATATGCCTTATATAAAGTCATATTTGTTTATAGCTGTATATATGTTTATATTGAGTTGTTTCTATGTTTTCATGAGAGAGTATGCAACCTTAATCTTTAAATCTAGCGTGCTTTAATGTCCTAAATTTGAAATAATTGAATAACTAATATTGAATATAAAAACAAATATACTTTATTTAAAGTTTAATAAAAAGATAAATATAACTCTAAAATAATTTTGTAATTTTGCCTTTCATATTTTAATTTTGTTATTTTCACTGGATTTTATTGCTATGTGTTATTGTTGTAATGTTATTGTTGTGATGTTTTGTGTTGATAGACAGCTTGGCTTACCTTCCCGTTGGCGTCTGTTGTTGAAAATGAATCATAGGTAGTTTCATTATTGGAACTTACTGCTTTTATTTATTTACTAAAAACGAAGACAACATTTTGCTAAAAGTGCAATTCAAATCTTAGTTTGATTTTTTTTTGTTAATCCTTTTGTACTTCAAAACAGATTTTATAGTTACATTTTTGATAAAAGTTTATATTAACTGCAATTAAAGTAACTATAAATAGGTAAATTGGTTTTCAATTTTAATGAAATCGTTTTACCTATTTATAGTTACTTATTTTGAAATTTGGTGTTTTTTGTTTTTGTAACTATGATGTAATTCCATTACTTTTTATTTTAGATTTACGTTATGATACATTTATAAGATTTATAAAAAAAACCTGATTTCCTTTTATTGTAAGTTTTTGTTAGTTAAAAAGATATAAATATATGCAATTAGTTCAGTTTTGTTTTTTTTAAATTTTATGACTAATAATTTGTTGTACGTATCTTAGGGGATCTTTGTAAACGGGGGGTCGTAACTAAAAACTTTTAAAAACATGGAGAATACTGTAGTTTTGCGCATTTGTCAAATATTGATTTACTTATGTTTTATTTACATATTTAACTAATTAGTTAGCTTAGTCTGCATTTGCAACACTTTTGAGGAAAGAATAATTGTTTTTAAATAAAAATGTAAATCATTGTTTTACATTTTTATTATTTTAGTTAAAGAAAAACTTGATTACTCTTAATAAAAAAAAACCTACTCACCAGACCACCATTAAAGCAAGAAGAGGGGAGGAACTTCTTTACTTGTGTTAAAATATTTAGGAAATTAAATTTTTAGTAACAAAAGGAATTTTTAGTAAATGATAGCAAATGACCGTTTACTAAAAATTAATGAAATAAACAGGCCAAACAAATAATATAGAAATGGTCTATGTTGAACAGACTTAACAAGACCCGGGTCCGGTCATAGTAGATATTACTAGTAACTTTCCCATGGACTGAATATATAGTTTATACGAGAGATCAGTAGTGAAATATTAAAAAGACGTAGAGGACTTAAGCTGAAAAGGAAGTAAGCAGTATATATACGGCCAGCCAACTTTAAACCTTAGCTGACTTCGAACCTACATTTAATTTTACTTAATGACATTTATTTGGATTTATGGACGTTTTAAAAAATTTTTACTAATCTATGGGCTATGTAAAACAACAATGACATTAATTTTAGTTCAGCTAGTGGCATGTACGCAATCAAAATTTAAAATATTTATTGAATCGCAATCAAATTTTGTTATTTATGTGCCCCAAAAAGTCCTAACGGTCTTGTCACAGAGCACCGCGGAAATGGATTTAACCAGAAAGTTCACGCGTCCTTCCTTACTGTGTCGCGAAATATATTAAAGGCTCATTTCAAACCCAGATCCCCGGCTTATAAAGCAAGCGCTCTAACCACTAATATATAAATAAACCTGGTTTATTTGCACCATGAATCAGTATTATTAACTAGGTTGCCAAAATCGGAAACTTAGTTCCATTTAAGTTAAGGGATAAAAAGCGCCTACTTTGTACCTTATTAAAGTTTTAAGGCTTGCAACAAAGATTTCTTCAAAAGATGTTAGCAAATGATTTTAAAGTTTTGAAAATTATAAGCTACTTTCAATATTAAAAAAAAAAATTTATGGGGTACGATAAAAAGTTGAATTGTGTTATTAGTAACATTCTATCCCCGGGAAAATTTCACCCTCTAAAAAGATATGGAGCAATACAAATAAACTAAAAAAACTTGAACCACTTTTAGTTCATGTTTTTGATTGCCAACTTTCTGTTTCTCACTAAGTATATGCTTTCTGTATCCATACTGATTTAGAAATTTGTTTATGAAACTTTTTTTGGAAATCCAAAATCATCTTCAATCTAAGTACCATATATGTACTTTAAAATACATTTTAAAATATATTTTTATTGATCATCATACTTTTATTAATCATCATTTATTTTTTGGATGTGTTTAATGTGTGCAGAGATGATAAAATTTTTAATTTCACAATTTGAACCTTTGTTTGTAAATATCCTTAGGCAACGTGTTAATTTAGTAGTATTAATATCTGTATATGGTATTAGATATATAATTATTCATACTTTCAACCAAATAAGACAATTTTAGTCATGGGTCAAATCTCACACCTTTTCATGAAAAACTAGGGAAGCGGCAAATGGAGACGAGAGGAAAGGCCATAAAAAGACAGTGTGGTGAAAGCCTCACTTCAGATAAATGCATTGCTAGGCTCACTGAAGAAAATTAGGCTAAAACCAAGCCGAAAATTGTCTTCATTTCAGGTAAAGGGAAGGGAAAAGACATGAAAAAAATAACAATGAGTGATGCCGCAGACAAACCAATTTTATGCACAATGTGGGGGGTAAATGTGGATGACCCTAAAGTTTGCGATCTGAATGTTATGTATGAACTCCCAGCTAATACAAAACGTTCAAGCACGTTCGAATTTTTTATGAAAACGTGTAGAAATTACCCCTATTTTGTTTTATAAAAAATCAACAGTTTGCTTAAATATGTAAATAAAAGGAATTCTTTTACTTTCTCTTGTTTTTTATTTTATATAGTGGTTTTTAAGGATTTTTTAGAAGTAGTGGATGGATCCAGTATATGTAACATCTTACACTACATGTAACATCTTAAAAAACAAAAATAAAATTTTTTAATGTAATTTGATTCACTTTCAAGTTAAAAACCTATTTTTAATTGAATATGGTTTGGGACTTTTATTGTTACTTGATGTTAGAGCAAAGTAAAGTAAATGCAAATTTTATACTTTAATATTTAATTTAATATTACATTACTTCCATGTGATTGTGCCCATCAAGACATCAGGGTTGCATACTTCAAAAAAAGCTTTTAAAAAATTACATTAATTGACCCTTAAGCCTGAGATAAAGGTCAATTTTATCTGTCCTTTATATGGTTGGCTGATCTGATTTGAACAAAACATCTTTTGTATCACGAAAAAAAAAAAAAAATAAATAAAAACATAAATTAAAACATATTAAAATATAATTAAAACATACTTTTAACAAAATATAAAGCTATATAAAATTATATCTTTGTACAGACTTACATATAAATCAAAACTTACATATATATATATATATATATATATATATATATATATATATATATATATATATATATATATATATATATATATATATATATATATATATATATATATATATATTTATATATACATATATAGGGGTGATTGATCTTCCCTATATTTAAATATATGCATTCAAATTATAGCTTATTTAATAATGTATGTTGTTCTCCTTTCAAATTAAAATTTGTAAAAATAAAACTTTTAAATCACATCATTGGTTACTAGTTTGAGCTTAAAAGCCATAAAAAAAATTGTAAACTAAATGTTTTGACATATCTATCTTAACTCATAACTTCAAAACAAAGCAGAAGATCAACAGATAGTAAGTTTGTTTGTTTTAAAATCTGAATCTTGCTTGACATAAAGTATTGGATCATATCTGCAACTTGTATTTGGAACAGCAATCTATATTAAACAAAAAGTTGACCATTTCCAGGTGCTTGCTTGACTGAACTTTAAATGATCTTAAATTACTTTATCACAATTGCTATTGGCGTTGAACTAAATTTCCATTTCCAAATTCATATACTTGTTTATAGTAAATGAACAACAACACAACATAAATCTATACATACACTATTTTGCAAACTTTTCATTTTAAGCTTCGTTAAAAGTAGATTTGTTAACTTAACTTGCTATAAAACTGTATACCTTTTATAAACTTTTTTCCTGCCAATTTAGATAAGTAACATTGTAAAAATTGATCAAACCATGTTACGCAAAAAGATACACAAAAATATTATCGAAAACATGATGCATATTTTTCTTTAATTTGAAAATCTTTAGTTTTCTTTTCTTGCACACAAAAACTTTAATACTTTTTGAAAAAAAATGTTTTTCGAAAATACACCAGAATTCAATACGGTATTTTCATTTGTATATACCCTGTGTATAATAGGTTGATTTTTAAATTGGCTAAAATATAAACCATCACCATAGCTTTAGAGATAGCAATTACAATTGTATAAACCTGGATAATATAATGATATTATGATTTTATTACTTATGATATTATAGGTATTTTTATTGTTATTTTTTTTATTATTATTACTGTTTTATAAAATAAATGTTGCTCCTATTGCTTTTATTTGTTGTTGTTGTTTGCATAAAGTTTCTTATCATAGTAGAAGCACTAAGATAAAAAATATGCATTCATGCATGTTACACTCGAAATTTTGGTTTTAGAAATAATTCCTTAGCCATCCTCACAAAATAACTACTAAACAAACAAACCAGTAAACATGTTAAGATTTAGTTTTCTTTATTATCAAAATATCTTAACAATCGCGGTTCACTTTGATATTATGATCACAAATAATATTCTAATATCATGATTTAAATATAAATTGTATAAAAACATTTGTATTATAGTATAAAATCATGTTTCACAAATTTTGTATTGAGTTACTATTTGATAAAAACATTTTACCACGCATGACCAATAATTAAATATTCACATAAAACCATTGCATAAAACAAATAATTTAACAATGCTTTTTGCATCTTAAATACTTAATTATTCGCTAAAAAAATAAACATTACGTCACCTAACTTTACGCTTGGAATCGTAATTGCCGTCACCCACCTAAATTCGTAAACAAAAGGTTACTAATTTAGTTGCGTTTCTTTATCTTTTTTAAACTTTTTTTTTTCTTAATTCAAAAACATTCAATATATGTGATATTTATAAGCATATTAATATTATAGTCAGAAAAACATTTAAAACGGTACATCACGTTGTTATATACTTTGCATATGTCCTTCACCCAATAGTTCGTTAATATTGGTTACGATGGTAAGATTTAAAGTTATGTTAATACTTCTTTAATAATACTGTTTAGCATAAATCTACTGTTTAATTTTAATCTTTAATATATTATTAAAGATATTAAATTAGACTTTACTTCAATAAAAGTATATGTATTTCAAGTTACTTCAATAAAAGTAAATGTAGGTCACGTATATATATATATATATATATATATATATATATATATATATATATATATATATATATATATATATATATATATATATATATATATATATATATATATATATATATATATATATATATATATATATACATATATATATATATATATATATATATATATATATATATATATATATATATGCATATATATATATATATATATATATATATATATATATATATATATATGTATGTGTGTATATATATATATATATATATATATATATATATATATATATATATATATATATATATATATATATATATATATATATATATATATATACATATATATATATATATATATATATATATATATATATATATATATATATATATATATACACGCATACATATATATATATGTGTATGCGTGTATATATATATATATATATATATATATATATATACACGCATACACATATATATATATATATATATATATACACACATACATATATATATATATATATATATATATATACACGCATACACATATATATATATATATATATATATATATATATATATATATATATATATATATATATATATATACACACATACATATATATATATATATATATATATATATATATATATATATATATATATATATATATATATATATATATATATATATATATGCATATATATATATATATATATATATATATATATATATATATATATATATATATGTATATATATATATATATATATATATATATATATATATATATATATATATATATATATATATATATGTATACATATATACTGTATAAATATATAAATATATATTCATGTAAAACCTTTATATATATACAGTAAAATCCCATTAACTCGGACTCTAAACAGGTATATATGTTTTGTCCTTCTTTTTTTTTAGTCATTTTTAGGCTCTGGCCCATAAAAAGGCCTCCAAAAACAAAAATAGCCCTGGGCCCCAAGAAGTCTTAATTTGCCACTGTCTATATTGCTAATTGGCAATGAATCTTTGTCAGAATACTTTTGATGTCTTATACTATCGAATTATATATAAATGCTGATTTTTATTCCAATTATCCAACTATTTTTTCTCAAAACGGTTCTACAAAATCTCAAAACATCAATGAAAACACTGCTTTATCTATTATTATTTCCCAAAAATCATATGATTCCTATTGTAAAGATAACAGAATACCAAGTGTCATATCAGAGTCTATCAATATTGCTACAAACTATTCTCATTCTTCATTTCTTACTATGTGCCCTCTCTCAAGTGTTATTGAAATGCAAACTCATATTATCCTTATGAAAATAATACAAAAATCAAGAAAAATGTTTATGTTTTTTAATTGTACTAAAGGATTTAAACAGGCCTCTAAGATATCAGTAAACAAAGATTATTTTGTCCCTCTAATATTTTTAAAAAATTTATCTAAAAAAATACTGATATTTTTGCACCTAAATTACCTGTTAAATTACCTGAAACAAATCAGGTTGCTACTTTGAATTCTACTATCTTTGTTCTAGGTTCTACTCCAGAGATATTAGGGTCAAGTAAAAGAACTTCCCTTTAAAAAAAATAGCAATTTAAAATGGATCAATTTACTATTAATTCACCTTTTTCTGCAAAAAAAAAAAAAAAAAAAAAAAAGTTTGTTTAGTATCTTTGCCACTTTAATCAAAAAGTTCTAGTTTTCAATTCAAATGCAATAAATCAGACTGCTCCTTTCAATTCTTTTGGCTCTATTTATTCTCTTGGCTTGCATATTCAGGAAACCTAAAATAAAAAAGGTATTTTTTTGTGTTAATTATGTTATTTTAGGATCTAAAGGATCAAGTTGTAATGCAAGCAAATTTTTTTAGCTTTATAAATCTCTATTTGTGGCATATCCAAAAACACTGTATGTACACTGTGAATCTCATGTTTTCAATCTTTGTGTTGTAGATGTCTGTAAATTACAAGTAGTCAGCAATATGATGGCAAATGTGCGTATTGTATCTCAGTTCTTTAACTTTAGTCCAAAGTGTTTTGATTTTTTGAAAAAAAAAAATATATAGAAAAAATATTTCTAGAAGCTCGTCATCCTCATAGATGTAGGTCATACAAGATGGATTGCTATAATTGATAGTCTAGAGGTACTTCCTGCTATCCTCAAATGCTGATAAACAATGAAGGAAAATCTTGGAATCATGATTCAGTGTGTGATGCAAATAGTTATTTCTTTGTCTCTAGTTCTTTTCAGTTTATTGTTACTTTAATAGCTGTGTCTTGCTTTTTATAGATAACAAGACCAATTTCAAAACAATTTCAATCGGCAAACTTTGACATTTTAGCGTCATGTGAAAAAGTAATAATTTTAAAATAATTTCAATTGTGCGGCCGTGGCGCAGTGGTTAGAGTGCTTGCTTTATAAGCAGGAGATCCAGGTTCGAAACAAGTTTTGGATATATTTCGCGTCACGGTAAGGAAAGAGGCGTAAACTTCTTAGTTAAATGCACTTTTGCGGTGCTCTGTGACAAGACCATTAGGACTTCTTGGGGCACCTAAATAACAAATTAAAAAAAAAAAAACAATAGGAAAATAACTTAATAGAAATAATTCTCCTAGTGAATCAATTAATGAGTACAAAAAAGTTAATATGATTCCTTTTCTTGACCATTTGTCATTTCAGATTTAGTTACGTTTCTCTAATTGAAACATTGCTGTTTATAATGGATTCTTTGTAATGCCAACTAATATTTTAAATGTTTCTGAATGGAGGAAAAACTTTATTCTTTTTTTAATTGAATACGGGGATGCTATATCATGACTGAATTAAATATGGAAAGATTACTGACATAATTTTAAATATTCCCTTCCCAAGACTCAATCGAAATTCCTTTCTCTCATTGATAAACTTACCTTTCCTAATATATTCTCTTTAATTCAAATTCTGGCAACTATTCCAGTAACAAGATGCTCTTGCAAAAGATCAATCTCGGTTATTCATTGTTTAAAAACTTACCTGCGTAACACAATGTCACAGAATAGATTTAATAGTCTTGCTCTAATGCACGTTCATCAAAGTATCAAGATTGACGTAAGTGAAGAGATTGATTGTTTTGCCAACAAATATCCTTGTAGAATGCAGCTTGTAGATAATTTAAATTCAGATTCAGTTAAATTTTGATAATAGAGTTTATATACACTGACACAAAAAAAAGTTTTTAATTATATATTTTATAAAGGATTTTTATTTAATTTTTTATCCATGTTTTTATCAAGAAATTTTTGATTAAATCTTTTTAAACGATTTAAGTTTATTAGGGTGGCCACAGCTCTTTTAAAATTCTTTTACCCTCTTTTTTCAAAACCCTCTAAAATCCTCTAAAAAATTTGATTAAATCTAATCTTTAACTCCTCTATTTTATTTTTTTATTTCTTGGTAACAGTATGTTGTTCAAAATACTCATTCCTGGTCTGCAAAACTGGTTAACGCTTAAAAGTGCATCAGGTTGTAAAAAATTGCTTTAGCAAATCCATATCATTTAACATAAAAAATGACATTATTGCACCCTTTTTAAACCCCATAAGTGTAGAAACATGGACAATAAACCTATAGAATAAAAAAAACTCTGTATTTTTGTGTAATTATAAAATTGTTTTTTAACTTTAAAAAGTTAAAATTGTGTAGTTTTGCGAAAAAAATTCTCTAAATTAGATGCAAAATGTCCTTTTTAAATCCTCTAATATCCTTTTATTTTTTTGTGGTATTTTTTGTGGCCACTCTGTTTATTCAGCATATTAATGTGTTGATTTGTTTTATTTTTATTATAATTTGTTTATATTTTACTTTTGAAATTTACATAATAGATAAAAGATAAAAGTAAAAATTAATCAACTGTAATTCATTTATTTTGTTAAACACCAATTGGAAAGGGAATTGGAAATTGGGGTCAGGGCAATAACATCCAATTTTTGCCATGTATAATAATATCCGTGAAACAACATTCGAAACAATATCACCTATTGGAAATTGGGCTCAGGGCAATAACATCCGTTTTTGCCATGTATAATAACATCAGTGAAACAACATCTGAAATTTCATCTATGTATAATAACATCCGTGCAATAACATCCCAAATTTCATTGATGTATAATAACATCCGTGCAACTACATCTGTAGGCAACTACATCCGAGTTTTTTTTTTTTTAAATGCATAATTTTAATCAGATTAGTTACACATCAAAATTTTTTCGGATGACACCTGCCAAAAAAAAAATTATAATGCATTATTTTAAGCATTATAAATTTATTTTAATTATTTAATAGACTGCCTGCCCAAACTAAACCCTCAGTCGATGTAGCAGCACTTTTATAATATAATAATTATATATGTTTTTTACAATATAATAATTATATATATAATAATAACTACATACGGAATTTTATAATATAATAATTATATATAATAATAATACTTTTATAATATAATAATTATATATATAATAATAACTACATTCGGAATTTTTTTTCTAATAATGTATAATTTTAACCAGATGTAATTACACATCTGATTTTTTTTGGATGTAACTACGTTCGGAAACACTGTTCTCCAAATTGACCGCCAGGTTAAAACTCTCCTTACTCCTGATTTTTTTGCATTTAACTAATCATATGCATTAGTAAACACAATTTAAGTTGTCAGAAAAATCTGAACTAAGTGCTAAGTATATATTTTTTAAAATTATAACTTATAATTTTTCGCTTTTTGATTAAAGTCAGCCATTATGGTGGTCAAAATAAGCCATCAACATTTATTAACTTCGTTTACAAAAAACACATATAACAAATAAATATATAACACATATTATATTAATGCTACTGATTATTTAAATTAAAATTAACTACAGCAGATTTTAGCTTTTTCCAATAATATTTGTGACCTATAGTTCTTTTATAGTTCACCCAAGTTTTTTTAAATTTGTGGTGAACAGCTTCACCACATTGTTCTGCATAGTTTCCTAAGCTAATATTATTGTGTTCTATAAAGGGAAGAATATGACACACTAAAATATGTATTTTCCAGGAAACTTTCAAATCATAGTCAAAAATATCTTTTGCATATAATTGGAGACTTGAAAAAGAACATTTGAAGTCTTTGATTTTAGCAGAAATATCTGCACCCATTTCTAAACGAAACACTGCTGATTTTACTAATGAAAACTTACGCAAACAATTAATTATTGGTAAAATAATAATCGTTACAGTTAAGGTAACATCCCTCTCCAAAACATCTAACAAGGACATAAATTTATTAGCATTGTTTCCATCTAAACCTACTCCATGGTATCCTCTCATTAATATGTAATGTGTTTTTAACCAATTTTGAAAAGGTGGCCAAACGCATAAAAGCATAGTACAAAGTTTATCCACAACTCCCATCATAATATGGAGCTCAGGAGGAGGAGCTGTTTCTTGATTTTCTTTTAAGTATATTAAACAAAGATTTATAACATTTTTGTAATCCTGCATTTTTAGTCTTTTTTTTCCTTCACATACATATTGATCATAACATAAGTCTAAGGAACCCAATGTTCTTAGTTTCCCTGCTTTGAGGGAGCATTCTCCTATTCCAAGTCATTCTGGCAAATATTCAAGCATATTTGCCAGAATGACTTGAAAGTCCAAAAACACTGTTTGCACATTTTAAATCAAATGCTAAACTAAAATCTACTTCTTCTAGTTTCAAAGGTTTCAATAATTTTTGGAGATTGCCATTATCCTCTGAAACCATCTCCACAATTGCAAGGATAAAACAATGTTTCACACCAGAATCTTCATACATTTCGGATGAAGAATAATGATTTTTTGGATCAAAAACATTAATAATAACTTTAAGGAAGTTTTGACCACCATCTATAGATATTCTTGCTATTGCATTAGGGGTATCAATACCTCTTTCATCAATTATAAATTTGATAAATTCAGTTGTATTCTTGACATAAACTATATCTCTAACAACTATTTCATCACTGTCAAGGAATTCTTCAGTTTTACATATATATAAAGTTTCTAGAGTATCCTGTAATTCAGTCATTTTAATATTAATGTTTGATTCTACACCAGTTAGATTACTGCGTAAAGTAGAACACAGTTTTTTAGTTTTGTTCTTAGAGAGTTCTAATACATTCGATAACTCCATAATAGTTTGGAATGAAACTTGATTTACTTTCTTTCTATTGACTTATTTTCATTTACTCCAACTGTAACAGAGAGAAGATTTCCACCAGTAGACAACACAAACTGCTCTCCACTTACAATGTTTTCACGTTCCATTTTACGTTTTAACAATCCAGAAGCTACTTGCTCTGCACCTTTATATCCAAGCGATTCACTAATATCAATTATATTGTTAACAGCTTTACTTTCGCAACAATCATGAGAAATTCCTCTACCTAAAAGTAATAGTGAGAAATTAAAAAACTATTTTAACAGTAGCTTGAAATTGCGTAAAAAACAATAATACATTGAATCAAACTATAATGTAACATAAAGAGAATCAAACTTCAATTAATCTTATTTAAATTATAAAATCATAGTATTAACATACCAAGATTCAAATAGCAGAGCCCGCAGATTTTCTTATTCACACTTGAAAAATTCAATTCTGGCTCAACATCTGTCTGGATACATTGCAGTGAAGAGGTTCTCCTAATAGTATTTCTATTTATCTAAAATACAAATGTGCTTTATAAATTAAATCAGTGCTAATATATTTATTCATAAAAACTACATGATTTTTATTTTATATATATATATATATATATATATATATATATATATATATATATATATATATATATATATATATATATATATATATATATATATATATATATATATACACGCATACATATATATATATGTGTATGCGTGTATATATATATATATATATATATATATATATACACGCATACACATATATATATATATATATATATATATATATATACACACATACATATATATATATATATATATATATATATATATATATATATATATATATGAGTGTGTGTGTATACTTATGATATATATAGACAACCACACAAACACAAAAAGTAGCAATTCATCCACATTAAAGTACCTTTGATATAGTCTCTAACCAGTTGGAAAGATATGCAGTCTCCCCTTTGTTTAGACTAAATAAGTTTCTTCTGCAGTTGGAACAAACTACAGAAGGACAAATTTCAAGATCAGAATCGAAGTTTGGCCAGATATATTCTTGAATTTTTTCGCGCACTGAAGGTGTTATAGGTGTTAAAGATTTTGATCTGATACCTTTATTTATCAAGCAAACTGCACAAGTACATAATTTGAAGTCTGACGCCATGTTGAAAAGTGAAAGTTATATCCGTAATTCAATTATATCATTGCTATAAATAGCTTATTTGACTACCATAATGGCTGACATTAATTAAACTTACGAAAAAAAAAAGAAAAAAACTATAAGTTTTAACTTTAAAAATATACATACTTAGCACTTAATTCAGATTTTTCTGATAACTTAAATTGTGTTTGCTAATGCACATGATTAATTAAATGCAAAAAAATTTAAAGTGGGGAGAGTTTCAACCTGGCGGTCAATTTGGAGAACAGTGGAAATTTATTTTATTTTTAATAATGCATCATTTTAGGCGGATGTAGTTACACATCGAGAAAAACTCTCGGATGTAGTTGCATCTTTCTAAAGATGTTATTAGACATCAATGAAATTTCGGATGTTGTTGCACAGATGTTAATTCAGTAAAGAAAAAAGCGGATGATCTTACACAAAAATGTGCGGATGTTATTTCACTACTCCACGGATGTTGTTGGACAGATGTAGTAATCTTTTCCCATTGGAAACACGCTTCTTAAATCCGCCCTTAAATTCGTTGTTTTTCAAAAACTGTGAATGCTAGAAAATTTAGTTTACACCTGAAAAAAATGTATTTATTAACTTCAATAATCCCTTACCCATTTGTTAAAATTACCCAAGAAAATTTTTCATTAATGTAGCTATCAAAGTTTATTAATTTAGGTATCCAGGGCTCAAATCCATCTAATGGCATATTTTGTGCGAGTACACAAATATCAGGAATAACTTAAAATTAGGACAAAATTAATTTTTTTTTTAAATTATTTGTTCAAAATTGCTGAAAATTCGCTCTATGGTGCAAAAAAGGTAGAGAAGGTAAGTAGACTATAAATCTTTAAAAAAGGGTCAAATGTGGTCGGGGGAGGGGAAGAGTGAATATATATATATATATATATATATATATATATATATATATATATATATATATATATATATATATATATATATATATATATATATATATATATATATATATATATATATATATATATATATATATATATATATATAAACATAAAAAACATACTCTTCCCCCTAAAATGATGCATTATTAAAAATAAAAAAAATGAAATCAAAAAGTAAACTTTGAAGTAATTCATTTCTATCAATCTAATTTATGTCCTCAATAACTTGATTAAGTTGATATTTAGTTAACTTTACATTTATTTTATACCTAAGTAAAAGAAAAATTATGTTAACTTTGTCATGCATATATATATATAACATATATATGCATGCAGAAGTTAATAAAATTCTTATATATAATATAATATTATATATATATATATATATATATATATATATATATATATATATATATATATATATATTATATATATATATATATATATATATATATATATATATATATATATATATATATATATATATATATATATACAGGACTCAATTTAATTTTTTAAAAAGTTCCGGACAGAATGTCTCATTAAAACTTGTTTGGATCGGACAGTGTCCGATCAAATTTTGAAAATATGATTTTTTCGGTTTTATGGTAGATATCCAAGGGGCACCAAATGAAATAAGAGCGCCAATCCGGGTTGCTGTCCCTGGTGGCGTGACAGCTTTCGGCGGCCCTGACCGAATTATGCTATAGAAATCTTTGTCATGTTATTTAGTTTATTTAACGTTAGTCTAGTGAAGTCGTAGTTTCTTTCCTTATTTAGAGTATTTCATCGCAGATTTTTGTTTTTCAATAAAATAGTTTCAATTTAATACTGTATGCTTTTTTAGACTTAAATTTTCACGCTGTAACTAACAACGCTTTTTTTTTTTTTTTTTTTTTCAATTTGACGTCGGCTGTTCTGATGTTTAAGTGCAATTTAAGTGCAATAAAAAAATCGTTACGCTACAAATAACCTTTCACTGTTGATCTTTTTTTTTTTTTGTCAAGTTTTTTTTTAACCATCAATCTTTTTTTTTTTTTATGATAAATTTAAACGTTTGAAACTATTTTTCTGTCTTTCTCAAAATCTTTTAAAAGATTAACTTTTTAAGTTACTTTAAACTATGAATAAGTTAAAATAAATCTTCATGATTTAAGTGCTTTATTTTTTTGTTTTCATTTTTACAAGAATTGTTTAGAAGTTTTTTTTCCAACTTGACTTACTAACTAAAGCATAAAATGATTAAAAATTTTATAACGACTACGTTACTTTTTTTTAACAATTTTTTTTTTTTTCATCTTTTTGAAAAAAAAAATGTTTTTACAAGATATGTTATATTTTTTCTTTTCAATAATTTAATTTAACTTTTCATTAACTTAAATAAAATTTTCATTAATAATCATCAATCAATAAAAGCAACAGCGTTTTTTGTGAAATTGTTTTGAGTAACATTTGTTTTTAACATTTAAAAGATAAGTTTTTAAAGTAATATTTATCAAATGCCATTAAAAACATATCAAAAAGTATTTTTAACTTCGAATTTTTATAGTTTTATTTTGAAGATAACTTGTTTTCTTTTTTGTAAGGAATTGTTTTGCTTATTCTTTAGTTTTTCTATTTTTTTTCTTAGTTTAAGTTTAGCTTAATGTTTCTTTTTTCAGCGCATTTCTGAAACATTTAAATCATCAAAACATCTAAAAAGTCGTGGTCATGTTGTAAACAAAAAAATCATTTGCCTGGTCAGGAATAGCGTTCGATTGTACGCTATTCCTGTCCAAGCTTTGTTTTGTATAAATTAATTCCCGTTTGTCAAAATGTCCAATTACTTTGTAAATTAACCGGAAGTATGAGAATTAAATTTTTTTGTATTTAAATGTTCAAGCTAGAAAAAAATATAAGTTAGAATAAGTCAAATAACACAACTTGAATAATGTTTATTATTACATAAAGTTATAAATGAAGGATTACATTTTTGAATAATGTTTTATTTATACATAAACTAACATCACTATCTTCATTGAATAAGCTATAACTATCTGTATCAAATAAGCTATTTATTCAATTTGTTACTTTTCTTTGCAAAGGCGAAGCAGGAAAAATCATTGTAGATTTTTTCCCAATGCTTTTATTAACTCCTCATCTCTGTCTGTTAATCTTCTATGTGATTGTCTGTTAACATCAAATCTTGCAATCAATTTTTGAGTCACTAAATTTTGCATACATACTCTTGCTTGATGAAAATACAATATTCAATAATTAGTTTTGCAATAAGTCAATTACTTTAGTTAATTTTTAGTTTATTTTTTATACGGGAAGAAAAATAATAATTTTTATATGCGATTAGCAAAACTTCTTGAAAAATAAATTTAACCGCAATGGCTTAATAAATTAAAATAGTAATGTCAGAAAAAATTTATTGCAAATCTTGTGTTTTAATAACATATATAGGCATTGGGTTTTAAAATTTCTTTTTTAATTTTACTTGTTTTCCAACAACACGGCATGCTAACTAGCTGCATTAGGATTTCAAAATATTGTGGCATTTTTGGCATTCTCGCAACCTTTTTTACTCTACAAATGTTTTCAGTACACACACATTTCTCCTTACATTTAATGAAAACTTTTTTTTCTTCTTTTTTTTTCCTGCATTTTGCACTTGTTTTCAAACTTTATGTTTTTTCTTTTCATTTATTTCTTTAATTTAACTCAAAATATTTTTAGCCTTCATAGAGTCGTTTGGTTCAATCGAACCCCCTTTTTATGCAAAATGCTTTTTTGAATTTGACGCCAAAAATTATTTTTAGACTCTTTTCGATGTAAATCAATCAATATGTCAATTATTAAAATTTTTATGATAATTATTTGATTATTATAAATCATTCTCATGAAACAATTTTTCTTTATTGTTTTACAAACGTAAGGCGTCATTATAAGTAACTGTGTTGTGAAATCTTTTGTAAACGAAAAATGAAAAATAGTCTCCCCAGAGTTTATACCGTAATTACAATTCTCTACTAATACTAATCTAGATATAGAGGAAAATTAATTAAAAAACATTAGGCTAATGTAACAGAATTTATTCATTTACAGGGCCGACGGCGCGGGTTTCGAATTGGGAGGGGGAGGGGGCACAATCATCAATTTGTAAAAAAAGTCCTCCATATCTAGATTTTTCTTAAAAAAAAAAAGTCCTTTAGAAAAAAAATGGGGGCACATGCCCTGCCCCCCCCCCCGATGTTGTCGGCCCTGTTACTAAGCTTGTATACTCATTACTCATTTAGCTAACGTGTCATTTAATTAACATTATTCATTTAGCTAACTTGTCATTTACTAAGTTATTAGCTTATTATTAAGAAATAAATACCATTTTATGTTTTTGAAAAATTAATAATTTGAAAAATACACAGGCTGTTTATATAGTTATTAAATGACAATATTTAAAAAGAAAATCTTAGCTTTTAATTTTGTAAAAAATTTGTTTTTTTGTTTAATTTTTGAGTTTAAATGGTGTCAAGTTAGGGGCCATCCATAAAGGACGTCATCATTTTTTAGCCAATTTTAGACCCCTCCCCCCTTCCCTTTGTCACCGGTTCTCCTTTTTTCCCTATACCCCCCTTGAAAAGGACGTCATAAAATCCTGAACCCCCCCCCTATTTTTAACTCCAAAAATTTATTTTATTAAAAAAAAAATTAAAATTATTAAAATTTATTTTATCTCGCAATGATGTTTGAATCTGCTGCTACACCTTTGAAAAATAAAATTAAAAATATTCTCATACATTATCTTCTAAAAAACACATATTTACGTAGTTTTCCATGTTAATTAAACTAAAATAAAAAATCTATAAAGTGACGTCCTTTTCTGACAACCTTTCCCCCCCTCCCCTTGTCCTTTTTGTCCTTTTTAACTCGATCCCCTCCCTCCCCCTCCCCTTTTTGGATGACGTTCTTTATGAATGGCCCCTTAACATACTTTTTTTTTTGTCATTAAAGTGTTTTAATAGTCAAAACTAAAGTTGTAATATCACTCACATTAAACTTTTCTTAAAAAGTTGTAATTAAAATTCCCATAAGATTAATAAAATATTTTATTATTGTCGCTTTTAAAAGCTGTTTTTGTGTTTAGAGTAATAATTTAAACATGGAACATGAAGCTATTATAGAGCAGTTCAGAAAAGAATATAAGGAGTTGTTGTGTATAACAAATCAAACGCTGTTAAAAAACAAATCACTTTTTCTTGTGGTCAAAATTTACATGTTTGTTTACGACTCGGAGATTATTTTAAAGTATCATGAAAGTTTAAAAAAAGAATTATTTTTAATGACTAGTAAACTAGATAAAGTTATCAATGACTATGAAAATAAATTAAAAGAACTTTTTAAAGATGATATAACAATTAACTTTGGTGCATTAAATATTGAAAGCATAAGTTTTTCACATAAAATGAGAGGAGTACAAAGCGGAGAACTAGCTACAGTTACATTTTCTAACTCTAATAATGTTAAATCATCAACAAATTTTTTTATTAAAACACACCAAAATGGAGCTGTAACTGCTCCGTCTGCAGCATCAAAGCCTGTTGACATAAAGGAGCTGTTTGTGTACAAAGCTTTAGAAAACCTAAAAATTGGTCCCAAAGTAAGATTCTTCTTTGATGATCGAGATGCTACGAAAGAGTTTTTCATTTCAACACAAGAAGCTGGTTTGATAATATTTTTTTAATTAGTTTGATAATTATTTTTATTGTAACAAAAAATAGTGAAAAGTGTTGACTAATTTGCATAAATTTTTTATGTAATTTGCAAAATTTCTTTTAGGTTCAACTATTTTAAAACCGAATGATGTGGAAAAACCAAATAATTTTCCTTTTAAACTTGCTAATCACTACAAAGTAAGTATAGCTATTACTGATGACATAAAAAAAGAATTTGATAGCTACGAGCCTAACTTGTTTGAAAGTCTCAAACGAGAACTAACATTGGTAGATATGGTTAGTCGAATATTTAATTTGGGTGATTGCTCTATAAACTCTTCTAACTTTGGTTTTATTGAACAAGAAAATGATTTATCCGCTTGCATTTTTGATTTTCGAACAAGCTTTAATGTTTATGAAAACAATAAAATTTTTAAATACTTTGAACATGGAAACAAGCAATTTTGCTATACTCGGAACAGTTTGTTATGGGCATTAATTGCCGCTGAATCTAGAAATGAAAAAATTGCTCGAGCTTTTTTGGTTTTTAAAAGATTAAATCCATCCACATTTTATTCAACTATTGACCAATCAATGCAAGAGATTGTCATGTATATAAATAGTAGTAACAGTAACCAACTAAAAGAACATTTAAAAAATATGTACTCCAATCTTGAAGAGTATTCAGAATGTACAAAGATAAACTTTAGAATTTTTTTAAATAAACTTAAAAAACATAGTAATTGTATATAAACTACATAATTAATCTACTCTTATTGCTAAGCTATAGAGTCATCACACTGTCTGTCAAGAATAAGGTAAATGCAGTGAGTTTCACATTAACAATTTGTTTCAGTTAATTATTGCATTACTAATTACTAAAAAAGGCTGTGGTTACTTTATAGCTTAAAAGTAATGTTCAAAATCTTATATATTCTTAAATACCTACTTTTCTGATTTCAAGAAATATTTAATTCTTGCGTTGTTTCAGTGTTATCAATTTACTTATTAATATTATTTAAAATATATTCTTAAATTTCAAAATAGTTTTGATTTAAAAATTTATTTTGATAAAAAGTTTAATACACCTTTTCACAGTTCCGATAAAATATTTATGCGAGATTTGAAAAATTAACTTCAACCACATCAGTTATTACTATGTGATGATATACTCATATAGGATTTATTCACTTTCCTCCCACCCAACCTTCCATCCCGACCTTCGTCATAACTAACGTCATAATCCGATAACGTCATAACGTTATAATCCGATAATGTTTAAAAAAAAATAATTAATTTTTAATTTGTCTAAAGTTAATCTAGCGTTATAAAAAAAATATTTAAAAAAGCAAATGCTTTTTAATTATATTCGTTATAAAAAATATAAAAAAGCATTTTATCAAATTATATTAATTGACTTTTACAACATAAAAAAATGGGTAAAGTAAAAAAAATTGAGGAAAGTAAAAAAATAAAAGTCAAACGTCAATTATTTGTCAAACCTGTAGCTGTAAGTTTATTGTTTTCTTTTTTTAAAATAAATGTTTTGTATTTTTTTAAAATGGATGTGTATTTTTTCTAGGTTGTTAAACTCTATGTGCCCGAAAATGTTTATAAAGCGCCTCAAAATTATGTACCTCAAGTGGTTGAAACAAGACCACTTGAGGAATCAGATGAGGAAACAATATTTAGTTTAAAATAATTTTTTCAGAACAAGTTCGCATACTCGATGGTATTATGATTCGTATTGATCGTCATTTAAACGACGGCATAATGAATAGAAATGAACGATATTTTTCACTTAATGGAGATTCAACAACTAGACGAGTGGTTTGTTTAGGATGTTGTTTATGTACAGGAGAACAAAGCGAACATAATCATTGTTGCGCAACAACCGTGTGCCCGTACATACAAGATTTATTTGAGCGGTGCCGCGGTTGTTGTTATTGTATATAAAAATATATTTGTAAATAAATTGTATATATGTAAATAAAAAGTTCATTTATCAAAATGTCTTTTGATGCGACGGACGATTGTTTGTTATATTTATATCAATTTAATTTAGATTTAAAAAAACATTTACAGGAAACGCATTTAAATCAAGGTGTTTGGATGGATAAAGTTCTTTTAGCTGAAGAAAGCGAATTGGATAGTTGTAAAAGAGTATACGGTTTTTATATTAAAGATTTAAAATTGATAAAGACATATCAAATAGAGTTGATAGAAGTTCTTGATTTGCTATTTAAATGTCTTCCGCATCGCGTATTTTATCCTGACACGTGTTTTCATAATTATAGTGAAGTCATTGAACATTGTCTTGATGTGTTAAAAACATTTTATTATTATTTTACGTGTATAGATAAATTGTATAAAAAAATAAACTATGTAAATAGTTTAAAAATAATAGTTCAACAATTGTGTTATTATTGTAAAGGATTAGTTGGAGGATTATATTTGCAAAAAGATGTATTGGAATGTTATCATATTATAAAAAAGGAAAGAGACAATATATTAAATGAAAAAGTTTATTAATGTAAAATTTTGTTTTTATTCTTATAATAAACTTTTAACAAAGTTTTCAAAACTGTTATTGATATTTTCAAAGAGTTCTTTATTTGTAAAATTGTTCGTACGTTTTTGAATTTCTTCGTCTATAATAACACCAATACGATAAAATTCTGCCAACACTCTACAACTATCGGATCCGTATCGGTCTTCTGCTATGTTTATTAGTATTCTTGCTTCTTGAGGGTTGTAACTAACAAATCTGATTTGATCATTTTTAACAAGTTTCATTTTATTTGTTATGAATCTAAAAAAAAATAAAAAAAATTTATTTTAATAATACTTGTTTTACAAAATTATAAAAGTCTCGTTTAATTTCTTCTGTTTTCTCAATGTTTTTAAAATAGTTTGTTTGTTTTAAAACTTCTTCTTGTACCATTAACAATATATTGCCAAACGCTTTTAATGTTGATGGATCATTAATCTTTTCATGTTCCACATTTAAAAATTTTGTCATTATATCGGATTCTTCTCTGTTAAAAAATAAAAAGTCTTGATCGTCTCCAGTAATTAGTTTCATTTTTTTTATTCTAAAATAAAAAGTTAAATAAAATCATACATGTCATTTCTATTAGGTTTAAAATAAGGATTTATAACATAATCATGTTGTTTAAATAACCAATTTATACATTCCATATAAATAATAAAAAAAGATTTCATAATTAATTTATGTTGCTTAGTAGCAGAAAAACAATTTATATAATAAGTATTTACAAAAAGTTTATATATATTATCAACAATGGATAATTGAATATTCAAATAAAACGGTCTAATTAATGCACATCTTTCAATTAATTCAAAACAATCGTCTTCGTGTGATTTGTAAACAGAATATAGTGATAAAATTTTTTGATTATTTTGAAAAAACGAATACATTAAATTGTTAATTTGTTTACGTAAATTTGGTATGACAATTCGTAGTAGTTTTTCAGAAGCTAATTTTCTTTTACATAAATCTTTCAAAGTCCATTCACGATAGTATTTGTCATGAAAGTCTATTTCACGGTTATTAATTTGCAATTGTTTTGCCATGGTTTCTTTTATTGAAAAAAATTCTTTTAAATCATGATGTATTCTAGCATGTCTAAGTAAATTTTTTCTTAACATTCTAAATAAAATCATATTTATAAATATAACAAGGTTTAAAATGAGGGTCATAAACAAATTTACATTGTTCAATTAACCAATCTATACATTGCATATAAATATTAAAAAGAGATGACATAATTAATTCGTCTTGTTTAGTTTTATAACGAAACATAAAATAAGTTTGTTCAAAAAATCGATATACATAACGAATAATTAATTTCTGAACAAATAAATAATGTTTTGTATAAATATCTTCCGCATTGTTAATATTGTTAATAATGCTATCAAAACAATGATCAGTATATATTTGATGATAGAATAATAATTTTTCGTTTCCATCAAAAAACGTATTCAATAAATTGTTAATTTGTTTTTGTAAATTTGGTATAACAGTGTTCAAAAGTTTTCGTAAGCTAATTTTCTTTTACATAAATCTTGTAAAGACCATGTTTTAACATTTGTAACAAGATTGAAAACAAGATCATAGTTGTAATTCCATTCTATCAACTTGTTTTGCTTCATTGAATAAAATTCGTGTAATTCATTAAGTACTTTATTTAATTGTTCTTTTTTCATTGCTAAAAAAAATATACAAATTAAAAAAGGTCATATAAAATTTAAAAAAACAATTATTTTTTATTATAATAGTTCAACAGTTCTTTTTGTTTTAAACTAATAACTTCAGGCGGATAATACAACGGAGTATTACATTTTGCGTTTTCTGCCCAAAATGGATCTGCCACTTTAAAGTTTGGATAACTGTCTCTATTTTCCAGTTCTGCATACGGTGGAGGATTTACACTTTCTTCGTATGATGGTGGTTTTTCAAATTTAACTATAAACTTTTTATAGATATCCTTTCTACCGATTTCATTTAACAAATTTAAAATAAGTTTGATTTTAGCCTCGTTAGTATTGTATTCATAGTGTTGATATACGAAATCTTTGAACTGTATATATTCCATTAAATCTAGTCCATCTTTAATTTTCTCTCTTATTCCGTACGGAATTTCTAAAAACATTTTTAATTTTCGTACATCAGACGTAGTGATGTAGTCAGCTAAACCTCTCATGATTGCACTGTTCATTTTTTTAATATTCTAAAAAAAATATAACATTATATAAAAAAATATATAATATAAAAAATACATTATATAAAAGAAACGTGTATAATAAGTTTATTAATTATATGATTTATTAAATACAAAAAAATACATAACAAATTATATAGAAGAAACGTGTATAATAAGTTTATTGTTTTTTATATAATGTCTTTTTAATTGATCATGTGTTGCAAAATTATCTGTTCCAATAGCTCGGTTATAAGCTTGAGCAGGTTTTTCAAAACATTCTTTTAACGGTTCGCTATAATTGGCTATTATTTTTGTGTTTTCAATACATTCGTTTTTAACTGTACATGTTACAGTTTTCATGAACGGCCATTTTAAAGAATGATCTTTTGGAGACTGTATCATTTGAAAATAAATGCCCAATTTATCTTCTTGATTACTGTAGCCAAAAATTTTAAATCGGTATAAATAACCATCTACAGTATAAGAAGGTTGAGTATGATAAGATTCGTTAGATTGCAATCTTAAATCCATTTGGTCCAATTCTATAATTAAATTATCAGACACGAATTTGTCGTTGATATCTTTCACTTCTTTTTCAAATGTGTTTTTATTCACAAATTCTTTCATTTCCAAGCTGATGTTGTTTAATATTTTTTCAAATGTGTTTTTATTCACAAACTCTTTCATTTCCAAAGCCATGTTGTCCATTTGTTTGGTTAATGCGTTTATTTGTTTGTTAACAGTTTCTAAACTGTTTAGAATGTTATTAGTAGTCATGTTTAAAAAAGTTAAACTTTGTTTTTGATCCATAATAATATTTTTTTGTTTCTCCATTATTTCTTTTTATTCATTTTCAAAACGATGTAAACAACCGATGACATGTTGATCATAGATGTTTTTTTGAATTTGATTTCCACAAAATACACATAATTTAGTTTGATTTCTTTCTACGTGCTCCTCGTTATAAATTTCACATTCATGTTCCCAAGTATCTGTCAATTTAATTTTTTTTCCACAGCTATAACAATCATAATCTTGTGATGTGTTACATTTTAGTTGATGATTAAGTAATTGATCAATAGTAAAGGGTAACTTGCAATAATAACATAATTATTGCAAGTTACCCTTTACTATTGATAATCTTTTTCCATAGCTTCAGCCATTTTTTTTGTATAATTAGTTGCTAAAAAAAGTATTAAATTAATATAAAATTTTTTTTTAAATATTATGGGTAATATTATGTAATATTACGGGTAAAATTATAGTCGAATAGGGTTAACATATTATAAAAAAAATATATTTATTATTAAAAGTAAAAAAATACAAATTATTATTTTTATTATATATCGATTGCAATGACAGCTGTTCAGTAAAATATGTTAAAAGGGGTTCCCCCTTCCCTATTCCCCTTTTTTTTTGGCCAAAAAATTTTGTTAGGCCCCTCCCCCCCCCTTTGTGAAGGAGGGTAGGGTCCAAAAAGGACTCAAATGGAAATACAATCTATGTTATATGATAAAGAAAGAAAAGGAAGTTTTGGTTCAACAGGACATTAATATTTTTTTATATAACTATTTTTGTAATTTATTTTTTAGATGCCTAGTAAATTTATTGAAATGGTAGAGAAAGTTCTTAATAATATGGAGAATAGTGTCAATTTGATAAAAGATGTGGAAAATGCAACACTGACCGAGATGGACAATAATTGCAAATTTATTGTATATAATGGTAATCAGTGTCAAAGTGAACAATGTAAAATGGATGACAATAAAACTGATTTTTGTCATCAAAAACAAGATGCAAGTGATAATGAAGAAATCAATGCAAGTGTTAAAGAAAATGAAGAATGTGTACACAGTGATTCAGATGACGAAATTCTTGAATGTGTACAAAGTGATTCAGGTGACGAAATTCTTGAATGTGTACAAAGTGATTCAGATGACAAAATTCTTGACGAAATAATTGATAATCGAAAATATTATCAAATAAATATTAAAAAATCTAATTTAAAAAAAGAGTTAAGAAATTTAGATCTCAGAGTTAGTCTTCTTGAAGATTTAGTGAAAGGAAGTGATGAAGATACTGAAGAAAATGAAAATTTAAGAATTCTTTTGTTATTAAAAGATTTAGATATTAGAGTAAGTTTTCTTGAAGAACCAAATGGTTTACCTGACGGTCAAAAGATCTTTGTAATTCAAGATATAGTAAAACGAATGAATATTAATTCGAATGATTATCGTTCTACTCTTTTTTCTGCACCGTTTTTTTATAAAAATTATAAAATGTCAATAAGAATTAATTTTAATATGGATCTTAAATATCATAATGAAATGATACATGGCGACTATATTGGCATATTTGTTGTTTTAATGCCACACATTTATGACGCTGTTTTAAAATGGCCGTTTAGTAGTAAAAAAGGAACAATATCATTATTGGGAGAGAAAAAATTTAAAAAATCGTTTATAACCGTTGACGGTATTTATTATCAAAGACCTATTAAAGATCGAATTTTAGGATTCGGATTTGGAAGATTTATAAACAATACTGATCTTTTAAATTATATTGTAGAAGATTCTCTTTTAATTAAATGTAAAATTCATTAATTTTTTTTATATTTCATTTTTTTTTAAAAATTTGTAATTTTTTTTAGGTAACTAATAAAAAAATGTTGTATAACATGATAGAAAAATTAAAAGAAAAAGATAAAGAGTTGGCTCATCAATGTGAAAAGTTGGACGATTATTTAAAAGGAATATACGTATATGAATATTATATGGATGATATACAAGAATTCAAATCTACTGTTTGTAATAATTTGAATAGCGATAAACATAATTACGCATATGATAAAAGTACTATCAATCTATATTTGAAAGTATGTACAAAGTTGATTATCAAGTGTAATAAATCTATTGATCGATTACAAGAGCAAATAAAAAAAGAAAAAGAATATCAAGAGGAAAGAAATGATGCGTTTATTGAATTTATAAAAGATAAAGACGATTGGCCTTGTTGTGCTAAAAAACAAAAATTCGAAAATTATGTTCATGAATTTTGCTACTTGACAAAAACAGAACTAGTTCAAAATTTAAAAATAAAAATACGTCACGAATTATTTAGTTTAATTAATAAAATAGAGTTGATATTAATTGCTGATTCTTAATTATTTTGTAATATGATTTTATAATAAAAAATTTTTTTTAGATGTTAAAAGCAATTAGAAAAAATGTTAAAAATATGATAAAAGATGAACATATGGAAGATTTGCAACAGTTACAACTATTTGCTGTTAGCGAAAGTTTTGATTGCGATCAATACAAATGTGTTACAAAAACTTTTGAAAAATTTGATAAAGATGTGGATATGATCAAATATGAACAAAATGAAATTGTTTTTAAACTTGAACTTTTACATTTATATACCAAGATTGTATTAGATTTGTATCATCAGTATACAATTTGTATACAATTTACAAAATGTGAAAAATTACTTGAAAAAAAGATAAATGTAATGAATAGAGAAGGAAAATTTTTAAGGGAATTGTTACGTTATGATTTTGATAAATGTCGTTCATTATCTTATCTTTATTCTATTTGAAAATAATTTTTTAGATAACTAATAATGACAGATCTTATTTGTGAACCATCGGATCAAAAAAAAAAAAAGTTAGAAGAAGATGAAGCTCAATTAGAACCGGAATTACTCAAAGAAATTCAAACTTTACAGCAATTGGCTGATATTGATGATGTTGACGTAATAATGTTATTGAAATCATCGACAGATTATGATGGTTTAATAAAAAATATTAAAATGAAGTATAATAATTTATTACTTGGTAGATGTTATTATGTGAGCACGTTAAAGCAAAAACGTATTTACGATTTACATCATAAATGTTTATTTGATTTATATCAAAAATTTAGTTTTTCTACTGCAAGATTACATCTTGAATTGAAAGAGTTTGGAGATATTTATTATTCGAAAAAAAAGTTACTTGTAGAAGAAAAATTAAAACACACTTTAGCATATAATAGATACCGTGTTATTTGTAAATTATATAAAATGTTGAGTAAATTTGATAAACAAGTTCGATATTTAAATGACGATTATATGAGTGATATACAATATTTAGAGGGTGATTTAAAATCTTTAGAAATTTGGTGAATTTTTTTTGAGCTATGTATAAAATATAAAGCTATGATTTTTTATTATATTGTATTGATAACTATATAAATGTAAAAAATATTTTTTTAGATGGAATTAACAGTAAAAATAGTAAATGAATTTATGAAAAAATTTTTATCACACAATGAAATTTTTCCGTTTACGTTGGAAGAATTGATTATTCAAGCTAAAGAATTTCAACCATTAATATGTGAAGAATGTGAATTACTGAATATGTTCAATCAGAATAAAATTTTTGATAACGATGAATGGAACATGTTGTTTCGATACGATTTTATGAGATCAGAAGATCAGTTGGTTGTTATGTTGACACAAGGATTTCAAAAACATTTGTTACATACAATAGATCGATTTTTACCACAAAACTTTAAAATATTTTATATTTTTTTAAAAGATTACATAAATGTAGATGTTTTCGTTTCACACATTAACAAATTGAACAATGAAAATAATAAAGTTGATAATGAAAGAAAATGTTATTATTGTAATAATCTTTATTAATTTGTAATTTTTTTTTTAGTTATAATGAATAGTAAAGAAAAACATGACAAAGATCTTCAAATATTTGGAAGATGTATACAAATAAATACTGATATACTAACCGATGAGCATATTGACGAATCAGTAATAAATTTAGAACATCAAAAAGCATACAAAAGTTTAAAAGAAATTCTTTTAGAAGATGTGGAAATAAAATATTTACGTGAAAAATTTCGTTATCAAACTATAGCTAATTATTTTGTTACTAGTTTGAAGGAAGTATATTGGACAGCACAATCTTTATCTAGAGAGAAATGTAATACAATAATACAAACTCATTTGATTTGGATAAAAACTATGAATGAACTTTGTGATAAAGGAATAATAATATCAGAAGATATAATTAAAAAATATAATTACTGTGTATGTACTGTCCCAGTAAGCACAAGACGCATTTTAGACACTTATAGACGTCTAAAACTAGTCTAGGTAAAGACGCACTTTTATAGACGTTTTAAAGACATCTTTTAGACGTCGTTTATGAATGCGTTTTTAAAATGACGTTTAAAAGGCGTCTTTTTAAAAGATAAAAAGACGTCTAGAAGGCGTCAATTTTTAAGACATCTTCTAGACGTCTTTTATAAAGACGTTTTTAAAAGACGTTTAAAAGGCGTCTATTTAAGCGTTAAAAAAACGTCTAGAAGATATCTTTTTTTAAAACATTTTCTAGACGTCTTTAATAAATGCGATTTTAACATGACGTTTAAAATGCGTCTTTTTAAAGTTTAAAAATACGTTTAAAAGACGCGTAATAAATAGTCTAAAATACGCATTAAAAGACGTCTAGATCAAAGCTAAAAGACGTCTTTTCTGAGACCTGTTTATAAATATGTCATTATGACTTCTTTTTGACGGCTTTGTCATTACGCGTTAAGTAGATGTTGTATATTCAAAGTAAAAACATAGTTTTTATTATTTTCAATAATTTGTTCAAGTTTTAAGTGTAAATTAGTTTAAATTAAATTACTTTTTTACACAATTGCTAAAATTGTTGTCACAGGAATCACTAAAATAATTGCTATAATAATAATATATCTTTTTTTTATTAATAATTATTTTTAAATAGATAGTTGACTGATCATGATAATAAGTGAAAATGGCAAGAATAATATATAAGTTAAATATCAGTACTTTTAGTTTATACACCCACAAGCCATATAATAAGTCAAGTATGCGGTCAAAAATTAGCTAGAATTACATATGTTAAATTTTAATATAACTAAATGTAAGTTATAAATGTTTTAAATACTGTTTTGATATATAATTGTTATTATTATTTATTATTTTCATCTTTGATGCATCAACCGTTGGTGGTGATTACAGCAATATTATTTTGATTGCTGGTTCCTATGTATATTTTGTATATACGAAATTATAACAATATATGATGTTATAAATACAATGAATATATACTACATACTACGCGAAAATGTTACGTCATGTACTTAAATTTATCTTGAAAAAAACGTCTAACATACGTCTAAAACGCGTTTTTATAAAGACGTCTTCATTTAGACGTCTTTTAGCCTTATGATCTAGACGTCTACAAGTGCGCCTTTTAGACCTTCTTAAAGACATCTTTAAAACGTCTTTTAAACGTCTTTGTGCTTACTGGGGTATGCATATGTATGTACTGTGTACATAAAAGTTTTTTGAAATTTAAAATTGAATTAAAAAATGATATGATAGAATGTTTAAATTTGTATACTTGTTGTCCTTATTGTGAATATAATAAAATATGTCAATATTGTATATGTTGAAAATTTTTTTTAGATGATAACAGAAGCTAAATTAAATAATATTTTGGAATTGTTAGAAATGGATGCCATTTCTCTTCGTAAAATACAATTTGTATCTATGGAATACATGTTGCACAAATTACACAAAAAAATGGATTGCGAATTTAAAGACGAATATAATTGGGGTTCATTGATATCAACAAATAAAAGACAAGTACCAATGGAAATAGCTAGTTTTGTATTAATTTTAGCTTTATCTAAATTTAAAAAAGGCGAATTTCCAACTGATGATTTTTTTGAATTTTATGATTTTTTTAAAAATTATCATGTCAAAGAAAAATTTATTTACCAATTAAATGAAAAAATTGAAGATAGCAGGAAATGGTATTATGATAAACGAAAGTTGACTGTATTAAAACTCAATGACGTTATGAAAACATTTAGCGAACGACAATGGATTGAATCTACAGTTCATAATACTATTTCAGTTGGTATGATGAAATTTACTTTATCAGATTTGTACGATAAAGCTTTAGCATATAAAGAAATTTGTGGAAAATGTAAAATTATTAAAAATGACGAACAACTTGAAAAACTTTCAATTCCAAAAGCTTTTAAATTAAATGTTTGGATAGATTGGATAGATTTTTTTTATTATCAATTTCCTTCTAATTATGTAATTTTATTTTTGTTAGAAGTGTTGTTGTCAAATTATCCATATTATAAAGACGAAATTTTTTATAAGTTTTATTTGTTTTTTGAAAATTGTGATAAGAATTTAATTATTAGTCAAGTCAATTTAAAAGTGTATGATTATGTAAACAAACTTTTTTATTATTAATAAAAGATTATTTTTTTAGATGGAATTTACAGAAATAATATTAAATTGTGTTATGGAATCTTTTAAAAAAATTTGTGAAAATGAAAATTGGACAGTGGCAGATTTACAATTTAAATATATGGAATATAACGCAGATTGTGCTTTAGGAAATGTATCTGAAATGGAAAATATTTTTGAAGAAACAAATAGCTTTGTTAACAATCATCGTGTTGTTGTGTTCATAATTTTACAATATATAAGACGAAATTTTCATGTTTATTTAAATGTAAATTTTAAAATGTTTTATCAATTTTATGAAAATATGAGCGAATCAATAAAAAAAAATGGAATAAAGAAATACAAATGTATATTAATCTATGCATCAGTTGGAAATCTTATTTAAAAGATGATACGAACGAAGACGTTTTTTATTAATTTTTGTTATAATAATATATTTATTTTAGATAAAAAAATATAAAATATGGATATACGAAGAAAATATCAACAACAAGATTCATTAAAAAAAAAATTAATCGAAAAACAATGCGAAGAAGTTGCAAATGTATTATCGTCTACATTATGTGAAATGAGTGAAGAAATTGATTTGTTAATAAAATTATATAACGAAAGAAAAAATCGACGAAAAAAACATAAAATTATAATATTTGAACTTACAAATAATGAAATGATGTCAATTGTGATGTGGTTTTATAAATTTTATATTTTATATATGTATTCTTAATTTTTTTGTAATTTTTTTTGTAATTTTAGACAAAAAAATAAAAAAAATGACTTTATCAACTAAACCAAAAATGGCTTTTCAATGGTTTGACGAAGGATTAAATTTTTTTATTACTGGTAGTGCTGGTTGTGGTAAAAGTTATATACTTGATGCTATTGCTTCTAGCGATTAAATATTTAAAAATATTGCAGTAACAGCTAGTACAGGAAAAGCTGCTCATCAGATTAAAGGTATGACTGTGCACAGTTTTGCAGGTATTGAAATAGGTACAAAATCTGTCGATTATTATTACAAACACATGCAAGTAGATGTTTTAGAAAGATGGAGAAATACACATGTTTTGATTATTGATGAAATTTCAATGCTTAATGCAGAAACCTTTGATTTATTACATCATTTAGCATGTAAAATAAATCAATGCAATGATGAACTGTTTGGTGGAATACAAGTTATTACATGCGGTGATTTCTGTCAGCTACCACCTGTAAAAGGTGAATATGTTTTCAAGTCTGCAATATGGAAAAAATACATGTTTAATGTTATCGAACTTACTGAATCTTTTAGACAAGAAAATATTGAATTTTTTAACGCTTTAAACAAAATACGTATTGAAAAAGTATCTGATAAAACGGTCGATTTATTAATGACAAGACATTATGAAGCTGATCACAATATAAATTCAAATTTCATACGATTGTTTTTTACAAATATGGAAGTTGATTTTTATAACTTGCGTCAATTAATGAGTATTTCTTCTGATGAACGTTGGTTTCATTCTAAAGATGTTATTAAAAATTTAAAAATAAATCCATTGTTTCAAATACCCATTAGTATAAATATTAAAATTGGCGCTGTAGTCATGTTAGTTAAAAATATAAACGTTAAAGAAGGTTTATGTAACGGTACAATTGGTATTGTAACATTTATAGAAACAGATGGTGTTTGGGTTAATATAAACGGTAGAGAATTTAAAATCGAAAACGTTAGAGAAGACATTTTAGATTGTACTCATAGTATTATTGCATCTAGAATTGGTTTACCTTTACAATTAGCATTTTCTTTAACTGTTCATAAAGCGCAAGGTTGCACGTTAAATAAAACTGTTTTAAATTTTAACAGTAAAATATTTATTATGTCGTTACCCTATGTTGCGTTATCACGTGTTAAAGATTTGAATGATCTATATATAATTCATAATAATAAAAACGAATTGAGAAAAATATTCAAAAATATAACAAGTGATAGAGAAGTTGATTTATTTTATAAAAATTTAAATGAAAAAAATTTGTAACATGTTAAAAAAATATATTTATTTGTTATATATAAAAAAATTTTTTTTTAGATTAATAATAAAAAAATGCATTTTAAGGTTAAGAACATTGAAGAAAAATTAGATAACGAAAGTTATTATCGAGAAATATTATATTTTGTAAATGACAATTATAAAGATGAAGATTTTATCGAAGAAATTGAATTAAACGATCAAATTCAAACACCTGAAGAAATTACTCATCACATTAATCAAAAAACACAAGATAGTTTTCTTATTGAAACAAATAAAGCGTTATCATTTGCTGATTTATTTCAAAATTTTTTAATTGGTTATAATATTGTAACACTTTGCGCTAAATCTACAGAAGACGGTTATTGTAAAATTATAAAAAGATGTTACAATTCGCCTGTATATTATATAAAACCACTAGAAGGATCAATAAATTTACAATATATTAAAAGTAATAACATTCGTTCAGTTTTTAACATTTTTGAAAATGATAGCGGATGGAGAATAATTCGTTTATCTAGTTTTAAAGTAAAAACATTAAGCAATTTAACTGAAAAATCAATGATGAAACTTAGAAATTATGAACTTGCTGGATACAAAAGAGTTTCTGAACTGAGTCCAGAAGAATTAATGTTGAGACGAGAATATGAACGTAAACGAAAGAAAAAAAATTCTAAACTGAGTCCAGAAGAATTATTGAAAAAGCGAGAACGTGATCGTAATCGAAAGAAAAAATATTATACTGAAAATAAAAACAAAATTCTTCATAAACAAATTTTTCATAAACAAGGTCGCATGTATATAAAAGAAGAAAATCAAGATGAATGGTATGGAGAATGGTATTGAACTCATTCTTTAACTCAATGGAACAAACATAAAAGTAGTTCGTTTAAAGTATTATCATACGATCAAAAAAGAAAAATGTTTTTAGATTATAGTATTTTGTTTGAAAATGGTTTGTGTTTTTATTCAGCGTTTGTTATTTCATTATTAATAAGAAAGTGGAAAGTAAATACAATTAAAGAATGGAATAGAAAAGTATTGGAAAAAAACGGACAAGACTTTTATTCTGAAGAAAATATAATGCAATTTCTTATTGAAGATCAAAATGATTCGTGGTTACATGCATTAAGTCTCTTAAAAGAAAAAAGTAAAAATTTATCATTTCTAGAACTCATTGATTTGTGTCACTCTTTTGCATACGAAAACACTTTTGATCGAATAAATATAAAAATATTTTCAATAAATAAAAAAAATAAAAACGTTCGTTTGCTACATCCTAAAATGAAATTGCAATATAAAAGTGTACTATCGGAGCTATTAAAAGTGGTATACGAGAGTGCAAATATAACTAAAGAAGATCAAAATCCTCAGAGAGAATTTTTAAACGAAGACGAAAGAAAAGAAGCTAACGAGCGTAAAAAAACAGTAGTAAAAAAACACTTTTAAAACGTAAAAACGAGCGTAAAAAAACACTTTTCACGCTGTTAGCATGCTTAATGAACGTTTTTCTGTTATAAATAATAATAATAATAATAATCAACTGTATCAATGTTCGGAGTGTGGTCTCAAATATACTAGTGAAATTCATAAACATGAATGTAAAGGATTTTATGTAGCAGACAAATTTTCATACGAAAAAAATAGACATTTTTATGAACCTCAAAATCAATTTATAAACACTTCTCGAAACGTTTTTCTTTTTTTTTATTACATTTGAATGTGAAACAAGTGTTCAAACATCAAATTTAAAAGAAACAGAACACGTTAAACCTTTGTCAGATCTTTCGTACTATTGTCACGGCATTGTTATTCATTGTTTATCTGAAAATTTAGCTAGAGAATGTTTTGGTTTAGATGAAAGAAATAAAGTTATAACACAGTGGATATTTTATTATGAAAATACAATTGAAAGTTTGCAAGCAAATCCTTTAACATTACTACCTGCATGTTTTCAAGAAAATGTTTCTTTACTACACAAAACACATAGACAAATTTTGTGGCAAAAATTGGATGCAAATGACGAAAATGTTGAAAAATATAAAAGCGAACTGAGAGTATATGATTTGTTAATTTTGGCTGACACTTTAGTTCGTTTTACCTACGAAAAATGTTTACCTCGTTTTCAAAACTTAAACTTTTCTGAACACGAAAAATGTTAAGTATGGCAAGAAGAAAATCCTTTGTGTACAATATGCAGATGTCCTGCAGACAAAATAAAGAAATCTGATGTGTACAGTTACAAATTAACTACAATGTTAGAACCAGAAATAAATTTAGTAAATCATAACGAAATTAGATTTTATAACGACAAACGTGTTCAAGTTGTAAATCATATATTTAAACGAGTAAGCAAATTAGAATTGTTTATGATTAAACCGTCAACTCAAAATTATTTAATAACAAGCAAGGTAGAAAAAATTAAAAATGATTTGTTTCAAATATCTAGTTTATTTTATATTTGTTGCAGATGGTGGGAAAAATTTGACCGCACTCTTATAACAAACGGGTTTTTAAGTGATTATGTAAGAATAAACTCGTTAGATCTTGTCGATCACATGAAATGTTTAAGTCAACTCGTTATGAACGAGCAACATATTAACATATGGTTTGAAAATGATCCTATAGAATTACTAGAAGATTCTTTTTTTTTAATACGAGTTTTTCAAAAATGTATCAACGAAGTTAACGTGCATTGGAAATATGAACGTGGAATGGGAATAAAAGATTCTATTACTTTTTTACATCTCATGTCTCGTTTAAATCATCCGTCTGCTCATTTATGGTTTCATTGTATGTTGGAACCGTTAAATAAAGAATTTGAAAAAAAAAGAACGTTAAAAGAATTAATTCAAGATGATAAAGGAAGAGATGACGTCTTAAAAGAATGTTACGGTTTGTTATCATGTTTTGAAAATTACTTGGTTATTGATCATGATCACTTTTCAGGCACAGTTTACGGATTGGCGCACGATTATTGCAACAAAAACTTGGCACGTTATAGTAGTAAATTAGCTTGTCCTATCTTTGCCCACAATGCTTCTTTTGATAATCGTATTATGATTGTTGAAGGTTTAAAAAAAATATTAGATGTTCCTTTATATAGCTACGGAGAAAATACTGAGGACAAACCTTTTATCGCTTTAAAGTGTTGCAATACGGAAAATATGTTTGTTATTTCTAAAGGTGTAAACAAATTTAATATTATTTGCATTGGCAAACACATTAAAATTGTAGACACATTGAAAATTTTAAATTGTTCTTTGGATCAAGCGAGCAGTATGTTATCTAAAAAGGCACAAAATCAAATTATTGACAGCATGTTAAACTATTTGTTACCTTTTTATCCCCATATTAACCAATTGGTAGACAACGAAGAATTTAAAAATTGTTTCATTAAAAAAACTTTGTTTCCTTATTCGCAAATATCAGATAAACTTTTAAACATTGAATACAAAAATATACCTTCTATTGAAATATTTGCTAAAAACGATTTAATGAAATCAAAAACAATAGAAGACGAAATTAAAAAAATTAAAGATTCTTATGAAACTGTTAGTAAATTATGAAATTTTTTAAATTTAAAAAATTTAAAGTCTTTATTACACATTTATACAGTTTTAGATACTGTGGTTTTGGGTTCTGTAATGATTGGTTTTGACGAAAGAACATTTCAATTTACTCAATTTCGAATGTTGTCTCATTTAAGTGTTTTTAGTTATTGTAGTAAACTCAATTCAACTATGAGTCAAATTCAAATACAATATCCGCCCTCTGAAGAACACGAACGTATGATTGAAAAAAGTGTTAGAGGAGGCATGTCTTCAAACGGTTCTCAAAGATATGCAATTGATACGGATTATTTCGAAAATAAAATCGAAGAACTTGGATTGAAAAGTAACATCAAAGGTTGTTTATTTTTTTTAGACGAAAATGGACAATACGGAGGCGCACAACTTAAACCGCTACCATTTCAAATGAAATATTCTTTTGATTTGGAATGTCAAACATTAGAACAAGTGACTGAAAAATATTATCGCGTCAATCCTGACGGTTTTTCAACAAGTGCTTTAGTTCATTGTCAAATCAAAATGGAACCCGAATATCAAGATAAAGTAGGAGGTTTTTCACCTATGGTCGAAAAAGATGATATACCTTTGAAAGATTATTCTCCTACTGAAATTGTAGCTAAAAGAATATTAAAAAAAAATGGACAATACACTATCGAAAAAGATAAAACTGTCAAACTGTTGATGAAATTGAGTTCTCATGAAACCTGCGAATTTTTAGATACTTTGATATGGTTGACAACGTGTTGCGGATGCGTCGTTGAAAAAATTTATAAAGTCTTACCTTTATGGAGATATCCTTTAGCTGAACAAATGGTAAGAAAAATTATTGAAAAAAAAAAAGAAGCCGTAAAAAACGGAGACAAAGTAGTAGACGCTACAGCTAAATTACACACTAACGGTCATTATGGGTTTAAAAGTCAAAACACGGCAATCAAACAAACGAGTCAGTTTATTAATCACGAAGAAAAAGCCTTTCAAAATTTGATAAAACATTTTCAAGACATTCGTCTTGTTTTGTTACAAGAAGGTCTTTCTGAAGAAAAAATAAAACCTTTGTTTCCCATACATTTTCAAAATTTGTTGTACGAAAACGGTAAATTTGTAAACATAGAACCTGAAAGATATAAAATGGACATATTTGAAAAAAAAATATGCATAGACAGTTATGTTACCAATCAATTTACATATGACGAGTATTATAAAGATTTTATTTTTAATAAATTAATGGACGTAAAAACAAAAACTATAATGTTTAGCGGAAAACATAACGAAGAATTTAAAGACGTTTTTGAACTTTTAAAATCGGATATAAACATGTACAAAGACGGTCTTGTGTTTGTGAGTAGCGAAAAAAGTAATTTGGTAAACAAGCAAATGCGTTATGTTGCTTCTCAAATATTATCTTATGCCAAACTTAACGTTACTCGTTTTGCATGGGAACTAGGAGAAGTGTTAAGAAATCATAACGCAGAAAAACATTTGGTAGTTACAGACACAGATTCAGGTTGCTTTTTTATTACTAAAAAAACGGACGACAAGCAAGAAATTTTTCGTTCAAAGGTAGAAGAATGGATTTATTTTTCAAAAATTGGAAAACAATGGATGGATTATTCCAATTATCCTAAAACGCACGAATTTTATTTGAGTTCGTATGCTAAAGAAAGCAATCATTTTCAAAACGAAGTTCCTCCTCCCTCTTATATTGGTCAGATTTTTGCAATGGCACCTAAATGTTACAGCGCACACATTATCAAAAAAAAAGAAATTCATGATAAAGGTCAAGACGAACACAAAAACATAGCAAAAGGATTACCCAATTATAAATTGTGTTATACGCATTACATTAACGGATTTAATACGCATAGAGCCGAAAAAATATTCAGAAATATGCCTAATCAATTAGAAAACGAATTACAACCGTTTTTACAAAATAGATTAGATTTAAACTTTAAAAACGTTACCATTAAAGAACACGTTATTTAATTTTTAAAAAAATTTACACAAAAAAATTATGTATTTGATAACGATTTTTACTGAAATACGCGATTGTTATCGCTTAGATCCGATTCGAGAAGCAAATTTAAAAGTTTTACCCGATATTGAAAAATTTTGTAGCAATGAACATATAAAAACGTTACTCGAAATTGAAAAAAATGTTGTAAAATCATCAGAACGATACAATACAATGATTACGTTTAATCGTGAAGTTTTAATACCTTTATTATTTGATTTAAAAAAACTATAACTTGTAAGAAAAAATTTTTTATTTTAGTTGTAAAAAAAATTGTAAAAAAAATGGAATATAATTTGTTTGATGAAATGTTAGTTGTTAATCAACTCGAAAACAAATTAAAAGATATTGGTTTTGAAAATTTTTATTTAATAGAAAATACTGAAGGAGAAAAAAGCGAATGTTATACTTCTAAATTAATATGTGTTAATCTTAACGGACGAATTCTCATACCTGACTCATTTTTAGAATGCACAAAATATTTTGTTTGTTTTTTAAAAAAAATAAGTTTTGTAGGTTGTTTTGAAGACAGTTGTGATATATGTATTTCTCAATCTCAATCTAAAAAAGTAAATTATAACTGTAATCATTTAGAATAAAAAATGAATAAAGAAAATTATAGTCAAGACAAAGTCGAAGAAAATAAAAAATTAATCTACAACAACTTATTTTTGTTGGAATTATCAAGAGAAATTGGTAACGATTGGAAAAGATGTGGAAGACTTTTAAACGTTAAAGGAGGAGATCTTGAACTCATTGAAAACGATTACAATAAAAGTATTATTCGATGTTTTGAAATGTTTAAAATAAGCGTATATCAAAACAATTTAACAATGGATCAATTGTTTCAAGTTTTGGAAAATTTACCACGTAACGATATTAAAAGAAACATTTTAAAAATATATTATTAACATTACTTATTTTGTAAAAAAAATTTTTTTTTTGTTTTCAAATAAAAAATTTTTTGTTATAAAAAAAGTAGTATTCATTTGTTTTTTTATTATCGATATAAAAAAAAATGGAAGAAAAAGAAGAAAAAATTGAAACTACTCTCGTAGAAAACGAACCTCCTAAAAATGAAAAAAAAGATTCAAGAACGTTAACTGAAACTTTAAACGAAAAAGGTTTTCACAGTTTTTATTTAAAAAGTAAAAATGAAGAACCTGAAATTAAAGACGATGTTTCACCGACGCAAATCAAGTTTAATTTTTTTAAACCATCAAAAGATGTTTATCCTGAAAACACTATTATTACAGGTCCTACCAATAGCGGAAAATCTACAATGGCACGCGAGCTTTTAAAATATGGCAAATATCCGGATGCAGAAATGTTATTTGTTATTCAAATGAGAGAACCTAGCGAATCTCAACACAAAACGTGGCGTGATATTATCAATTCTAATAAAAATAATTTAGAAGCTTATGACATTATAACAGTTGACAGTGCTGAAAACTTAGATCCCGTTATACAACGCGCTATTAGTTTTTCTAAAGACAAATACGGTATTCAAAACAGCGATCATCGTTTATTAAAAACTATATTGTTGTTTGACGACATTAGTGCTTTTTGTCTCAAGAGTCAACAATATACTAGCGCATGTTCTAGCGGATCGCATCACGGAGTAGGTACCATTACTGTATTTCATGCAGTACCTTCTAAATCGAGTCAAGCTTGGAATAATTTGGTATCTCATTACAAATGTATTGTTTCTTTTGACAACAACAGCGAAATTGAAAAAATATTTAAAAATGATTTTCCTTCTGCTGGAAAAATGCATCACGTCATTAGCGATTTACTTAACAAAGAAACTTCTAGTCAACACGGACACTTGGCATTATTTAAAAGAAATTGTTCTGTTGCCAGATTAAGAACCCAAATTACCAATTCCAAAGAACAAAAAGTGTGTATACCTGTTGACAAGGAAAATTAGATTTTGATTACAACGAAATGAGCGTAAACAAAAAAATTGTTACTTTTCAATCGTTTCCTTATGTTAAAGCGCAAAATTGTAAAAACCATTATTATCTTAAATCTCATCACAATCCATTTTGTCAAGAAAAAGAGAAGGAGAACCAACAAACTAACGACGAAGAAGGTAAAAACAATATAAATAGCGAAAAAGAAAATCAAATAAAAAAAAGAAAATGGAGCGAGAGCAAAAGAGCTGCTCTAATGCTTGAAGAAATTAAAAGAAGAAAGAGATATGGATTGTGCGAATCATCAGACGAATTTTCAGATTCTGGAGACAAATCAAACGAATCAGAATGATTGGGACAGCGAAGAACTGTTGCAACTTTTACAAAGCGATTACGAAGCGTGCAATCTCAAAACATCAAAACGAAAAGACATGAGACAAAAATTAGCCGTTCGCAGTCACATTTTTATACCTAAAATGAACAAACGTAAAGATATAGACGAAAACGAAATTAAAATATGGATCAAAGAAATTTCGACTCGATTTAACGCTGTCATAATGTTAAAATGCGAACTTTTGTCTGATCACGAAAGATTACAAATCAAAAACGCTTTTCAAGATTACGTATGTTTAGAAATTAAATTGTTTGTCAAGGAAATTTTATATCCTTATCCCAAGTTTAACGAAAACGGAAAAATTATTTTAAAAAAAGAAAAAATGAAAGACAAAAACAAAACCATATCGGATTTCGTTTACAATAATTACGACGTTTTAAAAGAATATTTCAACTCTATTCGTTTTAAACTTTATCACGAAATTATAAATTATTACTCTAATAAATTAATCTCATTTGACACGTTACAACCTACAAAAACTGTTATAGATTTGTTAAGACAACAATTTGACATTGATTATTGTCAAAAAGAATTGTATTCTCAAAAAGATTGTATTATTTTGAAATATGAATAGATATAAACCGTACGATTTTTCTTATACCCCTTCGCTCGCTTTGCAAAAAGTTTTGGCGCAAAATGCTTACAACACTGACGTCTACAAAAAAACTAGATTGGAAATGGAAAAAGAAACTGAAGAAAAAGAAACAGAAACTGTTCCGCAAAGTTCTGGCATGCCAGAAACAACAATGAAATCTGAAATTTCTTATTTGATCGAAAGATACGATTTACCCTCTTCCCTTATCTATGCCGATCCGATAAATGCAGAAGCGCAAATCGAAGGCGAATTACGCTTTCAACAAGAATTAAATAATTTATTACCTATTGAAACACAGCTGAGCGGTGATTTGACAACATCGCTAATTCAAGATCAAGAAAAATGGAAAACTTATCTCAACGTAGGAGGTGACGCTTACGCTTTTAGCAAATTAATCGGACAAAACAAATACAACGAATTTAACGCTCAAGTTGATCAAAGAACCATTAGAGAAACTTTAAGAACCATGAGAAATATAAAAAAATATGTTCCTCAAGAAGAAAACAATTCTCTTAATCCTATGCCTCCTAATTCTGTACAATCAAGTTTAAATAATTTATCACAAAAAACTACTTTAAATACTGTTCAACCTACTATTAAAAAAGTTTATCTTTTAACTCCTCTTAATCGATTTTTAACTTTTTACGAAAAACCTAACGACGCAGAAGTAACCAAACTCATGGCAAATTTAGCTAGATCAAACATGGCTAAATTAGCTCGCAATTTATTAGACATGTGTAAAAATCAAGTCAATTACACTTTTGGATCGAATCAAATTTCTTTACGCGTTTATAAACCTAGAGGTGAAGAAGCGACATTAAACAATTTAAAAATATATATTCAATTTAACGTAGTAGACGTTGTAACGAATAACGTAGTAGACGTTGAAGAATCATTAGCTAGCATTATTAACAACGTTAACGCAACTTCTTACGAAATCATTAATGATCCTAAACAATATTCTTATTACGCTAACGAATTTTTAACTTTACTTGCTTCACCTCAAAGCGTAGGCAGTTTAAGAATGGTTGCAGATTATTATCAAATTAAACATCTTACTTTTGCTAAATTGTGTTATTATTAAAAAAAATATAACATACCTTTTAGAAACGAAAACAAATTGACGGCAGAAAGCGCGTATCAAGAAACCTTTTCAAGTCGTCCTTATACTGTAATGACTTCAGCCTTTTTTGAAAGCGATTCATTAGTAGACAAAAGTTTTTCGGGTAATATTGCTTTTGATCTTTTATCTGAAACAAAAAAAAATGTCAACTCGTGGTTAATACAATACACAGAACAATTTAAAGGTTACAACTTTAACATTTTAACTAATTACATCAAATCTAACAGCGTTTACATGCTCGACAAAAATATTTATAATTTAATGATTAACAATTACAACGAAAACGCGATGCAAAGTATATCGATTGGTGAACACATGTTATACCTTACATTTAAAACGTTTTTTGCAAATCCGCCTTCTTTACCATATAGAGATGTAGACGACGTAGTACAATTACAAGACAACGTAGTAACCGCTTGCATACAAGCAAACATGCAAGATTTTTTAGAACAAATTAAAAGCAATTCGAATCAATTTTATAATACAGAAATCAACGTTAAACAAAAAACAATCATCGAAATGATGATAATGGGTTCTTTATACAGTTCTCAACTCTTTCGATTGGATACTCTTTTATCAGCATATAAAAAATGTTTTGAAATTCAATCTAATAATTCAAACGAAATTAAAAATTTTGCATTAATTTTAAAATCAGTCACTTCATTAAAGACAAATAATTTGTTTGTGCATCCAAAAGTTGATATCAACCTTTCTCCTGTAAAAAAATCTTTTTTTTCAAAAAAATCTGTATTACCTACTCCCGAATCTTTAGTTGATACACCTCAATCTAGTTCTAAAGATAAACCTTGGTTAGAATCTACTCCAAAAGAAGACTCTTGGTTGTATAAAGAAGAAAAACCTGTCGGTGCTACCGCTTTACCTACTGAAGAAAAACCTGTCAGCGCTACCGCTTTACCTACTGAAGCTACGCCAATTACTAGTAAAGAAATAAAACCTAAACGTTTAGAAAAAAAATATCCAACAAGAAAAAAAGCTAAAGATCTTTAAAAAAAATGGAAGACGCATTAAGAGATAAAATAGATCGTCTTATCGAAATTCAACTTGACGATTTATCCAGTCGATTATTTGGCTTGACTAACTTGACAAAAATTAAAAAAATAATGTCGCAATTTAACACTTTGAAAAAAAATGTCAGCGATTTCAAATTTAATGAAAAACTTAAAACAATTTTAGAAAATTCAGTTTTTGCTAAATGGGACGGTATGATAACTGCTTGGTTGCATCAAACACTTCTTTTAAAAAAAACTGCTAACGCAAACGTTAAAAAACAAGTGCCGAAAAAACCATACGTTTACGAAACGCATCGGTTTTCTTACGAAAAACCTCATCAGTGATTTCAAGCCGATTTGGCAGACATCGAGAGTTTTAATTTTAGTCCTGGTTATCGTCCTGATTATTGTTAAGTCGTAGTTGACGGTGTTTCGGGTAAAGTGTATTTGAGAGTAATGAAAAAAAAAAAACTGCAGAAAAAACAGTCAGCAGATTTAGACACATTTTTAAAGACATTAAACGAGACGACAACAAAAGTTTTATATATTTGCAAACAGACAAAGGTACAGAATTTTTTAATTCAAAAATGAAAGAATGGTGCGAATCCGAAAACGTACATCACTTTCATTTTAAAAATTACGGAAAAGCCTACCTAGCTGAATCGGTCATTGGACGTTTAAAACTGTTATATCAAAAATTAAGAGATAAAGGTCAATTAAAAAAATATAATTGGAGTTATTACATTGAAGAAATCGAACAAAAACTAAACGAGAAAGAAAAAACATCCAGCGGTATAAGTCCTGAAGAATTGGATGCCGATGACAATAAAGGTAAAGCTCTGCGTATGATTGATCAATACGTAAGCAACAAAAAACGTAAACATGACTTTACATCCAACATGTTGCATCGCGTAGAAAAAGAACACAAAAATCAAAAATTAAAAATATTAAAACCTTTATCTGTTGGAACAGAATGTTATTTAAGAAAATACAAAAAAGATGCTAAAGATACTTTTAGCAAATCGAGTACACGAAACCGTCCGTATTGGGACACAACAAAACGTGTCATCATCATGAAAGTCAGCAAACGCACAAACCCTTCAGTGCAAGGTTATTTACCGGTTCATATTTACAAAGTAGGACAAGTTGGCGATTTAAATACAACGTATAAAGTCAAGAGAGAAGATTTGTTACCTATTAACGAAGAAGATAAAAACATTTATTTTAAAAACTTTAACGAATACGTAGACACTTTTTATAAACCTTTAAAGAAATCTTTGCAAAAAAAAATTATTGTAAAAAAAAATGAATAATTTAGTATTTGATGATGTTTTAGATGTAAGTAAATATGATTGTAGTACGTATTTTTTTAGCGAAATTAAAAGTAAAGAGCAAGAAAATGATCATTATAACGTTTTGAACGATTTTAGTTTACCCTTATCTACTAACGATCTAGATAAACTTTTTTTTTAAAATAATACTATTATGCATTTATCATCAATGGACGTTCCAACTAGTTTAACGCGCATAGACGAAAACGTTTCGTTAACAGAAAACAGCTACGGAACAAGAATGGAAACAAAACCTTCTATTAAACAAATGATGACAGATATTCAAAACGACACGATATCTAATCCTAATCGAAAAATTCCTTTTTATCTTGTAACTAAAAAAATTATTTTGTATACCGATTATGCTCTTTTGCCAGGAGACGCGTTTCAAAATTATGACCTATTAAGAGTTGAGCATATGGACGCAGTTCATTTGGAATTCATGTGCTCGGTTTCTGGTCATGCTAAACTATTTGGTACAACGTCTCCGAGTCCGTTGCAAGACGATTTTTTAATCAGACGATTAGAGCTTTTTAATACGAGTTTAAATAGAAGATTGACTTTTGCAGATTTTTTTTCAAATTATCAAAACAAAAGTAGTAATATTACAAATCAAAAATATTTCAATTTAAAATATTTATTTGACACCAACACACATTTACGTTATGTTACTAATAACGAAAATACTATCATTTCAAAATTAAGTATAGAACCAAACGGAAATGTTAAACAATATATACAAAATTATTCTCACATTTATGCACCGAATTATAATTTTGTATGGTATTTTAAAAAAAAAACTAACGAAAACTTAAACAACCCTTCTAATCTTTAGCCTATAAGGTCTAGCATCTCTACTAATTCAAACGAACGAGGATTATCTTATTTTGTTTTTTTTTTCAAACCGAACAAATGCACCACAATACGTAGTACAAGATTTTACATCGTTAATACAATATGATTATTTATCTTTTAAATCAAGATATGATAACTTGTACAACTTTGCATTATCTACTCAAACGAGCAAAAATTTTATGATTTACGTAAAACATCCACAAGTAGCACCAGGAGATATAGCTAATCTTACTCCCGAAAGAGCTGTTATTTTAAGTAATACAGAAGAAACTTTTGTTCGTCCTTTTATTCATATCATGGTAACACCTAAATACGGAGGAGCTCTTGTTCCACACACGCGATGCTAATATTTTAAGTGTCGATTTAGATGTTTATGTTAATAACTTATTACCTAGCTCAGAAAGTGTAAAAACATCCAAAATGAAACACATTGTTTCTTGGCAAATTGCCTTTTTTTTATTAAAAATAATGACTAACACAAACACAATAAAATCTGAGGGTAACATATACAATATAGAAACTGATCTTAACGAAATTCCAATTCAAATTAACGCTTAATGGAAAATTTGGAACGACCAAGTTAACGTTAAAGACGCTAACAACAACTATACAGAAGAAAATATGTCATTGACTAGTTTTATAGCCATTTTAAAAAACGCTTTTGGTAATATTTCTACAAAACTTCTCTACATCTCTCCATCGGCTATAGGTATAGAACCTACAGAATTATATGCTTGCTTTTATCAAATCTTTTTTCCAAAAACAGGTCAAAGAAAATATTATCGATTTACTTTACAAAACATACCACTAGCTTCTTTACCTATACCTTTTTTTAACGTCGACCAAATCATATGGCCTGAACGTGAATTAAAAATGATGGATATTTTTACAGAAAGTATAAATTACAACTTGTCAAACAATTTACTTAATTTAAAGTTAAATAATCTTACTTTTAACGAATTTATTTACGAAGGTACTAATATCTACTCATATCAAAAATTCCTCAATCAATACAATTTTTCATCCATTCCTAACGATTATTATAAAAATTATTATACTTTTTGGTGTTTACCTTCATTTGAACAAAATACATACGAAATCAATTTAAAATCACCATTACAAATTTCTAAAGCAATAATTGCTTCAACAAATTATTTTGAAATGAAAGGTAACCAAATTTCACCGTATCATGCTCAATTTGGTTCACTCAACATTTTTACTACATCTCCTTCTAATTTACCTGAAGATATTTATTAAATTATAACGGTAGATTTGACATTGATTGCTAAATACAATTCAGAAACATTTATTGAAGTTTTGATGTACTGTGAACAAACTAAATCTATTTTTTCTCCAACTTTAAAAGTACCTCTTGTTACTACGGCATCTTTTGAAAGAGCTACTACACCTAGTTATAAAACGTGGTTAAACGGATCAAAATCTATATTGCAAGGTAACAACATTAACGAATTGGTATTTTATTGCACTTCGCTCAACGGACAACTTATTTATAAAAAAAAAAGTGACGGTACTATCATAAATTCTTGGTCTAATAGTTTACCATTAAAAAATATTATTTTAAAAATGTATCAACCCATTGGAAACAATCCTGTACCTTATACATTGCTATTACAAAGAGATCAATACAGTTTGACAAACGAAATAAATCCGTTTAACATAGAAATAGATCAAAATATGGTTTATACCATGGCTCAAGATTTTAAAATTCAAAAAAGAAAGCTTGCTTTTTTAAGATGTACTTTGATGCAAATAAGTAACTTTAATAATTCTGTATCTAATTTTCCTACTACTACCGACAACCTTATATTTATTAAATGCGATCAAGCTACCAATTGTGGAAAGTACATGAACAGAAGATATGAAACGGGTATTGTTTCTTATTTTAATTTGTCAGATTATAACAATGCTACTCAAGTAACAGTCAATATCGATTTTACTAAAAATCGCAAAACAGAAATACAAGGACAATTAACAACGTTTGATATTGTTGACGTAGAAGATTGGAAAAAAACCAAATGGTCTTTTTTGAACGCTAATAAAGAACCGCTCAAATTTAACAATTTAAGTACTACTGTTTTTTTTAATCCTACTTTTAAAATACAAATGGTACCATTTTATAATTAGTTTTAAAAAAAATGTTATAAGGAATGGATCGATTTGATTGTAATTGTCTTTGTTGTAATAAAACAAAGTTTTACAAGATAAAAAAACAAATGGAAAAAATGAATGAGGATGTTCAATCACAAATACAATCGATGCAATACGAAACGTTCAAGTTAAGAGAAACGACTAAAAATTAAAAAGAAGAAATACAAAGGATTTCTAATGAACTGCTTTAAAAAAACAGACAACTAGAATTAACGTTATGAAAATAAAGAACTTGACCTTTTACATTTGTATAAAATAAAGTGTTTTAATTTGATTACTATAATTTTTGTTATAAAAAGATTTTTTTTCAAAAAATAATAAAGTATAAAAAAAATGTCTCTTTTTCGAGCAAGAGGAAGATATGAAAAAAATTTAATAAACGAGAAAATACCTGAATTAATGAATCCACAAAATAGTGAAATCAATGAAATTCAAAACAAATTTTATAATCTTCAAAATCAAATGTCTCATTTTTCAACTAAAGCAGACGTTCTTCGCGTCAAATCAGACCTGGATGAAAATGCGAACAATTAAAAAAACTAAAACAACAACAACAACAGCAAAATATACAAAACACTTACGAAGAAAAACCTAGAAAAAATGTTATAAAAAAAAACGAAACTGAAAAACCAAAACGTAAAAAAGTAAAATATTCAGAAGAAGAAAGTGAAAGTTCTGAAGAAGAATATGTTGAAAAAAAACCATCAAAAAATAAAGTTACGTTAACTTCACACGTTTGCGCGCAATGTTTTCAAGAAGTTAAAGCTGTAGACGCTATTCACGGTTTGTGCAGAAACTGTATTATACAACAAAAAGCTATTTTATCCAGTCCTTTTATGCAAAATAACATTGAAAAAAAAAGCAAAAAACAAAAGTTGAATAAAAAAAGTTTAATTGAACTTGGTTACACGCGTGCTTTAAAAGACGTTAAAAACAAAAAAATACCATTTAAAAAAAATACTTCTGACTCGGAAGATGAATAAATAGAATTAAAAAAAGTATTAAAACAAAAAAATTTATTCTTATTTATTTTATTTTTTAAAGAAAAAAAAATTATATCAAGATGGGTTCTTTGGCAAAATATATGAGAGCGGGTGACGGTAACCGTTATACGCCTAACCATAACGGTCCCGTTACCATTGATGACGTTTTACAAAAAGCAGAAGACGAAAATCGTCTTTTGCAAGAAGCGACAAGCGGTAACCTTACTTTAGAAATGAAATCAGCATTAAACGAAAAATATTCTGGTTTTATGACTGCTGTAGCTCAAGATGAAATTATCAAAACCGATTATCAAAAATTTACACCTGATTTAACTTCAGATTTAAAAAGTTTGATTACGTTTACTATGAAATTTAATGAATGGACAATACCGGAAGATTATATTTATGAATTTGATGTTCATTTATTTAAAAACATAAACACAAAAACAAGGTTTAATACAACACCAAATAACGCAGATGTTGCATTATTAGAAAGAATTACATTAGTCGAAAATTTTGTTTTTCATTTAAACAAATTTATAAGAGTATATCCAAATTATCAAAAAAATAACTCTATGCCTGCTAATAACGTTATAAATAATCGAGCGTACCAACGATTCAAAACAATGTTTGTTAAAAAAAGTTATACGAAAGCATATAGAGAGCACATGCTTAATCATAATTTAGCAATGACAGAAAAAACAAATAACAGAGCAAGTTGGGATGAAACAAGTAATCTTATGAAATCTAACGATCCTAATGCAATCATAAGAGCATTAAATGTTAACGCAGCACCTGCAGCTGAGTATCAAACATTTTTAAAAGATACTTATAATGCTTTGATGAACGGAGAAAAAGGTTTTCGTTTTAGAGTACCCTTATTTTTGTTATGTGAATTTTTTCAAATTAAAAGTTATTACGGAAAAGGTAAAGAATTAAAAATTGAATTTACTGTTGAACAAGATACTAATCAACTTTTAGAATATATAAGACCTATAACGGATGCTCAAATAGAATCTTTAGCTAATGTTGGATTAGAAATTAGAAATCCTGTAATTTGGGTCAATACTTACCGAATTAATGCCAGTTTACCTTTAGAAAAATCTTTATACATAAACAGTTTACCAGACCAACCTTATACTATAGCTCGTTTTGCTCATTACGAACAAGTTATAACTAACGTAGAAGGTACAGATACCGTTACCATAAGCTTAGGAAATATAAAAACATCTGACATGGTACCTCATTGTGTTTTGTTTTCTGTTCAATCAAAAAAAGAAAGCGATCATCTTACCAAATCTTCTATGACACCTGCTGAAATAGCTTGCACTATGATTAAAAAAATTACTTTTCATAATTTTAGAAGAACTTTTGTTAATTCTTCAGGTGACACTTATGTAATTGATTTAGAAAACAAACCAGAAGATCAACAATTATGTTATCGTAGTTATGTTTCTTGGTGTAAAGGAAATACTCCTTCTACTCTTAGTATTAATAATTTTGCAGATTTTTATACCTATGACGACGACAGTTTTATTAGAAACCCCAAGGATTATTTCAGTAAAACGCAAAATTTAACTGAACCTTTAGCAATTGACACCACTAGCGATTATAATTATGTTAACGACAAACCACCGGCAACCATTCAAGGAAACAATTCCTTACAAATTACCGTTGATTTTGTTACCAATTTTAAAGGTGTCATAACTCTGTACCTTTAACTTGCGGCACAACTGGTTCAAACTGGAACAGGAGAAGACGAAAATTACACATATTTTCCTTTCAAATTTAAATCATCAAAACACCTTTTACAACATTTTTGTTTTAGTTAAATTAACCATGTTTTAATTGTATTTTTTTATGCACGCACGACTATTTAATTTGAAAAAATATAAAAAAAAACATTTATATTTGTTCTTTCTCAAAATTAATTGTATGGCGCGAAGACGGTATCGTAAAAGAAGAGGTCGCAAACATCGAGGTAAAGGAAAAATTATAACAAGAGTTAAAAATCTTGCCAGACGTTTACTTAGATCAGACGTGGGAGGTTTAGCGTTAGATTATTTGCAAAAACAACGTAATGTATAGATTGTGTAGAAAAAAAATTCATAAAAGACGAGGAAAAGGAAGAGTTTATTTACCTCCGTTAAAAGGCGCCGGTAGAAGGAAACGAATACGCGGTAAATTTCTTCCGATATTAGGCGCTTTATTGGGTGGCAGTTTACTATCTTCTATAATACGTTAAAAAATTATTTTTAAAATGCGTAAAAGACTAAAAGGAAAAAGACATAAAAAACGTTTCAAAAGACGTTACAAAAAACGAATGCGTGGAAAATTTTTAGGAGCAATAGGTGCAATTGCTTCAAAACTTTTACCAAGACTTTTACCTGTTATAGGAAGAGCCGCTTTAGGTGGCGCAGTTTCAGGAGGAATATCTTATGGGATTAATCAAGCTGGAAAATAAAAACATTTCTTTGTATCATTTTAATTTATTAAAAATTGTATTACAACCGTATACATGCTCGTGTTTTAAGTTAAATTTTTCGTAACCCTTATCATAATTAATAAAATTTTCCAAGCGTTTTAATAATGCAACTAAACGTTTGTTATGTATATCAAATTTCCATATGATAAACGATTCCAAACTCGACTGTTTCTCTTTATAACCCGGAGTATCAATAACAATAATATAAAAATATTTTTTTCGTATACACGTTAATATAAAACAAAATTCATAAAGTACTTTTAAATTTGTAAAGTTTATAATTTCTACAATACAATCTAACTTGTCCATCATTTCCTCGATTGATTTATATTTTCTTTTGTCAGTATTATTTAATACTTCTCTACAAATCTTCTCCAATTCATAAAGGTTCATATTCATTTATTTTGACTAATAGCACACAAACAATATATTGTAGTGTTCCAAAAAGAAAGAATAATATCATTAATAATGTCAGCAACGTAAACACCAAAACCATTAACAAAAAATTTGCAATCTTTCCAGAAACGAGTAACAACAATTTTGCTATCTTTTCCAATTTTGTATAATTATATAATTTTATCGCATTAAGTTTAACAAAGTTTCCAACACATTGAAAAAACTTGCATATTTGTATACCACTTTTTTTAATAAAATTAAATACTTCCATTTAAAATGCAAAAAGAACTTCTATTATTGTAAAAACAAATATAACAGCTTTAACGAACTTCCCAACTATGTATTTGATTACCATGAGAATCGTACATATACGGATTTGGTTTTGGTTTTTCTGAATTGTACGGTTTTACAACTGCAACAAGTTTTGGTTTATCGAACTGTTGTAATGGTTTGTTCTTTGATTCCATCTGTATAAAATTAAAAAACATTTGCTTTTTTATATATTTTTTTTATAACGCTAGATTAACTTTAAACAAAAAAAATTTAATTTTTTTTTTTAAACATTATCGGATTATAACGTTATGACGTTATCGGATTATGACGTTAGTTATGACGAAGGTCGGGATGGAAGGTTGGGTGGGAGGAAAGTGAATAAATCCTATATAAGTATATCATCAACTATGAAACAAATTTTTATACAAAAATAATCCAAACAAATCGTGTTATTGCAATTTACTTGTATACAAACATTTATTTTAAAAAGATAGATCTTGCGATTTTTATACTGGCCTTACATCTGTCAATGTGTTTCATCAGTTAGACCAGTATCACCATTAATCAAAAGAAGATAAAGTGATATTAAAAAAAAAACATCTTCTGCTGTTTTTTGAAATTTAAAAAAATCCTTCAAAAACTACTTTAACCAAAATAAATGTTATGCAGCAAAGATAAATTTTTAATGATCCTAATACTTAGATTACTGACAACTGATCTTGCTGGTAGGTTTAATATACCTTTAGGATTAACAAATGCAATATTTTCTTCATGGTTGAAAGCTTTTAGCTCACTTTTTAAAGCACATTGTTTTTGTTCCAAGTAAAGATGTTATAAAACAGGCAATGCAAAACAGATTTAAGAAATTAAATTATATAGACTTACCCTAAACTTCATATATAACAGAATTTATTATGAAAACACCTAAAAGTTTTGATTTACAGAAACTAACAAGGAGTGAATACAAACATTACAACAATATAAAATCATTAGTACTCTTAGCTCAGAATTCATCAAAATTTCTATAAATAATTTCTAAAGCTTACAGAAGCTAAATTTTGGATAAAGATATTACAAATCGCAGCAAATGTTTAGATATTATTATTTTATTCTAATGTTGCAGATTTTTACTTTAGATTAGTAGTTATGCTATTTGTAAAAGTCCTTGAAATTTTACAACTTATTTCAGAATATATATATATATATATATATATATATATATATATATATATATATAATATATATATATATATATATATATATATATATATATGTATATGCATAAATTTAGCTTTAAACACTACATTAAGTACCTTAGAAAAATACATTAAATACCATTACCCAGTGGGCACAGGACGTAAAAAAGACGTCCTTAGGACGTTCAAATCGCGTCCGTCAGTCCCATTAAAATTCTAAACGTCTTTTGAACGTCTTTTTTCCGTCCAATAATTTTTTCGTCCAAAAAATATCCAGAATGCTTTATTAAATAAAAAAAAATCAGTTAAATCACGCAAGCGCTAAAACTTCTTAAAATTTGTAAGTAACGCATTTTTAATAAAGTTTTTTTTCAATTACAAAAGAAGTCTTTTTACAACAACTAATAGACACATTCCATCTAATTTTTGTTTTTGTTATCAATTGAAAATTGTGGTAATATTGATGCAGGTAATGAAATTTTTACAGATAATGAAAGAAACGGTTTAAAACTGAATATATGCTATACTATGTATATATATACTTGATATACTATTAGTATAGTATTGCTATATCAAGAACCAAGTTCTAACAATTTCAAAGATTTAGACATCTCATGCAGAGTCGAATTTTTCAATAGGAAAACCTGTTAATGATACATGGAACAATTATCCTGATTTTTCCAATTTCTTTACTCGACAACATTATGCTATTTTATAATCATTAAAAAATAGCATAATGTTGTCGAGTAAAGATCATTAACTAATGTACTGGTCCAATTATAATAATAGGACCAGTAAATTAGTTAATGATCTTCTTGAAATATTGCCAAATCAAAGTTTGGAACTTCCCAAAGATTCAAGGAGAATTTTAAAAGCACCTTTTGAAAAGCGACTTAAAGACATGTTCTCGCTAATTTATATATATATATATATATATATATATATATATATATATATATATATATATATATATATATATATATATATATATATATATATATATATATATATATATATATATATATATATATATATATATATATATATATATATATATATATATATATATATATATATATATATATGTATATTAAACTTGACACTTGATATAGTACTTCAAGTATAATAATTGGTATACTATATCAAGAACCAAGTTCTGACTGTTTGAAAGACTTAGACATTGCAGAATCTCATGCATAGTCATATTTTTCAAAAGGAAAACCTATTAATAATACAGAGAATTTATGCTAATAATTCAATATAATTTAATATCTTTAATTAACTACTTTTAGATTGTTCTATTCGAAATAATTGGGCCAGTACATTAGTTAATGAACTTTTTGAAATATTACAATTTCAAGTTTTGGAACTTCGCTAATAACCAATTACTTAACTTTAGTAATTAGTTATTAGTGAAGTTCAAAAGTTTTGACTAAAAAATAAGTCTAATTGCAAAAATTAAACCAGTCATAACAGTTATATAAGAGACAGGAAGGTAAAAAATTTCCTTTACTCTAAAGGAAATTTTCTACCCACCTGTCTCTTATATAACTGTATTAACATATGAATAACCACTATATCACGTGTTGGAATATTATTTGCAATTTACTAAGTAACCGATGAGAAACACTCCTTAATTTCTATTATTTCACTCCTTAATACTATTAAAGAAATTATATAGTCCTTTGATTGATTGCAAACCTATATTTCTATTGTGTATATATATATATATATATATATATATATATATATATATATATATATATATATATATAAATATATATATATATATATATATATATATATATATATATATATATATATATATATATATATATATATATATATATATATATATATATATATATATATATATATATATATATATATATATATATATACAACCCTTGGAATTAAGAAAAAAAAGGTTGACAATAATTTGTCGACATCAATCAAAAAAGCAAAAAAAAGTGATTCAAAAGTCTTACCATTAAACATTGAAACAAGGTCAGCAAGTAATATGGTAATTTATAATGATTATTCTGATTTTGTTTAAAAATTTTTGAAAAAAATAAGATTCTGTTTTCAATGTAGTTATTTTCTCCATAATTCTGCTATTTTTTCTTTCAAAAAATTGACTTTCGTGACCAAATCTTTTTAAATAATAGAAAAATGTCTCCTTAAAATCCTTACTTATAGCATCAGTTTTAATAGTAAAAATACAAAATATATGTCAAATAAAATAAAAATGAGTTTTGATAAAATTTAAAGTTATTAGAATTTGTTAAAATTTAGAACTATTAGTTATTATTAGCTAAAATTAGTAGAATTTGTAGTATTAGTTAAAATTTAGAAATAGATAGTGTGAAACATCAATTAGATACAATTTAAAGTTGAACAGAAAAATTAAAAAAATAAATAAATAAAAAATGCTAATGCTAAAAAAAAAAAACACTTGTAAGAATATTTTTTACTTTATCCATAAATTTTATTTACTTGTTAATTAAGATTTTATTTTTAGGAGCGTCAACTACATCAAGTGTCAGTTGATATATATGTTTTGGTCAAATACATGTTTGTATTTGGTAATATTATGTTACATTTTTGTTTTGTATTTCAAAAACTCATATTGCATTTATTTAAATATGCATTTAGGAATCTAGAATTGATGCGTTTGTAGTTTTTGTATCTAATTTTGTTTTAAAATAAAGAAATTTTATTTGATTAAATGTATTTAACTCTAAAGTTCATTTTTATTTTTGCCGGTTTTGGCTATAGTTCATTTTATGTAATGGTTAATGTAATATAATTTATTTTATGTAATATGCCTAATGAATTTTTATTAGTAACAACTTCTTTAATTCATTCAGCTCCAAAATTTGAAAGTCTGTGATTCAAAATTTTGCTTTTCCCAAAACAAAGTTAAAGAAAATATATGAAGTCAATGATAAATCTCAAAGTTTTACAAAGAATAATGTAAGTAATATTTTTTCTTGTAATAACTATCTTGGAAGTTATTTTGGAAGCCTTTTACCTTTATAAATTAGTTTTTTTAATACTTCTCAATACTCAAAATAGGTACCTAGTCAAATCAGCAAGAAAAAAAGAACATTAAAGAATTTCCTTTCAAAAGATGTAGTTAGTAAAATTTTAAGTTCTCCTTCATATCCTGTAACTCCAGGGGTTCTTTCAAGGTTCAATCCTTTGCCCTATACACTTTTTAATTTATATTAACGATCTTCCAGATATTATCACATCTAAGGTGGCATTGTTCGCTGACGACACTACTATTTATTCTTGTCATGATAAGAAGACTACACTCTCTGATTGCTTTGAGGGAATATCTGTGCTCGAAAAGGATCTCACCTCTGCTACAGCATGTGGCTCACAATGGCTGGTGAACTTTATTTCAGATAAAACTCAATTTTTTTCAGCCAATTGTTATCGCAATAATTTTGATCTTCCTATATTTATGAATGGTTATGTACTAGATGAGTCATATACCCTTCATCTTCTATGATTAACTTTTACTTCTGATCTTTCTTTTAAACCGTATATCAAATCCATTGCAAAATTAGCAACTGCTAAGATTGTATTTATTTATCGAGCTCGACACTTACTCTAGATTCTATTATCTATCTCTATAAATCTCAAATCCGTCCCTGTATGGAATACTGTTGCCATATCTGGGGCAGATCTTCTATTGATGCAAAAACGCATTGTAAACATAGTTGGACCTGCTTGTGCAGCCAATCTCCGACCATTTTCACATCATCGTGATGTTGCTCCTTTTTCTCTTTTCTACAAATACTATAATTGGCACTTCTCTAAAGCTAGTTTTTTTCTTCGAACATCAGTTCTTTGGAAGTTGCTTCCTTCATCTTGCTTCCCTGATTCATATAATTTGCAATCTTTTAAGTCATCTGTTAATCAATATCTTGCTCTACGAACTTAATCTTTTCTCTTCCAATAACTTCCAAACTCTTATAGTGGTTGTTCGCAGTCTTGTTGGAAGCAAAGATGTAAAATATTTTTTTTATTATAATTTATATATATATATATATAAATTATAATATATAGTCTTTAATTCATTTACTTACTTATCTTAAGAAAAATGAAATATAAAAAACGTTTAAAGTTGAGAATAGTTTTGATCTTTACTAGTATGATTCTATCGCCAAGTTTCTTGAATGTGATCAATCATATCTCGCTACTAATGTTGCAAAAAGTAGTATATTTTTTATTATGGTTAAATGTTTAGTTTTTTTTTATAAGGGTAAATTACATAAAAATTTTGATCTGTAATTATATACATAATGCTCACTTTACAAGTAAACATAATTTACACAAAATTTTTGAATTAAATAAAACACTAATGAGTTGCTCCTATGCCCAATATAACTTACACTAAATTGTCCCATATCAATTACACTAGTGTTATCTTTTGAATTTAGAAATAAAAGTTATTAAATGTTGGTGGCTCAGTGCATTTGAGAAGGGTATGCTTTCAAAGTAAGTATAATTTTACTATAAAAAGAGCATTTTTAATACCGCATTTATATTGCATACTTGTTATACATAAATATATACGCTGGTCACAACAATCCAGTCAAAAATTTCTTTAAAAAAATAAATTTAGTGTTGAGAAATTCGTATTTTTTGATACTTGATGTTATGTTTATAAAATAATAATTATATATATGTGTGTGTGTGTTATTTATTTCTTTCCCCTTTATTTTTACATACTTATCTTAACAATATTTTTTTAAGGTTAAGACTGCTTTCCTGATTCCTACAGCAAAAAAAAAAACTTTAAAATGCTGGTGGCAATATTTTAAAGAGTGCATCTGATCGAAAAGAAAGTGAATGACGTCAACTGTTCGAAAATTCGATTCTTGGAAATTAACAAGTGGAAGAAGAAGTTTACAAAGTTGTAATTTATAAAACAATTATATTATTAAAAAATTTAAATGATTTATTATTTTTTTCTTATTCTCAAGAAGTTCTGTAAAAACATAAATTTGAACCTTACGTTTAAGTAAAGCCATGTTAGAACACGTATTTTAGACGTCGAAATAAGAACGTCTAAATTAGGTTATTTAAATACGTCATTCGGCGTTTCCATTTAGCACTAGTTCTGAACGTCCTAAACTCACGTGTTTTAGACGTCTTAAAACACGTCTTTATTCCGTCCTAAAAAGACGTCCTAATTACGTCTTAAAAAGACGTCATCTGGCGTTGCCATTTAGAACCAGTTCTGGACGTCCTAAAAAGACGTCCTTTCGACGTCACATGGACGTTTCCGTGCCCGCTGGGTAGGTACATTAGAGTACAAAATAAGATTTAATTATTTTTTCACAAATCCAAAAATCAATGTTTTGAGGTACTTTTTTTCACTATGTTATTTAAAAATGGAATAGACCGGCTCTTTTTTTAATAATTATTTAAGACTAATGGCACTGGTTTAATAATATTGTTTGATAAACCTTAGTTTTGCTTTGTAAATCTCGAACAAATTACTGTTAAAATAACATTTGTTTACGTTTTTACTTCCGTTTCTGCGCGCGCATAAATTTTATGTCGGAACAGTGAAAAGGTGTGTTGAGTCAAAGCACATGATATGATCAGTTAATTGAGTCAAAGCCACTGATCTCATAATATAACTGGATAGCGGATTCTATTACTTTTTTCGAAAAAAGTTGAAGCCAAAATTGACCTCCAAAGATGGCGGCGAATCAAGTTCCTAGCGGTGAATCTAATATAGATTTTATATGGCTTTATCAAACTACGATAGAAAATAATTAAATAAGGCTAATAAATTTGTCAAATATATAAGAAAACAAATTAATTTTATAAATATTTGAGAAAAAAATAAATTTTTTTTTGAATAATTCAATTTATTATTAAATGGCATTTACAATTTTAGTTAAATTTGTATATAATTAATGTACCTTTTAGTTCTTTGGAAAAGTTGATATAAGTAACTATAATTGTTGCTTACCATGCTGTTATGTTATTAACCTTCTAGCATACAGCATTAGGTAACTAAGAACTAAAAGGTACATTAATTATATACAAATTTAACTAAAATTGTAAATGCTATTTAATAACAAATTGAATTATTCAAAAAATAATTTCTTTTTTTTCTCAAATATTTATAAAATTAATTTGTTTTCTTATATATTTGACAAATTTATTAGCCTTATTTAATACTTAACATAATACTTAACGTAATACTTAATTTAATACTTAATTTAATACTTAACATAATACTTAACGTTAAGTATTATGGTTATATGTTATAGTTTATATAAAGGCTGACCTTTTTATGTTATTAAACTGTATGTTGCAGTTAAATAATTATATAAATATATCGTTGAGTTTATTCGAATTAAAGATTGATTACATCACATATTAAATTCACAAAACCTATTTGCAGCAATGCTCTTTGTTTTCCATTTCTTGACATGGTATATAATTATATCATAAGTCTTAAAGAGATTAACTGTTACGCAAATGAATTTGTCTAGTCTAAAAATGGTTTCATTGAAAATTAAAATATATATCTCGACTGAGTAGAAAAAGAAGATTCGCCATAAAATTATTTAACATATAAGCTTAGTCAAAACCATCTAACAAGTTCTTTATTGTGTTGTGAGATCTTATATAGTTGTGAGATCTGCAAGAATATTCAACAACAATATTTAATAATCAATTGCCATCAATTTACAGCCACATTAAACAACTCTTGGTGTAAATTAGGGTTCAATTTTCAAATGTAAACTGCAGCATCAGAGATAAAACTCCTATTTCAAAAATTTTAGACAATTCTTTTGCTCACTCCAGTATTAAAATATCTAACTAAAATTGAATTAACAAAAAAATATGACTTGTTAAAGAGAAAACCAACTAATAGTGACTACAAATATGCAGATAATCCAAATTGCACCATTCTATCTAAATAGAAAAAAGCTTTGATCTCATATATTGCTAGATATGTAGCTAAAATGGCATCAAAAAAAATTATCTGCATTAAATATATATATATATATATATATATATATATATATATATATATATATATATATATATATATATATATATATATATATATATATATATATATATATATATATATATATATATATATATGTATATATATGTGTATATATATATATATATATATATATATATATATATATATATATATATATATATATATATATATATATATATATATATATATATATATATATATATATATATATATATATATATATATATTTATATATATATATATATGTATATTAGGGTACAGTGAATTTCATATGTTTTTGAAAAAAAATAAAATTCAAGCTTAGGAAAAGGTGTATTCTTATGTAAAATTAAATTTTAAGGTAGGTTTGCTATGGACAACTTTTTGATTAGAAAACGTTTTGATACCCAAATTTTCATATTTAGACATTATTAAAATGAAATATACTTTAATTATTATAAAGTAAATTTAATCCGGTTTTATGTTTAGTTTCTCATAATAAGCGCAGTGCCAAATCAATTTATAAAAAAATTCTTAGCTCTCCACCGTAAAAAATATCTAAACAAGATCGTAATCTGTAAATATTTTATTTGTTATATTATCAATTTATTCATAAATGTCGAAAGTTAAAACTAGATATTCATCCACCACTAGAATTTCTGAGTTTGTTGGACCTGGAAAAGATTTTATTCCTAGTGAGCTGCCTACAAACAGAGCAGTTATTCAAAAAGGAATTTTATTAAAAGAACAAAAAAGCATAACATGCAATTTACACCAAAATAAATATTCTAACAAAGATCTTGCTAGCGATCTAATTCCACTTGTTCTTGCTCAATGGAAAAAAGCAAGTATTTTATTTCAACAACCAGTTATTATTGGGGAGAAATCGCTTTATTATAGAATAAAAACACTTTGGGAGGTAAAGGTAAAAGTAAAAGAAGAGCTAATATTGAAGTTAGATAAACTAATGGACCTCATAACATGTCCTCACACAATACTTCTATGCGAGCATGATCTGTCTGGGTGTTCTTCCCCCAAAAATTGTAAAAATAAAGCACATATAAATTGCACCTGTATTTATTCTAAAAAAATTCCAACTATCGAGCTCAGGTGGTTATACAGTCAAAGAAATAAGACAGGTGAAAAGTCTGACATGCAGATGGGACATGCTGATAAGATTGAGACAATGAAACTAAGAAAAAAGTATAAAAGAAAAGTCAGCGATGAAGAAGATATATATATATATATATATATATATATATATATATATATATATATATATATATATATATATATACGATACGATAGAAGGTCTTCGCAAATGGCGGTCGCGTTATTTTAACCGTTAAAAAAGCTCAAGTGAAGGTAAAGAATAAAGTTAAACTCAAATTAAAAGATAAATATCGTTTTTAAAAAAGTCACCTTTAAATCATAATCACCTATCTTAATCAAGTCAATAATCTTATAAATTAATTTAAAACAAAACAAATCAAAAATTTACTAAAAGGTAAACAGAATTTCGAACTAAAAAAAAAAAAAAGAAAAAAAAAAAAAGAACTCTTCCGTAAAACAAAAAAAAAATAAAAAAATAAAAAAACGAGAGAGAAAGAAAAAGTTAACCAATAAAAAGAAACAAAAGAAGAAAAGAAGAAGGAAAAATAAAGAAAATTACAAACAAAGAATAAGAAGATTGGTTGTTTTATACTTTTTTTTAACGATTTATTTGTAATAATATACTATAATTTTTTGTGTTTCTAATTTTATTATTATTAATTTTCTTGAATTATATTATTATATTTTAAATAATATTCTTTTATTATATTATTATTTTTCTTGTATTTTATTATTATTTTTCGTTAATATAGTTAATAATTTTTTGTTTGATGTTTTTTTTTTTTGTTTTTTTTTAGTTGTTGTATCTTTAATTGTTATTTATTTATTACACATATATTATCTGCTATTATATTATTTATTATTAAATTAACTATTTAAAATTCATAATACTATATATTTTTTATGATTACTGGTTAATTATTATATTCTTTATTTTTAAATTATACTATATTTATTTATTATTGATTTATGCCATACTTTACATGTTATTGCTTTGTTTTTAACTTATATTTTTACATGGCAATTAAGTACCATTGTAAGTTCTGCAATAAAGCAGTGGCCAATCATCAAAGAGGCATTTTATGTGATTGTTGTTCTTCTTGGGTTCATGCTAAGTGCAATTCAATCAACAAATTTTCGTATAACCTTCTTGTCAAAGACACTTCTGACTGGTATTGTAGTGATTGCATAATTAAGAATATGCCATTTAGCACACTTTCGGACTTAGAATTTTCTTTAACTGTATCATGTCAGACTCGACCAACTAGTACCTTAAACTCTTTAGAAAGTCCATTACAATTTTACAACTTTTTTAAGGATATAAATAAAATCTCTAATACTTATTTCAACTGCAAATACTACGATATTCTTGATCTCAATAAAACTTTAAAATCAAATTCTGAATTGTACCTTCATCTAAACATTGGTTCTTTGCACTTTCATATTGATGAACTTCGCAGTCTCATAAGTTCACTTACCATTTTTTCTAACAGTATTTGGAATTTCGGAGTCTAAATCGAATATTAACGATCCCAATATAACTGACATTAGTATAAATGGTTATAACATCGAACAATGCTCTACTGAAGCTAAAAAAGGAGGTGCTCTTCTATACTTAAAATCCGATCTAAACTACAATGTCAGAAGAGATCTTATAGTATATGCCCCAAAATTTCTAGAATCTATCTTTATTGAAATTGTTAATCCTTTTAAGAAAAATATCATTGTCGGCTGCATATACCGGCATCCTTCAATGAACCCAAAGGAATTTATTTCTGATTATTTTAATCCTTTACTTGAAAATCTTATTTATGAAAATAAACAGGTTATGTTAATGGGTGACTTTAACATGGACTTACTAAACTACAATGAATCCCTTATTATATCTGATTACCTTGACTCACTTTGCTCTAATTCTTTTTACCCAACAATAATTCAACCAACGCGAGTAACCTGTAATTCTAAAACAATTATTGATAACATCTTCTTAAATTTTCAAATTCCTAATCTTATTTCTTGTAACGTAACAATATCAATTTCAGATCACATGGCACAGTTTGTTTGCATTCCTAGTACTCCTTTCAAAAGAAAAAAATCCATAACAACTAAACGATCATTTAAGAATTTCAATGATAATGAATTTATTCAGGATATTTCTAATATTGACTGGAAGTTTTATATCAGAAATGGTGATGATGTCAATGAATCAATGAACTTCTTTTTAAAAACATTCAACACAATTCTTGATCGTCATGCCCCGTACAAACAACTAACCAAAAACCAAGTTAAACTCAAATCTAAACCTTGGATTACTAATGGAGTTCTGAAGTCAATTACAATTAAAAATAAGCTCTACAAAAAGTATATAAAATCTAAAAATTGCAACACAAAAAGTCAACTATTTGATAAATTTAAATTGTACAGGAATAAAATTAGCAATTTATTAAGAATTTCCAAAAAGTCATACTACATCTCCTTCTTTAACAAAAACTTCAACAATATAAAAAATACATGGAAAGGAATAAAAGAAATTATTAATATCAAACCCTCTACACCAATTAAATCTTACACTCTTAAGTCTAACGGTTACACTATCTCTGACAGTATGGCTGTTGCTAACATTTTTAACAAATACTATGAAACAATACAACACCCACCCAAAAGTAAAATGATTTCTTCTAAAAGTATCTTCTCGGACTATTTAAAAAATGCTAATTCGAATTCTTTCTTTCTTAATCCAGTGACTGAAAATGAGGTATCTAATTTAATAAAAAATAGTTTACAAAATGGTAAAAGTTTTGGACCAAATAGTATCCCCACACACCTTCTTAAACTTACTTCTCATGTTATTTGCAAGCCTCTCTGTACCATATTAAATAATTCTTTTAATAAAGGTCTTTTTCCAGATGTTTTTAAGATAGCCAAAGTTATTCCTATCCATAAAAAGGGTTCTCTAATGGATCACAGAAACTATCGACCGATTTCTCTTCTATCTAACATTAGTAAAATATTTGAAAAAGCCATGTACAAAAGACTTTATAGCTTTCTTGACAAAAACCAATGTCTTTACAAACATCAGTATGGGTTTCGTAACAAACACTCCACGACTCATGCACTTATTAAAATAACTGAAACTATTAGAAATGCTCTTGACAATAAGCTTTTTGCATGTGGAGTGTTTCTTGACTTAGAGAAAGCCTTTGATTCTGTTGATCACTCCATCCTCTTAAAAAAATTGGAACACTACGGTGTTCGAGGTAACACTCTCCAATGGTTTTCATCATATCTTTTTAATAGATCGCAATTTGTCTCCATTAATGATGCCAAATCTTTTCCAATAAAATGCTCCACTGGTGTACCCCAAGGTTCTGTATTAGGACCACTGCTTTTCCTTATTTTTATAAATGATCTTAATATCTCTCTAAAATTTTCAACGGCTTACCATTTTGCTGACGACACCAACTTACTCATAACTAACAAATCATTAAAAAAAATTAACAAACATATTAACCATGATTTATCTAACTTTCTTCAATGGCTGCGCTCTAACAAACTAAGTCTTAATACCAACAAAACTGAACTCATTATTTTCAAATCTAATCAATCTAAAATGTGTAAAAACCTAAACTTTAGACTAAGTGGACAAAAAATTTTTCCCTTACTTTCATTAAAATATCTTGGAATCCAAATTGACTCAGATCTATCCTTTTCCTCTCATCTTAAAAACTTAGCAGTAAAATTGTGTAGATCAAATGGGATGCTAGCCAAAATTCGCCACTATGTCAATTATGAAACACTACTTAATATATACCATGCAATTTTTGGATCTCATCTTAGATACGCTTGTCAGGTTTGGGGACAATGCAAGTCTAATGCTTTTTTAAGGTTATGTAACCTACAAAACAAAGCTTTAAAAATAATATTCTTTCAACAGTATCATTCTAACTCTGACATCCTTTACTTTCTATCAAAAATACTCAAATTGTGTGATCTTGTTTATCTATTAAATTGTCTATTTGTCTGGAATCATAAACAAGTAAACCTCCCTCCGTCATTCTCCAATTTTTTTACCACTAAAAAAAGTTCTCGTTATTACCTTCGATCTTTGAGTAACTTTAAATTATCTATCCCAAATCGCTGTTCGGTAAAATACGGTGATAATTCTATTACAAACCAATGCGTAAAATCATGGAATAATTTACCTTTTCATTTTCAATCCCTCAACACTTTTTCACAATTTAAAACCCGTCTTTTTGACTTTTTGATAGAAAAATACGCAAATTAAAATCTTAGGCTTAAAATAGATTATTATTACTATTGTTATTAGTATTATTATTATATGTGATGTTAATATTACTTACATTTTATTTGCATTTTTATTACCGCCATTATTACTTATTGGAATTGTTTAATATATGAATGTGATATTTGTTAATATTATTATTGTTGTTACTATTGTTGTTAACTTCATTACTATTATTATTATTACTATTATTGCTTTTGTTATTATAATTACTGATATAATCATTGTTATTGTCATTATTATATTTAATAGTATTATTGGTATTATTATAATCGTCTTCGTTTAATTTACATTATTATTATTGTTATTATTGCTATTATTATTATTATTATTATTATTATAATTACTGATATAATCATTGTTATTGTCATTATTATATTTAATAGTATTATTGGTATTATTATAATCGTCTTTGTTTAATTTACATTATTATTATTGTTATTATTGCTATTATTATTATTATTATTATTATTATTATTACAATTGCTATTATTGCTATTATTATTACTATTATTATTATTGCTATTATTATTATTGCTTTTATCATTATTATTATTATTATTATTATATGATTGCTATTATTATTTAATTGGTGTTTACCTTTGATTAGTACTCGTACTATTAGTAAACTACCATGAAATGTAAACTATTATTTCAGAATATATTGTTATTGTTATTGTTATTGTTATATATATATATATATATATATATATATATATATATATATATATATATATATATATATATATATATATATATACATATATATTTTATATATATATATATATATATATATATATATATATATATATATATATATATATATATATATATATATATATATATATATATATATATATATATATATATATATATTATATATATATATATATATATATATATATATATATATATATATATATATATATATATATATATATATATAAATATATATATATATATATATATATATATATATATATATATATATATATATATATATATATATATATATATGTATGTATTTTGGTTTTAATTTGATTTTAGGTCGCAGAAGAAGAAGATATAGAATTAGATAAAGAACATCAAAAAAATATTTTTCCTGGCTTTCTCGATGAAAACTATAATCTAAATTAATGTTAACTTAACTTTAAAACAAGACAATGAAATTAAGATTTTGGTTAAAAGGCTGCTAAAGGAAAAGTTAGGTGTCTATGCTTTCCTTGTAACACGGTTTTTAGAAAAGAAGTCAAGATATAACACAATGTCAATAAAAAACACAGCTATGGCTAGTATAAGGTAATTATATTGACTTTTGTTTTGTTGAGCAGCAACATGAGTTAATAGAAATAAATATAAACCATTCTTATTTTATAGGTTTGGGATTTCACCTGCCGCAACTGCAGCAATTGCTACAAGTTATCTTCAAGATTTAATTGAAGCAGGATTTCTCACCCCTGAGTCCTCTTACCTTGCTTGTGATCCTTCTAAGTTGACGAGAGAGAGAAAAAAGGTGATGGTAGTTGCGAAGAAAAATGAAAATTTAAAACTTCCGAAAGCAGATAATATTGCCATTTACTTTGACAGAAGGAAAGATTCAACAAGAGCAATGATAAATGATTCAAATGGACAGCTACATCCTATTATTATCAAAGAGCAGCACATTACTGTGACTATAGAACCTGGTGGTCGATATCTTGGCCATTTTACCCCAAATGCACCTAATCATCTAGATAAGCCAGCTAAAAAGATTGCTGAAGGTGTTTATAATTTGCTGCAACAATATAATCTTACTGAATCATGTTTACTACTTGGAGCTGACAGTACTTCAATTAACACAGGCTGGAAAAGTGGTGCTATAACGCATCTTGAAAAGCTGTTAGGTCACAAGTGCCACTGGGCTATATGCATGCTTCATTCGAATGAATTATTTTTGCGTCACCTTATAGAAGGCATTGATGGACCAACATCATGTAGTACTGGATTTGTAGGTCCTGTGGGAAAATTTCTTCCTGATGTTAATAAATGGAGTAAAATCCTTAATTTAAAGCTCTTCCAAATGGAGAGAGCTTTGTCGACATTCCAGAAACAATATTAAAAAATATGTCAACAGATCAGAAACAATGTTACAAGCTATGTAAAGCAGTTAAGATTGGTTTATTGCCACCTAATCTTAGAGAAATTCAATGTGGCCCCTTGAGTCATGCCAGACTCAAGGGGCCACATTGTATGCCAGACTCAAGGGGCCACATTTACTTGTTCGCTCACCAGAGATAAGTTGTTATTACTTAGATTGATACCTTTAATAACTCCTTCGATTAAAATTCATACTCAAAGTACTGAACGTGCTGTAAAACAAGTGACAGTAGCATCCATGTCAGTAGTTGGACCATATGCAAGAGATGGTTATATTAGAGCTAGAGCTCAGCATAGAGAGTTGCTACCTGTTTTTAAAACAAAGAAAGAAATTTTATTAAATTTTTAACTTCAATAGATTTTTATTTTATTTGTTTTTTAATAGTGTTTTAGCAGTTCTATCAAAATATTATTGGGGTAAGATAGGGGGATAAACCACCTACTTTTTGGTGAAAGTATAAAGAACTGTTATGATCAAATTTTTTAATCATTAGAACCTCATAAAAAATTAAATACCCCCTCCTCCTCCCTCTAAAAAATGCAGAATCTGCACTGCAGATAGGATCCATGCAAGATAATGATTTTAAAAAGTATCTAAAAAACTTTCAATAATCTAAAAATATTATTTGCATTTAATATTTTATCGCAATGAAAATGAAAATATAAAATACAATGAAGGACATGTGACAAATTAGATTTTACTAATTTTTGCTATTTCTAAAAGTCCAAATTTGGGTATCAAAACTTTTTCCGATCAAAATTTTTTTTTAAGAAACCCTCTTTAAAATTTGATTTTACATAAAAGTACACCTTTTCCTAAGCTTTTAGAAAAAAAAAAAAAATTCGCTGTACCCTATGTATATACAACAATAAATTTTATATCGGAACAATGAAAAGGTGTATTGAGTCAAAGCACGTGATATGTTCAGTTAATCGAGCCAAAGCACATGATATGTTCAGTTAAAAAATTTTTAAGTTGAAAATTTGAATATTAAAAAGTAAACACACCTTGCTGTTTTACTCCATTTTTTAACTCATTGGCAAAAGTAAAAAGACTAATTATTTTTATAAATACTTTCTTTGAAAAATATTTATTTATTTTTTCTTTGAGGAAATTGAAGTTTTTTTTTTTACTGAAGGTTTTAGTTTTTTTTTTTACTTTAACACTACACCTTTTCAAGATGTAAATGAGAACATGAAAGTTGTAATTAAGAAGTCGTAATATGTAATTAAGAAACACAACACGTAATTGAGAAAACGTTATATGTAATTGAGAAACACAACATGTAAAAAAGAAGTCGTAACATGTAATTAAGAAACACATATGTAATTGAGAAAACGTAAGATATAATTGAGAAATCATAATATGTAATTGAGAAATCGTTACTTGTTATTGAGAACACATAAATTAAAATAGCAAATTCACAGTCTAAAATAGCAAATTTACAGTCACAGCGCGTGGTCATCCTTCCCCGGACAAATCCCGCCATGGCCCTCGGATTACATACCGCATATTTATTGTTTTTAGTGTTTATTACGCTAAATTCATTTGCCCAAAAATTATAAATTTTTCCCTAAAATGTTTTTAGTGTTTATTATGTTAAATTCATTTGCCCAAAAATTATAAATTTTTCCCTAAAAAATTAAATTTACGCTACAAATCTTGCGTCATTTTTAAGTGCGTCATTTTATACGCTCCATTTTTTTACGCGCCGTTTTTTTTAAGCGTAATTTTACACTTACTCCTTTAAAGCGATATCTAAATTAAAATTTTCGTGTTCTCAATTACATCTTTCTATTTCTTAATTACAACTTACATTTTCTCAATTACATGTTACGATTCTTAATTACAATTTTCGTTTTCTAAATTACATCTTATGTTTCTTAATTACAACTTACGTTTTCTCAATTACATCTTAAGTTTCTTAATTACAACTTTTGTTTTCTCAATTACATCTTACGATTCTTAATTACAATTTTTGTTTTCTCAATTACATCTTGAAAAGGTGTAGAAAAGAAATAGAAATAAAAAAGTTGGGTTAAACAAGTTTTTTTAATAATATTCACATTTAAAAATATATAAGTATATATATATACACACACACACACATATATATATATATATATATATATATATATATATATATATATATATATATATTTATATGTATATATATATACTTATATATATATATATATATATATATATATATATATATATATATATATATATATATATATATATATATATATATATATATATATTTATATATATATATATATATATATATATATATATATATATATATATATATATATATATATATATATATATATATATGTATATATATATATATATATATATATATATATATATATATATATATATATATATATATGTATATATATATACTTATATATATATATATATATATACTTATATATATAATATATATATATATATATATATATATATATATATATATATATATATATATATATATATATTAGTTTAGTTTAGTTTAGTTTAGTTTTTTAGTTTAGTTTATTAGTTTATTTCGTCATTAAAAATAATCACAAAGTACAACAATATAAAAAGTACAATTTGCTATGATAAAGACATTGAAATTCTTAATATTGTTAAATGGTCTAGATTTTTAAATTTATGGTGCTAATTTAGTTTAATAGATGTCAAAAGTATTTGACACCGTTAATTTGTATTTGACTTGTCAAAAGTATTTGACACCGTTAATCATCAGATTTTATTAGAAAAACTTAAATATTATGGAATAAGCCACGAATACCATAACTACAAAAGTGACAGAGAAGATCTGCTATATTAAAATCCGTAAGTACTAAATAACGTCTTAATTTAGATTTGAATTGCGGAAATGTTTTTTCTTTAATATTAACAATATGCTGAAAGTTTTTCCACAAAGTTGAACCCCGGTACTGAATAGAATAAGAACATAACTTTAGATTATACTTTTGAGTTACAAAGTTATTTTCTGAGAACTTGATGGGGTATTTATAGTTTACTTCTCTAAAATAAGGATAGAATATCGCTGGAGACAGTCCAAATTTTATTTGATACATGAACTGTATGACGAGGAATATGTTAATTTTAACACATTTAATGCATTGAGTTTACGTAGAAGTGACTCACAAGGCACAGTTCTTTTTACTCTAAATACAATTCTACATGCATGTTTTTGTTTAGTATAAATTTTCTTTAACTTAGCGTAACTGTTGCTTGCCCATACGATATTGCCGTAAGTTAGATAGCTGTGTGTAAAGGAAAAATATAAACTTTTTAGAGATCTTATATCCAAAAATGGTTTTGCTTTATACATCATTGCAATCTTTATTGAAAGTTTTCTTTCAAGAGCGCTTATATGTTTCCTCCATGTTAAATTTTCGTCTAAAATAATACCTAAAAAGTTTACAGTTGTTTGCCTAGTAATTTTTATATTATTGATTTTAAGGTTTCCTGTTTTGGTTGGTTTGTGAAATAGAATAAATTTAGTTTTGTTAACATTAAGTGAAAGTTTATTACGAATAAACCATTCATTTACTTTGCTTCTTCATTAACTACTTTAAAGAGGGTTTTAATATCCCTATGAGAATAAAACAGAGTTTTATTCTCATAGGGATATTAAATAGGATTTTAAATAGAGTTTTATTCTCATAGGGATTGTTAGTGATTATATTATCAAGTAAAGTAGAAGATTTCTAAGTTATTCTGGTTGGTTTATTTATTGTTGGAATAACATTATGTTGAAGAAGTTTATCAATAAAATGCATAATTTTATTTGAAGCTTGTTTTAACAAGTTCAAATTGATATTGCCGACAACGTATATATGCCTCCGTTCTTTATTGACTTTAGTTGAAAATGTGTTTTGGTGAGTCTTAAAGTTACCAGATGGCTTTCTATAAATAGCATTAACAATTATGTTTGTTGTGGTTTTATTATAAATTTCAATGCACAATGACTCACAATCTGTTTCATTAACGCATAAGTCACTAAGAGGGAAAAAAATCAATTAAATTGTGGACAAAAATACTAAAGCCTCCGCCACCATAACTATCACGTGGTTGATGAATTGACGTGTAATTAATTAAATCAAACTGTGTACTTTGTTTATCGCATTTACACCACGTGTATGTTAGACAAATAATGCTAAAATCATGTTTTATTTCGTCAAATAAAATTTGTAAATTTTGAAAGTTTTTATTTAGACTTCGGATGTTAATATTTAAAATTGAAAACGCGTTTTTATTATTTTTAAGATATTGTGCAGATTGGTAAACTGAGTAGTATTTGCTTTCAAAATTCAATTTGTCAAAACAGTCTGTTTCAGTGTCATTATCATTAATATTTTCATTAGAAAATTGAAATAGGGTGAAGCGGGGCATTAAGCCCCGAGTTTTTAAGAACTTTCATTTCTTCTACTCGAAGTAAGTAAATAAATATTAAATTCAACTTAATTATTATAATTAAACTCAAAATGTTTTTAAGTAATAGACAATACATATTTCTTCAAGTAGAAAAGCTTTAATCAGAAAAATTTATAATCTTACAGTGAAAAAAAAGCTATAAAATTACAACTAACAATGACTCAAAATTTGAGAAATGGAGGCAATAAGCTCCAGATGTTAAACATATATTTTGACATTGTTTGTTAGCAAATTTCGCAGATCCATTCTATGGCTTCAATATTAGCCCCATCTGGAATTTCTGTGCATTAAACATGATACCAACCATTACATAAGTCACAGCAGACCCACTGTTCTCCGTAAGCTCCATGAATATTACACTTTAGGCAGACAGTGTTGTCCTCCTCATCACTGTCCCTATCATCTCTAGCTGGAAGATTTTTTTTTCTTGTGATCTTTTTTCTTGGAGTGTTATCTTTCTTTGCTGCTTCATCTCTCAGTCGCTTCAAACATTCATCACCTGTTAGGCTTTCTCCGTAGCGAAACCTGGAGACTCTAGCTGACCTGCAATATCCTGAAGTTTGGGCAAATCTAGGCTGAAGTTCTTTGAGAAAAAAGTCTCTAATAGAAAACTTTCCTGACGATTAAGTAGACTATGATGTTTGCGGTCCTGCATGTGCTGAAGTGTCAATGATGTTTGAAGGTCCTGCAATTGCTGAAGCAGGTGTTGAAGCAGGTGCTGAAGATAAATATAATAGTTCTGTTGATGATGTAGAAGTTGACAATGATGTTGAATATGATACACATATTAGTAATGTTAATGTATTGTGAGCACTAGTGATGGGAAGTACTTTTGTAGAGCATGGCACAGTTTGAGTGGGCAATGTGGGTTTTTCTGTAGCATTTTTTGTAGACATCATAACTTGAGGACACTGTTTAAAGGAGCTAATGTCAATGGCATCCTTATTAAATGGAAAAATCCCAGTTCCCTTGAAACCACTTTTGACTTGTTCTATCGTAAATGAACTTTGGAAAAGAGTGTGTAGCAGACCAGGAAAATGCTTTTTTGATACTGGTCCATGTGCGTTCTCGCATATTTCAATAGCAGGCTTTACCATTTGCTCTTCGCAGGTCGGAAAACTGATGTATCCAGAGGTTGGAAAAGATGGGTTAGTTGAGAGGGCAAACGTAGTAGAATGACATTGTTATTTTTTGATGATTCAATAAGAGGCAAGCTCACATGTGAGGCATGTCCATCAAATATGAGGATTCTTTTGTGGCTTTTAAAATGTTTTGTGTCCTTAAGAAAAATATTGTGAAACCAAGCCAAAAACTGAGGTGATTCCATCCAGCCCTTTTTACTTGTTGTATAAGCAGCTCCATCAGGGCCACCCTGAACCTACTCACAATACAAATTTTTTCCCTTGTACACAACATAAGGTGGCAGTATCTGGTTGCTACTTTCGGATGGCGTTGCAAAAAGCCACACAACCAGTCCCTACTTGGTCGACCATTGATGAAAGGAACATCAATACCATTTTCTTTAACAAATTCCTGTATTATATCTTTTACCTCCCCTTTACTAAACCCCCAACCCCACTCAGCTAACACAATAAGGCAGTCTGCCAGTTTTTCTTCTTGCTTAGATGTTAAAACAGTTCGCTTCCCTGGATGAGAATTTACTTGTATTTCTCCTCGTACTCTTGTTAAAAGAGCCTTTTTATCAACTCCATAATGCATGGAAGCATGGTTGGCAGACATCTGCTTACATATGACGGAATTGTAGGCATCTATCATTGCTTGGCTAGTTGCATACGACTTTCTTCCTTGTTCCTCTCTCTTTTTGTATGTTCGAACCATTCTGCTAAATAAAGGGGCAATAAGCTCCATTAACAAAACTATATTTAAAACAGTATTGATCTATTTCTAAAAATAAATAACTTTTATTTTCAATTTAAACTATATCTGTGTAATGTTTTTGAAATTAAAACATTGATTTTATTTATCTGATCAATTTTATTTGGTTGTTTTAATCACCCTTTGGCATTTTGGGGGCATTAAGCCCCTGCTAATTAAAAAAATAATTTTTATAAACTAATTAAACTAATTAATAATCAAAAGAAATAAATTTCTTTTAGAAATGCTTTCTATTCAAAATATTTAATGGAATTTTAGTAATAAAGTGAATTTTAGAGCTATTTATAAACAATTTCTTAGACATTTATCTAACTGCCATTTTACTTTGTTAAAATTTTCCTTAATTTGCTCTAGAAATATTAGTATTTTAACTCATTGATTACATACACAGATAGTTTTAAAGATAAAAATAGTACTTACTAAGTTTATATTTACTTGTATTTTTAGTCAAAACGAACGCGCATTTATATGTACTTGTATTTGAAGTCAAAACAAATAGGCGCTATTTTAACGGAAGTTTTTCAACAAGTTAAAAGGAAACGGAAAACTAGATGGAAAAAGCACTCATCTATAAATTCTAATTAAATATCAATGCCGTTGGTTAGAAGCCCAATTATTGTTGAGAAAGGTTCCCTGATTGGTTAGTTAGTATCTATGATGTAAAATTTAATGTCCCTCTCTCTTAATACAATAACGTTTAACATTTTATTTTATCAACGGAGTAAATGGAGCTTAATGCCCCATGGGGCTTAATGCCCCGCTATACCCTATAGAGTTTTGCTCCATTTTTTATACATGGTTTTATACAAAATTTTGAAACATAAATAAAAAATAAAATTACTTATTTAGCTTATAGATACCGTACTCAATAATAGCATATTTTCCAGCGTTACGCTCAATCTTCATCTTTTCACTTAATTCGCGTCTTATTTTGTTAGTTTCAAATGAATAATCTTCATTAATAAAAACACCTGTACCTTTCAGATTCTTTACGTTTTCCAAAATTTTTTCTTTGTCTTTATAATTTAAGAATTTGAGTATGATTGTTCTGAGTTTATTCTTTATTTTCTCTGCGTTAAAGCGTCTTTCGATACATAATTTCAATAACGATACATACATTTCAATAATAATGTTACTTATTTTTAACTGATCATTAAATATTTGTTGAACTTTTTTTTCAGTTTGATTCCAAGTTTCTTTTTCATTTTCTCATACACCATCTATTCTAATATTGCTGCTTCTATTCCTATCTTCTAGTTTTCTAATTTTTTCTTGTAGTGCATCATTTATTTTGCTTGCTCCGTTCTGCGTTGTTTTTAGCTGTACGGTCTGATTTACAACTTTGGTAATTTCCGTATTTATTAACTTTTGAAGTTCTTTTTCGACATGTACGAGTTTTTCATTAATTAAGGTATCTTGAGTAAACTTTGAGATACTTTTTTGTAGATCGTCAATACATTTCTGCAAGCTTTGTTGCTTTATTTTAACTTTTGAAATACAATTTGTTATATTTTCTATTGAATGTAAAATTTTATCCATTTTTTTATTTATTTATAAAAATACGCTAATTTAAAAATGTGCGTCCGTTCACTACGAAAGCCATTATATATGAATATATATATATATATATATATATATATATATATATATATATATATATATATATATATATATATATATATATATATATATATATATATTAAAGATATTAAAAAAATATATAAATTGTATTTATATTGCAAAAATTGTAATCTGTAGGAGTAATTAAAAGAGGTTTTAGGAGTAATTAAAAGAGGTTTTTTTACTAAATATGAAACATAATCATTTTATATAATTAAAAAAAAACAACAACAAAGGTATGTTAGTTAAAAATAACAAAGTTGTTTTTAACTAACATACTAAGTTTTAAAGTAAATCGACATATTATATATGTAAAAAAGTAAATCTATATAATATAAAAGTTAAATATAAATCGACATAAAGTCGATTTACTTTTTAAAGTTAATCGGCATATTATAGTTTTAAAGTATATCGACAACTATTTTTACCATACCTTTGTTGTTAAAAACAACAAAGGTATAGTAAAAGTAGATTGTCTATTTTAAAACAGACCGTTAGTTTTCACGTTTTAGATACTCCAACATCAATCAGGATTGTTTAGAAAGCAAAATCAAAGAATTGAAGGAAACTGACTCCTCTGTAAATATTTCCGACCTAAAGAACGGAGTAACAATGCTGAGCTATTGTTTGTATACCAAGCATTTTGGCAACGGCATTTTTGTATGCGCACCAAAAGGTTTATGGTACAAATTTCAGTTTAAGAAATTGGCCAGAAAAGTGACGCATTGTATTTTCTATTCTATATATAGTCATTTCATCTGAAAACTTTCCTAGAAAATGTTTACATGGAAAAAAACAGAGTTCCAATGAATCGCTAAATCAAACTATATGAGTTCAAAATATTTACATGTTGAAAGAACTGAGTATTAAAGTATGATCAGCTGTTCTACAATTGGACAAAAATTTTTAAATAACATTTTTAATGTGTTTGGAATGACGTCTAATAATAATAGGCAAATTTGTAGTTTACGCAAACACAAAAAAAGTCTCGGAAGCAGAAAAGCGATGTAACCTTAAAAGAGAATCATAAAAAAAATGCCAAAACTAATAAAAAATATTTTTTATGATCAAAATAAAACATTAGTTGGTGTAATGCAAAAAAGTGAAGAACTTTGAACGTTTGTATACTTTTTTTTTAATTGCATTTTTATCAAAATCTTGTTTTTTAGGCTGGCTACGGAGATATTTTCAAAATTAATTACCAAGTTGATTAGAAATTTGGCTCATTTATTGTATTTACAACACAGAGGAATAACCTTAACTGCTTTTTACCTTTAGTATTTTTTAAAAGATTTTCTGTCCTTAACCACCCCATTTTACAAAAGTGCTAATATTTTATCGAGTTTTTGACCTAACTCAATAAGTCCACGACATAATCACAATTATGAACGGTTGCTGAAAAGTCTTCGTAACCCTTTTTTTTCATCATTTTTTAACTTTTAATGATCACATCATTTTTTAACTTTTAATGATTAATAAATAATAATAACAAAGTTTTAAATTTTTTTAGCTTTCTAATAGTGTATAATAAAGTTTAAAGAAGAAAAAAAAAAACATTTGTAAAAGTTGAGTACAACTTTTTTTCTAATTACTCTACTCCAACCTTAATTCGTCCTTAGGCAGAAGGTGTACGCGCACATAAGTCGACCTAATTTTTTTGTACTTTGCTTCATATATTTGCTCAGTTAAACAAAACGAAGCTCAAAGCATTTTTTTTAAAAATAAGATTTCTTAAATTCAGCATTAAAGTTGTTGTACAGTACAGGATACTTCTGGACGTCCTGCATAAAGCTTTTTTTACTAATTTTTTTAGTAACTTTTTTTTTATTTTTATTTTGATTACTTTATATTCAATTAATCGCAATGCAGTGTCGTGCAACATTTCTCGTTAGTAGAGATAAAATTCTTCATTCCGGAATTCCGGCTGACTTTATTTTTTAAGAAATGTGGCACAGACTGTATAAATTAGATCCTAAAATCATTGTCCTACAGGGCAATCAAGGACTCTAGATAAACCTAGATATAAAATACAAATTTATAAACGAAAACAATATATTTTTATTTACAAAATTAATTATGTAAGGAATCCTGGAAGTTTAGGGATATTGTGGTGGAAAGAGTGCTTCATAGAAAAAAAAAAAAATTAATGTTACTTAAATCTAAATAGTTAAAAAAATAGGATGCCTATAACAGTAAATATTTCAATTTTAACCTAAATTGAATAATAGAAAATAATGTAATAATTTTAAATATAAATATTATGCAGGCTAAAGTTTTAATACATAAAAATATAAAAACAACATATTAGATTTAAATGAAACAAGAGTCAAACTTATGAATTAGATTTTATATATATATATATATATATATATATATATATATATATATATATATATATATATATATATATATATATATATATATATATATATATATATATATATATATTATAGGTTTTAAATATATATTAAACAGCCACGATACTGAGATGCAGGCTTTCACTTTAATTTTGAAGATAAAAATTAACATAAATATGAATCTTATTCCGGCCGGAATTCAAAAAACCGGCGAATCAATAATCTTGTATTTTTTTTTCAACCATTCAAGTTTTCTATTTTGAAATGTTTAATTAATTTATGAACACATATAAAATTGCAAATAAATTTATAAAAAATACTCTAATTTAGTACTCTCTATTATACGATAATTTAAATTATAATAATAAATTATAATGATAAAATAAATTGTTTAAGAAAGCTATAAATTTATTTTATAAACGCCATGTATTATTACATTTCAATAAATATTGTGCCCGACTCCTGTAGCATATTATTATTATTACTATTATTATAATTTTTGTATTAAAGAATCATTCTATTTTGCATGTGTCATCAATTGAAATTGTGATATCTATCGTGTCATTTCGGATAACTGTCGTTAAAACTATGCTTGTGTCATCTAGGATATTCGTATGTCTTTGGAATAAATGACATATAGTTCGGATTGTAAATAATTGATCTAACAAGTTTTCGCTTGTCGCTTGGCTCTGGAATCATAGTAGCAATACCTTGTTTGTATGCGATATCAGCAACTTTAAGTGCAATTTCAAAAGAGACCTCTTTGATTTTCCGCAATGGTGGATACAAGCGACCTTCAGCGATATCTTCATCTGTTACTTGCTCAGACAAGGACTAAAAGCAGTAACAACAAAATAATTTTTTTTAACAATTTAACTATTTTACATCAGACAATTTTATAAATAATTTTTCTCTCAGGTGCCTAATACTAGGTAGGTAAGGGTAGGTGGGCTAATTTTGTCTAGATTTAAAAAAGTTGGGGGAGGGGGTAATAAAAAAAATTGAATATTTTTTAAACCTAAAAAACGGGAGTTGTATTGATATAAAAATGCGTGGCTTGTGGCCAAAAATTATATTTTATAACAGCTGTTTTGACATAATTTCAATATTAATAATACACTTATATAAGTTTATATAGGTTTTATGCTATATTAGACAAATAATAAAATATTTTTAAACACCTGGGCAGCAGCTAAAAACATTTCTTCAGTGATAATTCTTGATCCGCTAGCAATTACTCCTAATGCTAAACCTGGGAAGATATAAACATTGTTTCCTTGACCTGGATAAACAACTTGTCCATCTTTTAAAGTTACTGGTTCAAATGGACTGCCACTTGCAAATAAACATTTACCCTATACAACAAAATTTAATGTTCAAGTAACTATAATAATACGCATTAAGTAAACGTACACTACCGTTCATAATTATTCGAATGACGTTATATTATTATATTATTCGCAATATTAGATGATTTAAAAAACATAAAAGTATTTTGATAAAAATGCTTAAGTGGGCAAATCTACATAAAAAATGGACCATCAATGTCTATAAATGTCATGTTAAATTTTTAAATTTGGTTTCAAAACAAAATTATTGTTTTGAAAAAAAATTCGTTGAGTGTATAATAAAAGAGTGTGTATTATTAGCAGTAAATTATGACGGATGTAGTGTTAAGGTATTGGGTTGTTTTGTTTACACAAAAGATTTTTTTTATTACTTCCTCTACTTTGACTATGTGAACTGTGGTTTCGAGTCCCACAGTTCACATAGTCAAAGTAGAGGGAGTAATAACAAAAATAGTTTACTGGGACACTTAAAAACTATTCCTATTATATTCCTATATAAAAGCTATTCCTTTGGAAAGTTATGTTAATGGGAAGCCATTTATTTATTTAAAAAAAATGACTTGAAGCTTAAATCCAAAACAAATTCTCCAATACATTGTATAAATTATTTGACTGAGTTCGAGAATGATCAAATATTGAATGGAATGATTTAATCTCCCCAATTACAAGATCTCTCTCCTATTAGATTTTTATGGGAGGAATTGAAAGTTATGTCAAATGCCTTATAATACGTAAGATGTGAAAAAAACTTATTAGTTTATGGCATAAAATTAACTTTAACAATTTGGATAAATCGTTAAATAGAATGCCAAGAATGTGTATGGCGAATATGTTACTGTTCCAAAGAGTGATTTTTAGGTTTTCCAGGAGCCAGTGTATTCCTGCATAAATAAAAAAAGTCTAAAAAAAAATATCCCCTTGTTACGGATTATTTACAGCTCAACAGAATTCAATTTAAAAATATATTGTTAGAGTGCATTTCTTTATAATTTCTTTAACAAGCGAGTGATTTTTACTTTATTTATTATTTATCTATATTAAATTTATTTATTATCATTTCATTATTGCTACTTTTAATGTTATTATTATATTTAATTATTATCTATGACATGTACATACAATTTATATTGTATTATAAATATTCTTAATATTATTGATACTTTATTATTATTTTGTATTACTTTTCTTTTTTTTTCTCTTATTTATATTTATGTATACACATTTTTTTTTGTTGTTGTTGCTTATCGTTTCTTTTTTTTCTTTTTTTTTTATATATATATATTTCTTATTTCTTATTTTTTTTTTATTTCTTTATTTTTTTTGAGAATTTTATATTTTCTAGATGTCACTCCATTGACTAGTTTGTAACTATATGAGTGACACCTAACCAAATTCTATTAATTTACGATGAGATTTGTAAATTTTTATTGATATGGTTGAATAAAAAAAAAATAAAAAAATAGGCAAGTAAATTGTAAACTTATTTAACGGGACTTGAAATTAATTTTTTTGTAAACCTTATAAATAGGAAGATAACATATAGTTCAGGTAGACTTTGCTTTTAATTTTTCTCCCAATATTAAGTAAAACCTTGATATCTTATATATAAAAAGTACAATCATTCGAATAATTATGGACAGTAGTGTATATAAAATTTTTTAGTAGAAAACGTTGCAGCATATTTGCATTAGACAAAAAAACAAAAAATAAAAGAATAAACAATTTATATAACAAAAATAAAATATTAAACTTTATTTGGGAACATTCTGAAAATTTTGGAGCTTTTGTCATAATAATTAAGAAACCAATCTTAAACAATCCGAAATTTTGTATTTAGCATTAATCTTAGATACTCCTAAAAAATTAAAGTTAAGTAAAATAAATAAAAAGAAAAACAATTTAAATTTTTAGCTCTTCTTTCCAATAGGACAATTCCTATTGAAAATTAGAGCTACTAAGTCAAAAAAACTCAATTGAATTTTTCTTATCTTATTTCTTAGCGGCATATAAAGTCAAACATGTATTGATGAAAACACTAGCCTTGAATAATTGAGTAGACTTCCATATTGAATTTAATAAGATAAGTATAAGATAAACCATATTTCACATAATAATGTGAAATATGGTTCACATATTTCAAGCAAGAAGCAATTTAAATAATTGCTTCTTACTTAGATGAGCTTTGTTTTATAGAATTTTAATGATTTAGATATATAAAGTTCATTTTAAGAAGTTGCAATTGACAAAATTTTCATATATATCAGTGTACTATAGAAAAATATTTTATATGGTAATATCGTACTCTGTATTAAGTGATGTGTGAAATTTCCTACTAAATTATATAACTAGTTATGTGCTATGTTATAGGTTGGTACAGGGGAGAAAAAAGAGACACGAAGTTTGCTATCCCATAAATTTGACAACAATAGATGGACAACTCAAGCAACTGCTTATTCTGCTTATTTTAAAAATTCCAAAAATTTTCGATGCTTATTTTATTAAATTCAATATGGAAGTCTACTCAATTATTCAAGGCAAGTGTTTTCATCAATACTTATTTGACTTTATATGCCTCTATCAGTATTACAAAAACATAATCCAAGACTAAATTTAGGGGCTATTTTATGAAAGAGAATATAAACTTTTTTAAATGCTAAAACTATTTTTTCAACTTTAACAAAAACTTAGTAAAAACAAGGAACAACAAAACAGCAAGGAACTTTTTGCGTAATTTCATTTCTCACATGACATTATCACCAAAATCAAAATCAATGTAAAGATTGTTTGTTATTGCAAAACAAGCCAACCTTTTTTAATGAAATTCATTCAGAAAAATGCTTCAAAACATTCAAATATTTTCAATATGTGAATGTTTTGAAACAAAAAAAAAAATAAAAATTCTTTTAACAAAAATAACAATAATAATAATTTTAATAATGAAAATAACTGTAAAAATAAAAATAATAACAATAAAAACAAGATGTTAACATACATTAGTCCAGGTAATAGCTTGTTCAGCTGTACATTCAGCATGAGTAGTTGGATTACTTAGTGCAAAAATAACTGGTTTGTCACAATTCAAAAGCATCTGCTTACAAACAGTTTCTGTAAAAGCTCTTCCAGAACCAGCAACACCTAAAAAATATATTTAAAAAATGTATTAGGACATATTTTCTTTAAAATCTTTTTTTATTTTTGACATGGTAGGTGTTAAAAAGTAGTTTATTTTTAAGCAAAATAAATGCAAACGTTTTTAAAGAGTTTAATTTTACAAGTTCCAGTTTTCTTTATATATGGGTATTATCATAAATCCATAGACTTTAATCTATATCTAGCTGTAATTCCTTATGAGTCCCAAATAACATATAAGAAAAAATGCAACATTGTAATAGAAAATGAAGATGTTTGACACAATTTCTAAAACATGGTCAAGCTGTTTACAATATATTATGAAGCAGTGTATGATGTATATTAAAGCTGTGTATGATGTATTATGAAGCTATGTACAATGTATTATGAAGCTGTGTACGATGTATTAGGAAGCAGTATATATTATGAAATATATTATGTCTAATATATATATATATATATATATATATATATATATATATATATATATATATATATATATATATATATATATATATATATATATATATATATATATATATATATATATATATATATATATATATATATATTTATATTTATATATATATATATTAAACGGTTGTGTCAAGAGCAATGGCTTTTGACACAATATAAATAATAATTTTACTAACATAAAAAACAAACACTTGAATATCTTGATGACCTAATAACAATATTAGGTCATCAAGATATTGCCTGATTGAATGATAATGGATGATTTCCAACACATTTTAAAAATCAATGTTTTTCATTTAAACTCATAATTGTTAGGAAAAAAAACAACAACAAAATATTCAAAAGCCTAAATTTATTTCTCCCTATTCAAGTATGATCACGCAACCATTTGTTACACTAAAAGCAAATTTTTTTGATGCAGAAAGGTAAAGATAATAAAATGGCAAAACTATCAATTTAAGTTTCATCAAAACATTGACATTTTTAATTTGGTTATATTGCAGAAGTTTATATTGCAAAATTTTAATGATTTTGATCTTTTTTAAATAGAAGTAGAAAAAATAGAAATAATAGAAGTTAAATAGAAAAAATAGAAGTTTCAATTTTCACATAAAAATTTCATGTTATAAAAAAAAGTTACCTATTATAGCAGTGGGTTTAAGATATTTAACAACATGCTCAAAACTATTCGAAAACTCTGCATCATGAGCAAATAGTGCTCTTTCAGGAGTTAATTCACCAACAGATCGATTCTAAATTTGAAAAAGATGAAATAATAAATAATTAAAAATAAATATTCTAAACAAATCATAATAAAAGCAATAATAAATACACTATGAGTATATATATATATATATATATATATATATATATATATATATATATATATAATATATATATATATATATATATATATATATATATATATTTATAAATATAAATTTTTTTATAAATGATAAACACTATTTGGCATCAAAATATGCAAATAAACAACACCATATAATCGTTGCATTGATATTAAGTGATATTTGAATTTTATGTAAATAAATTGTAATGAAAAAGTCACTACTGAACAATATTTAAACATCTAAGTGAAAATCTTTAAGTGAAAAGCAAATCTTTAAGTGAAAATCTTCAAGTGAAAAACAAATCCGTGTAAGTAAAATGTTTTAAGTAATAAATTGCATAAATACCAACATGCATAAAAATATTGAAAGAATCCATAATGTAAATTAACTAATGCATAAAAAAAAAAAATTGAACATATTATTACAAAAGACATGCATAAACTTACAATATGAAGTGATTTATTTATAGATTGTTTTTAATATTGTTTTTAGTATTGTTTTTATTCATATAGTACATCCTTATATTTTTCTTTTATTAAGTTCACTGAGAATAGGATAAAATTATTTGAGTCTATCCATGTTTAAAAACTATTGCCATATTTGAATATTTATAAAAATAAAAACCTAAATTTTTGGTAGCTTCTTCTTTTAACAAAAACAATTTTAATTATTAGTTGCTTCTTTTTTCATGTCATGCTATTTGCCACATGTAAGCACATATCATGTGTAATGTATGTACATGCCAAGTTAGTAAGCAAACTAATTAAAACTAATTTATTTTCACATCAAAGTATGGATTATAAAAAAGTTGTTTCATACCTTAGTGACTAATCCATCTTTATCAAACATATAAATGTGTTTTACTGCTTCTTCTTTTGATAACCCTTCATTTATCAAAGCTTTCACTAATAATTGTGCAATTCCACAAGCAGCCTGAAAAACATTAAACTATTATTATATATTACAATATATATATTACTATATAACTTTTTGATTTATTTTTATTAAAACTTTTTATTTTAATGCTTTTTTAACTATTATGAAATAGTTAATTTTTTAAGTAATATTATTTGTCTATACTTTTATATTTGAATTTTTTTAACCACAAAAAAAAAAGGTTAACTAAGTTTAAATTAAATTATTGATAATATAATAGAACAATTATAATAATTAACATAAACTAATATAAAGATCATACACCACCAGCACCAAAAAAGAGAAACTTGTGATCAGGTAATTTCATATGGCTTGCTTTTAAGCTCGCCAACAAACCTCCAAGAGCTACAGCTGCTGTGCCTGAAACATTTCAAATATTATTCTTAATTCTCGCTTATTCTCTAAATCAATCTTTATTAATAGATGAAATATTCTCAACTATTTTTACAATACAATGACATTTGCAATATATATGAAGTTAATTGCAAATATGCAAATATAATATATTTTGCAAACTAATGGAATTATGTAACAATCACATCATCAGCTGATTAATCACATTCATATTCACAGAAACAACAACAATCAAAAGCAACAATATTATACCTTGAATATCATCATTAAAAGTACACATTTTGTGTCTGTAGCGTTCCAAAAGACGAAATGAATTGTGGCTTCCAAAATCTTCATATTGAATTAAAACATTTGGTCCAAACCTTATTAAAAAATAAACAAATATATAAAACAAATATATTTCAATAAATTTATTAGGTTAACAAATTTATTAGGTTAATAAATTTATTAGGTTTCAAAGTTTAATTTGTTTTGTGTTATTTTCATATTTAAAATGCTGAGCAAAAAATCATTTATTTAGAAACATAAAAATAAAATTAAAAAAAAACAAAACAACCTTTGGCGCAAAGCTTGTATAATTTCGTCAATCAACTGATCATAAAGCTTTGTGTTGTTCCTTTTTTGTCTTAAACCAATATAGAGTGGGTCATCCAAAAGTTTCTATCATACAATATAATTAGTTAATTTAATCTATTTAAATTTTGAAAATCTCTCTCTCTTTCTCTTTATATATATATATATATATATATATATATATATATATATATATATATATATATATATATATATATATATATATATATATATATATATATATATATATATATATATATATATATATATATATATATATATATATATATATATATATATATATATATATATATATATATATATATATATATATATATATATATATATATATATATATATATATATATATATATATATATATATATATATATATATATATATATGTATGTATATATATATATATATATATATATATATATATATATATATATATATATATGTATTATTTTTATTGAGTTGTGTTGTATTCTATTGGATTTAATACAGCTCTTTGTCGGTTTAAGAGTGATCGTTATTTATAAAATAGATCAGAATTTATTTAATATTTAAATGAAAAAAATACAACTTTTTTACCAATTCACTTTTTTTATTTTTTCACTGAACTTTCTAAAGAGATCTGGAAACTTAAGGAACCAGGCATTAAACCAATAATCAAGTGGAGTATTGTTAAAAAATGTGAACCCTATAACCCATCCTCAAAAAGGTGTAATCTTTGCATAAATGAGAAATATTTTATTTCAACATACAATAAAGAACCTTTGTTAAATAAAAAAAGTGAATTAATTTCAGCATGTAGACACAGAAAAAAGTTTTTGCTATCAAATTTCGACACCAGTTAAATAAACTACCGTTTGGCGTGAAAACTGAGGTTTGATCTCATTGCAACGCAATTTTGTATTTTTTATAACGGTTTTTATTTTAATGATTTTAAATATATGGCTGAATGATTGCCGAATGGCATGAAACTTGAAGTCCCATAAAAAAGTCGAATTTTTTTCTTTTAAGTATTTAATATATATATAAGGGTGACCTTTAAAACAACTTTTTTGGGAAAAACCTGCTCCTACCCCCTAAATGTGTTTATCTAATACAAAAACACTAGGTTTGAAATTTTTTTGAATAAAAAACATTTTAAGGGGTCCCTTAAAACCCTCAAATATTTAATGGGTACCTATATTTTCAAAAAAAAAGTTTTTCAAAAATATGTCAACCTGGTACTCATGAAGTGAAATTATACAAAAATTTCAAAAATAATATTCATTTGAAAAAAAATTGTTATTTTTGGTTTTATTACTTAAAAAATTACTTTTTTTAACAAAAAATGAAAAAAAAATAAAATAAAATTGATAAATAAGTTAAAATTTTTTTAAAATGAATATAATTTTTGAAATTTTTATATAATTTCGCTTCATTTGAGTACCAGGTTGACATATTTTTGAGAGGAGATTTGCTAACTTACCACAACCCGGGGTAAGTATGCACAAACTATAAAAATGATCAATAATATATTACTATGTGGAAAACGAATACAAATGTTTTACAAGTTGTTTTGAAGCTTAAAATTTTATATTACTTTTTTTTTTATAAAAATTATAATTTTTTTTTTATAAAAAAATAAAAATGGACTAGAAAATAGGAACTATTATTATTACCAATTGGAAATATTATTGAGACTGGAATGCTTACAATAATTATTTTTTTCATATAACTCGGGCTTGGACAGGATTGGCCTGCAATTGCACACTGTAACTGATAACGCTTACAATTTTTTTTCTTTACAACTTAACCATGGCTGTTTTGATGTTTAGACAAATTAAATGCAATAAAAAAATTGCTACATTAAGAATAACTTTTAATCATTGATCTTTTCTAAAGTTTTATTTTAGGCGAAGGCTTTAAATAAAAAAAAAATAATGATTGTTTAAAATAAATGCATTTTGAGTAAATTAACAAAATATTAAAATGCTTATTTATTAAACAATCAATTGAAGCAATTTGTAAAAGCATTTTGTGTAACTTTAATTAAATGTTTTAAAAGATAAATTTTAAAGTAATTTTTTTCTGCTTTTCGAAAAGAATTGTTTTATTGCTTATTCTTTAGTTTTTTCATATTTTTTCCTGGTTAAAGTTTAGCTTAACGTTTTTTGTTTTTTTTAAACTTTTTAAATGTTTAAATCTTCAAAACATCAAAACAGTTGCGGTCAAGTTGTAACCCAAAAAAGTCATTTGCATGGTCAGCATAGCGTTCAATTGCACGCCATTCCTGTCCAAGCTTTATTTTGTAGAATTTAATTCCTGTTGGTCAAAATGTCCGATTACTTTGTAAATTGATCAGACAATCTGAGGTTTTAACCAGACAATGTCTGATGTCCGACTGTTAAGCTGAGATCTGTACAGGGGTGGCGCCGGCATTCTTTGGTCTTCAAGATATCTAACTTCCAGACATAAAAAAAATTCCAAACACTCATATGTTTATACTTATGTCAAATAAGGATGCTTTGCAAAAAATTGCGATGATTGGAACCTGGGAACAAAAAAGCCCCAAAAGCGTGGCATGTGATTCAGCGCTATTGCTGACCATACACATGATTTTTTTTTTTGACCACTTAATTAGATGTTTTTAAATGATTTTAGAAATGTGTTGAAAAAAAACCGCTAAGCTAAACTTAAACTAGGAAAAAAATTTAAAAGAAGAAATTAAAGAAAAAAGAAAACAATTCCTAATGAAAATACATAAGCACTAAAATAAAACTCAAAAAGTTTAAACTCGAAGAAAATATTAATTTTAGTTACATTTTTATTTGCATTTGAAACATTTAATTAAAGTTACGCAAAATGCTTTTACAAATTACTTCTAAATATTGTTTAATGAATGAATAAATTCTATTTAAATTGTTAAAAAGTGTTACATATATTATTTTTAAATTGATAAGCATTTATTGTTTCTAAAAAGGTTTTAAACAATTCTTTGTAAAAATTAAAAAAAAATAAAGCAACTAAATCATGGGAAGACTTAACTTATTCATAATTTAAAATAAATTAAAAAATATTTTTTAGAAGATTTTTAGAAAGGAAAAATAGTTTCAAAGGTTTAAATTTATCATAAAAAATACATAATAAAAAAATATCTACTAAAAAAAAATTTAAGTATAACATTTCATTTACACATAATGCGTTTATTATAATTAATTTTTGATTTTATTTATAAGCCTTGGCATAAAATAAAAACTTTAAAAAAGATCAATGATTAAAAGTTATTTTTAACATAGCGATTCTTTTTATTGTTTAATTTTAATTGTAAAACAACCGTACCTTGTTCTGTTATGACCTAGATTTTGAAAATATTCTGTCAATATCTAAAAAAATAAAAGAGGGTTAAACAAGCTGGTTCAAAATTTTTCGTGTTTAAGATTTTTCAGAAATCATTGCTTTCATAAAATTTGTAATTACTATACTAATGCAAAATAAGAATGTTTTAGATAAAATTGCGACAATTGGAGACTGAAAACAATATTAAACCTAAAATGTGGTTCCTCATGTCCCATATATGGTTTTAATATAAATTTTTTTTTTCTTCATAATATCTTTGACTAGATTAAAATTAATTGACAGATTTAAAATTTCATACAAAAATCTCTTCTAGTTAAAAAGTTATTGTTTTTAGCTTTTTATTCCCCAATTAACTCCAAAACATAACTTTAAAAGGTCACAACTTTTAAATGGCATATTTTTTTTGAATGATATTTAAAATTTGTCGATAAACTTTGATTCTAATAAATATGAAAAGAAAAAAATGACAAGAGTTATATGTAACAACAGCCTTATGCAATCTTTTCAAACAATTTTTGTGACATTTGTAAAGTAAAATTATGATGAAAGTAAAATTATGATGAAATTGTAAAGTAAAATTATGAAAAGTAAAATTATGTAAAGTAAAATTATGAAATTGTAAAGTAAAATTATGATGAAAAATTCCAAGGTTTGCTCCTTTGTGGATAATTACTTTAAGGAATTTTCAAAATATTCTTCTGTATGTTTTACCAAAGCGTGTTTATAAAATGTTACATTTTTTACTTATACTAATTTACTACAAATTAAAACTACTGTTTTAATTTGTATCACGTCAATTTAAATAACCCTCAAAATTATTCTTTATTGCTAAAATATTTGAATTGGTTAACTAAAAACCACTTTAAGTTTTAATGAGTTTTGATTTTTATGCATTAATGTAATTTGTGTTTTGTTACATATTGCATTTGTAATATTGTTAGTTGTGCTTTGAAAAAAATGGAATTTGTGGAAAATTGTTGAACTAATACAGTGAAAAATGAAGGTAACACTAATATAGTTTTATGTAAACCATTTGATTTCTCTAAGATCAAAGAAACTATTCTTACTGGAAACCAAGAGTTTTGCCTATGTGATATTTTCTTACTGCTAGGAATAATTTAGTATGTGGCTCAAATATAAAAAAAGCAGGAAGACTAAAACTCAACATAAAAGTTTTACTCCTGGACCAGTTAAAGTTTGTAAAAGATGTTTTAATGTTATTTCGCCAGGATTAGGACACACCTATTGTATTACAAAGAGAAGGGAAAACTTAATGAAGCAACTAGATGAAGGTAAAAAAATAATAATTTTATTATTAAGTTCCTATTAAAAATAATTATAACAATTTCAAAGTAATAAAAATTTTATATTATAGATTTTTATATAGACAATAGAAGTGCAAAAATAATTTTGGAAAATTGCAATAGAATTGCAATGTTTCAAAACACTTAATAAAAAGTTTGAAAAACAAGGCAATTTAATTTAGGTTGTGACATGCAGAACTTCAATTAGTATACAAAGACCAAAAACTTCTTCTAAAGCTTTGTTTACTGATTCACCGATACATACAAGTGAAATAAACAAACTAAAATATGTATGTGGCCTCAGTAACACACAAGATGCTAAAGTTTTAAGTATTTTTAGAAATCGGAAAGGTCACAAATCATTTGAAAAAAATACAAGAAACAAACTGATTGAATATGACATTATTTTAAATGAATATTATGACATAAGATCTGTTATATTTTATAAGGGTGAAAAAGTGATGGCTTATTGCAAAGATATTCTAGGACTGCACAGTGGGCCAGAATATAACAAAAACTAGCAAAAATAGAAAACGCCTAAATATAATCATATTATACATCTAATCTTTTTGTTTTTGGGGTCAGAGAATCTATTTCTGACATCAAAATTAGGTTTTAATCACTCTGAACTCAGCTTGGGAACAAAAATACCCCAAAAGGTTATTCTCTTTACCCTAAGTGAGGGCAATGAGTTAATGATTTAATTTTTGGGAGGTTTTAAATTTTATGGAACAATCTTCAGAGAGAAAAAGTTATGACCATATAAAATTTACAGTCCCCTCATTTTGCAAAGGATTTAAAAATTATTTAATCATAACTTTCAAAATCTTGAATATTATTCCATGTAATTCAAAACATGCTAACCTAGTCAAATTTAATATAATTAACAAATTCATTCATTAACTCATTGTTCTCACTGTTGGGGTAAGAGAAATAACATTTTGGGTTATTTCCCTTACCCCAACAGTGCTCCAATCACGGCAACTTTTTGGAAAGTATTATCATTTGACATAAATATACTTAAATTTGGAGTTAGCACATTGTCTGAAAGTGTTAACCTGTAAAAACAAATAAATTTAACTTGTTTTATTGCAACTATACTGTTTTTAAGAGTCAGAAAACATTTAATTAGCATCCTATATAAAAAAATAAAAATGTTTTGAATTGTGAAATCATATAAACAAAACAAGTTCATACAAGTTACACGTTTTCTACAAGTTAAAGTTTAACTTCTTTGGGAAAAAGCAGTTCCACTTTATTTTTCTGAGCTACATAGAAGTCTTCTAATTAAATCCAGGTTTTGTTTTTTTCTAGAAACTTCAAGTGTAAAGAATTCTCAGAAGTTTTTTACATCTTTGTTTCTGCTTTCCTGTGCTTCTTCAGAAAATATACTAATAAGTTGGGTTTTGTTGGGAACTACCTAGTGAGAGTGTATTAACAGTTTGTGTAAACCCTGCAGCATATATAACACCAGCAATATAGATAAACAAAGTGTTGGGCTTTCTCCTTACATTAGGTCTCTAGAGCCTCAGGATTTACCTCTTCCATACATGAAACAGTATAATGTACAAACACTTAGCAGTGTTTTTTTATACTCTAGACTTTAAAAAAATTTGAATAAATATTATAGAATCTTGCTCAAAATAAGTGGGTCGGTAGTCTTTGAAATCTAAAACTTAATACTTTTGAGGATGCATAATTTCATACTTCATACCAATTCATTCATGTTAAAGAAAACAGTAAACATTTAAATATTGACATAATAAATATAATACTTAAATATTGGCGTTAACAACATTACATTTGCATTGAAGACATATAACACTAAATGATTATTATATACACATATTATTATTTAAATACCAGGATTAACAGGTGGATCTGAAGGTTGAATATTCTCTACAGAATTGACATTGCAATCTAACCAGTTCTGGTACTTAGCCTCAAACTGTATCCTAGTTATGTTTTTCTACCTCCATTTCCTTCTAAGATTGTTCATAAAATCCTTTTTAATCTCATCCGATGTATTCAAACCCTTCAAAATGATGTCAGTCTCGATATTTAATATACTGTTAATCTTCTTTTCACAATTGACCTCTAAAAATTATAATACAAATCTTGCCACTTCATTATGTTGAAACTGTCATTTAAATTTTTTCAATTTTAACTGTTAAAAGTGGGTTTTATAGTTCATTTATTTTGACCACATACCGTAACAGCACGCTGTAACTGTTTGTGGTCAACACTGCAACAACTTGTGGTCAATTAAAATGATTTGATCAACGGGTTGGTAACGGGTGTTTAATATTTAACTAATTACTAAAAACAATGGCATGAATAAAAAATTTAAGCAGATGACATATATACTTTTGTAAAGTAATTTTTTTTGTTAAATCTTCAAAGTTTGGTCAAGTCAACCTTTGACAACATGCTGGAACTGGGGAGATGGGGGTGGGGTGGGGGTTTTGGGCAAGTGGTTGCAGAAAATAATTTTATAAAGTATTAGTCAAAGTAATAAAGTATGCATTTACATTATTTTCATCTTAATGTATTATAACGTGTGGTAAACCTATTACTGCAAAGTTTTTTTTACATAAAAAATCTTAAAAAATATGTCCTAATAATGTAAAAAACCTGCTAAAAAACTAAAAAACTTTGTTTTTTTTAGATAATTATAAAATTATAGGTAAATACGTATAAATGTTTTCAAATTCCATAATGATAGATTGTTTCTAAATGTCACAGATGTATGTTTCACACATATTTTAACAACTTTTTTGACTTAGAAGCATTCTAAAAGGTTTACAAAATTAATCAAGTGCATTATAAAATATGCATATGTTAATGGCAAAATTGCCATTAACATATGCATGATTAAAACAACAACTGCAAATGATTAAAAAAGTCAATATACGATCTTTCGTTTTGACCTTTTTGCTAAACTCACTGGCCCACTGTGGACTGGTGAAAAATTTTGTCAAAAAAAGAAATTTTTCAAGTGAGCATATTTTAAAAATTGGCATTGATGGAGGATTTTTGGATTTTTGAAAATTTATTTAATATATTAGATCGCTGCAAGGTATCTAAAGAAAAGGTAAAATTTTTTTTGTTATGACAAAGGCAAATGTAAGAAAAATACAAAGATAGTGGTGTTAATAAAACTTATTATTATTGCACTTGTAGAAAATTTACAAGAATCTTACGCAAATATGAAAATTAAAATTGATTATATTAATTTAAACAGTATTAAATATTTTTGTGCTTTTGATATAAAGTTTGCCAATTTTTTTTTCGGAATAGAAACTGTAGACTCAACTCTTCCTTACCCTTGGCGTGTAAATAGCAAAAATGATTTACAAAATTTTGAATTTCAAGGTGAACATAAAACAATTGGAATGATTATTAGCTAATAATTACAAAAATGCAGAAATAAAATAAAAAAAGTTATCTGCTGTACCATATCATAAATGTGTAGATCAATCCGTTATCAATTTAGCAGATATTACAAAGATTATAAAACTTCTTACCCAGATAGAGCTACACCTTATCAGTAGAACACCAACAGTAGAACACCAACAGTAGAACACCAACAAACTTTTAATTATCTTGATTCATAATCAAAATCCAAAGAATTTTGGAGATAAATTTGCAGAGGAGTTGAATGAAAAACTAAGCTCTAAAAAACTAAGGCTTCATGGTGGGCAAATCAAGGGAGGACAGTTTTTAAAACTTCTTGATAATAAAAATACTTTATACAATTTGATCAAGTCTTTCTCACTAGATAATGATGAAAATCTTTCTTTCATACTACAGGCATGTAAATGCTTGAGAGAAGTTAAAATTAGTTGTTTAACAATGACTTTAGAACCAGACTATGAAATAAAAGTAAAAGATTATCAAGAAGCCTATAATAAACTTGGATTGAGAGTCCAACCATCTAAAGTACATGCTTTAGTAAAACATATAGTAGAATTTTTTAAAATGATGTCAAGTGATTATCCAAACAAAGGTCAAGGTTGGAGCAAACACGCTTCTGAATCTGTTCATAAAAATTTTAGTCAATTTTGGGAAAACAGTTACTAGGTATCCAAATGTCACAAAAATTAATCGAAAAGATTGCATAAAGCTAATGTTACTTATAACTCTTGTCACACTTTCTTTTCTAAAAGTCTTACTGATTAACTATATATATAACTTATTGTGAAAAATTAGTTTGTAAAATAAGAAACAGTTATGATTAACTTGTTATGTTAAATATCACTAAAAACCACAACAAAAAAACTAAAATCTTCTTTTTATTTGTGTCCCAGTGATTGGACCCAATCATATAAAAACTCTAAGAACACGCCCCTAACGTAACGCCTTTAAAATGTTTATGAATTATTTTTTTTTTCATATTCATTAGAATCAAAATTTATCAACAAATTTTAAATATCATTCCAAAAAAATATGCCATTTAAAAGTTGTGATCTTTTAAAGTAATTTTTTGCAGTTAATTGGGGAATAAAAACCAATAATAACTTTTTAACAAGAGATTTTTGTATGAAATTTTAAATCTGTCGATTAATTTTAATCTAACTAAAGATATTATGAAAAAAAATTTTAGAAACCATATATGGGACATGAGGACCCAAATTTTAAGTTTAATGTTGTTTTCAGTCTCCGATTGTCACAATTTTATCTAAAACATTCTTATTTTGCATTAATATGATTATTACAAAATTTTATGAAAGCATCATTTCTGAAAGTCATCTATCTTAAACACTAAAAACTCTGGACCAGCTTGTTTAACTCCCTTTTAATTTTTTAGATACTGACAGAATATTTTCAAAATCTAGGTCATAACAGAACAAAGTATTGTGGTTTTGAACATGTAATCTGTTTCTGGTGTACTTTTTTTTCATAAGAATTATTTCTACTGGGTGTGATTGCATAACTCAGTTCCATAAAACTGTAAAAATTATACTTTAAAAATTTGATCAGACACTGTCTGACCCAAACAAGTTTTGATCTGACATTTTATCCGAGACATTATAAAAAATTAAATTGAGCCCTATATATATATATATATATATATATATATATATATATATATATATATATATATATATATATATATATATATATATATATATATATATATATATATATATATATATATATATATATATATATATATATATATATATATATATATATATATATATATATATATACAGGTCTTGGCGGGATTTAATAAGCACGAGAGCAGAGAAAATCTTTCCTAAAATGAACATGGCGTGCCATGCAAGCTGCTTTTCTAAACTGCTTTTTATGAAAGCTGTTTGTTTATATAAAAATTGCTTATTAAATACAAAATTTGGTTTTATACTTATTACAAGCATATATTTACAATGTTAATGTTAATGCTTGTTATTACAATGATGCTTGTTATGCCTATACTATTATACCAATTGTTATACATTTATTGTATAACAATAAATGTATAACAATATTCCAATTATTATTAATTGTATGCATCATTTATTGAGGTATAAAAAATTCTTTAGAATTTAAAGTTTTTTTTTTGCAAAAAAATTTATCATCCAATTAATTATACTATTTTGATTTTGCAATTTTCATTTTAGTTACAATAATAATTATAATTTTGACAGGGGCGTGCTGGCTCCAAAAAGCACATGCAGGATTTTTTTAAAGAGGCCCATATATACGGGATTTTGCCAAATAAGCTTGATTTGAAGGCCCACATTTGTACATATATTTAATTATATATGAATATATTTAAATATATAAATAGAAAATATATATAAGTGACGTATCCAGAAATTTTTTGGGCATACCAGCCTAAAAATCCTGTCTACCTTAATATGTTGTTTTTTAATTTAAACACAAATTCTTATATAATTATTTATTGTTATATAACTCGCGCTAGTATTTAAAGCTTTTCCTATTAAAAATGTAAACAATTAATTAAAACAATGATACATTTATTACAAAATGACGGCTTCAACATCAACCTCAATTTGCTGCTAGTTTTCATTTACTTGCTTTATTCGGTTACTAATATAAAGAGTATTACCTCATAAACAAGCGATAATTATAACATTTAATAAACAATATTTTTATTTTTCTCTTATACAGACTTCAAAAGATTTGTTACATATTTATTACATAACAATGTCATTTTATTCAAAATTTTAATTAATTCATTTAAAAATTATTAACTTTTTTTTCTTTTTTTACACCTACTTTTCAAATCTTGTTTTTTGGCGCATTTATCATAATGTTATTATGCTTTAAAAACTTTTCTTTTGTTTATTATTTAAAATATTTTTAATGCAATTTTACTGTTATTTGAAATTAAAAAGTTTAAAGCTCATATAATTTAATCGCTTTGAAAATTGTATTTAGTAAACATAAGCGGAGGAAAAACTCAAATTAGTATATCTTTTAAACCTTAAATTTTAAATTGAAATATGCTGAGCGTTTCATATTTAAATCCAATTAATGCGTTTAACATTTTAATCCAGTTGTAACATATTCCATATTTCATCAATGTGAATTCGAATAAAGCATTCTGATTGACTTAAAATACATTTAAAATATGTTTTAAAAGTGGTTTTTCAAATATTGGATTTTCTAATGGAGATTACAAACGTAGCAAATTTTATTATCAGTAATAAAAAATTATTTTACTTTATTTTTATGGGTGCTAATATAAAATTGTTTTAAATTGAGTTTGGGCTGAAATTTAGGGGGCCCATACCGGTATACCAGTATCAAAATCAGCCTGGATACGTTGCTGTATATACATATATATATATGTATATATATATATATATATATATATATATATATATATATATATATATATATAAATATATATATATATATATATATATATATATATATATATATATATATATATATATATATATATATATATATATATATATATATATATATAGTAAAAAACTGACCTTATGCAGTTAAATTAACATACTAAAGCTACAAGTTATATTTGGATTTCCTTAGAATTAAAATTGGTACCGTGCTGCGGCAAGCACATTTTATTGTGCTGCAGTAAGCGCTTTTAATTTTTTCATTCCTAAAAATAAACAAATTTTACCACGTTTTTATGGTAACCAAATAGGATTTTTATTTTGTTTAAAAAACATAAACGTTAAAATTTAAAAAGTATATATATGATTATACTATATATATATATATATATATATATATATATATATATATATATATATATATATATATATATATATATATATATATATATATATATATATATATATATATATATATATATATATATATATATATATATGTATATATATATATATATATATATATATATATATATATATATATATATAATATATATATATATATATATATATATATGTATATATATATATATATATATATATATATATATATATATATATATATATATATATATATATATTTATATTGTAGTCGAAAGAGTCTTTTAATGTAAAAAAAGTCTCTTTTGTCTAAAAAAGTCTACAATTTTAATTACCTCGTCTCTTAAGCTGAATTTGATTGTCGTCGAAATGTCAAAGCAATTATATATATATATATATATATATATATATATATATATATATATATATATATATATATATATATATATATATATATATATATATATATATATATATATATATATATATTTATATATATATATTTATATATATATATTTATATATATATATATTTATGTATATATATTTATATATATATATTTATATAAATATATTTATATATATGTATAAATGCATATATTTGTTATATATTTTTGTTTAGGAAACTGGTTTTCTAGATGAAATAATTGAGTGTGTTGAAGAAAACGCAATTTTTGGTATAAAAATTTTTTTTAAATGAGTTATTTATATTCTTTGAGAGGAAAGATGAAATTATCAATATTCTTAAAAAAATATATATCTTTTTGTAATCATTTTGGAGCTAAATACATTACACTGAAAACATACTCAACTTACGCAACAAAGTAAGTTGAGTATGTTTTCAGTAAACAAAGTTTTCGAAAGAAACCTTTTTCTTCAAAATTTTTTGTTAAAAAAAGCGGTTACTAAAGTTTATAATGTTTAAATATTAGTTTCAACGTATTTGCGGTTCCTGAAATGAATGCATGCAGAATACTTTCAAATAGAAATAAAATGCTTTATTTATTTATTTGTAAAATAAAAATATTTAACTACTTTTTAAATAGCAGTAGTACATATAATAAATGCAATTTTATAAAAACTCATACAAATTATTTATAATTAAAAGCATTACGATATTTGTTAATGTAAAAATAATTAATCGTTCTCAATTAACAAAAATTTTATCAATATGAATTTTTTTCCATAATTTAAAATTGAACACATTTATTTCACATAACAATCATTGGCTAATTTTCTCTATATATTTTCTCTATATTTCTCTATTTGGCTAATTTTCTCTATATTCTCATAATAATCATTGGCTAATTTTCTCTATATAACGACTAATATAATAAGCAATTTAAGTGGCATAACAATCAATTATTTTTTGCAATATCGACTTTGTTTTGAGGCAAAAGTTACTAACAGCTGCATTTTATTATGCAAAATAATAATATATATGCACTTGAAATCTAACAGTTCAAATCAGAGATTTGTTAAAGAATTTAACTTGTGGAATAAAAAATAAAGCAAATAAATATCATTTGTGAATCATTTTCAGAATGTAGTAAAGGGTATGAAAATTCAAAAAAAAGACCCTTCTAATGATAAATAGCAATAGGCCCAAGCAAGATTCCCGCATAGCCTCTGAAAAAAAGTAAAGTTGGTAAGTCCACATTTAGGTGTTTAATTTACTAATGACTATGTCCTAAATTAAGTTAGCTTACCATTTACAAACATAACTAGAAAATAATTAGAACTTAATAAATAATATATAAAATCAAATAATTTAAAATCATGCTTAAACAATATTCATGAAAATGAATTATAAAATTCAAAATAGTTACAGTGTTGTTAGTTCCAACATCTATCATTATTGGAAGACAAGCAGATGGATGAATACCACCACAAGCAGTATATAAAGCAAGTTTTCCAATAGGTATTCCCATTCCATTACAACCTAAATCTCCTAAACCAAGAATTCTTTCTCCATCTGTCATAACCACAGCCTGTAATACAAAAATTTAACCAGCTATTAAAAATTGAGCATAAGATTTAGGAAAATCAAAGAAGCCACTTTAACCTTTTTCTTTGAGTTTTTACCTGCACTCTTCTTTCTGGCCAGTTACTAATAATATCATAAATATGACCAATATCATGAATAGTGATAAACAAACCTCTAAAAAGATAAAAATATTGTAAAATAAAATGAAGATAAATAATTTTTTATAAAAATATCTTTTAATTAAAACAATTCTTTTCAATAGAAGTTGTATGTATTGAGTTTTGCAAATAATAAAAATAAATAATAATTTAAAATTTATATACCGTCGCTGCAAAAAAAAACTATGCTTGGATAAACAAAATTAGATGAGCAAAAGCTTTGAGCAAAAGAGTTGACGTAGAATATTTTGACGAAGAGATTATTCTATGATTTAATTTTGTATGGATTTACTTTGTATTTATTTAATTTTGTATGGATTTATAGCCGTAACTAAATGGCACCATATTTAGGTATAAGTAACTTAAAGTGGTTAGCATATTGCAGAATATATTTACAAATTTTTTCTTTAATTATATAAAATTAATAAATATAACAGGTAGGTTATTACGATCATAGCTCCAAATTATTAATTAAATAATTATAATAATTAATAAGCAATATTATAGTTGAATAATTGTGACTTTATTTAAGATTTAGTTTTATTAGTTTTATTATAAATAAATATAATTTAAGATAGAGCCTTATTATGAATAAAAAAAAAAAATATTATTATAATTTAAGATACAGCCTTGGATAAATATAATTAATAACAAAAAGAATCCTTAGGTGCACATCTCACAAAGTATGGAACCAAAATTGATTCAACTTTTGCAACTATGAGTATAAATTCAAATATCTTATGTCCTAAAAAAAAGAGACATCGTTGCTGCACAACAAAACTATCTTAAGTCAATTTTTTGGCAAAAAAAAAAAAAAAAAAAAAAAAAAAACTTTTTTGGTTTAAAATACTTAAAACATATAACAAATAAATGAAAACAAGTAGATTTAAAAATAGTAGTATTTAAAAAAATCAGAAGCAGTGATTTAATTTAAAACTTTAAATGTCTTTTTCTCAACAGCAAAACAGACTTAAGATTGTCTTGTTTTGCAACGGCAACTTAATTTGTAGAATTTGACATATTTTATACAGCTTTAAGACTATCTTAAGTCCATTTGCATTGCTGCTTCTTATAAATTTAAAATTCTATTTTTTATTTGTTATATTATGAAAAATAATAACATATTCTATAAGTGTTTTAAAAACAATTTAGTTTAATGAAGAAGATCAAACGCAGTGATGAACTAAAAACTTTAAATGTGTTTTTCTCAGAACAGCAAAAATGGACTTAATCTTGTTTTGCAGCGACAATATTTAAATATATAAATATATATATATATATATATATATATATATATATATATATATATATATATATATATTTCATTTTAAAAACAAAACTAATATTTAAATATATAAATATATATATATATAAATATATATATATATATATATATATATATATATATATATATGTATATATATATATATAAATATATATATATATATATATATATATATATATATATATATATATATATATATATATATATATATATATATATATATATATATATATATTTCATTTTAAAAACAAAACTAATACCAAAGCTATAAATATAAGATACGTAAATTTCAAAATTATACTGATATTTGTTAAAAACAAGTTCTGCTAATATCTTAAAACCGAAAGTACTATTTTTTTGGGGGGATTTAGTAAGAAATAGTGAAAATATATTAGGTTAAACGGTACATAAAAATAAGTTATTTTAATGGAAATAAAAAAAGCCGAAAAGCGGCAATCTTTATTTAATTACAATTTTTAATATGTCAAAAGCCAGTTACTAAAATGTTTTAGGCAGCGTAAAATTTTTTTATAAAGGAACCCAATCTAATTGTGTAGTTGTAAGTACATTTAAATCCCTTTAAGAAAATCAACCATAAACAAGTGTCTCCTCCTTTAAAAAAAAGTAACCATAAAACGAATATTTTAAAGCAAAAAAAAAAAAGTTGAAATAAGTATAAGATTTTTTTTTAAAAAACATAAATTTTTTTATAACAATATTGTTTAATTTAAAGATATTTTATTTTAAAGGTAAATTATTTAAATGGTAAGATTTATTTTATCACGATTTGCTTGTTTATTCATATTTTTCCCATTCTATATGAATACTTTCTTTAATTTTTAATTCAATTTTGTTATTGGCATGATCTTAAGTTGAGAAGCATTCATCACTATAATTAGTAAAACATTTTTCTTTTGAGTGAAGATGCTTACGAATAAGAGAGTTTTTATCCCTTCTGTAGTGTTCAATTATTTGTGTCTTTAAGTGGCGAGAGGTTTTGTTAATATAACAGGATTTACTGCACAAACAAATTTGTAAATGACAAATGATTTAAAATCTACAGGAAGGTGATCTTTAGATGAAAAAAAGTTAGACACTTTTAATGAAGTGATTTATATCGTAATCGATATACAATGTCTTTTAATAATTGTGTGTAATCTTTGCAGGTATTTTAGGTATTTTACCAATATAAGGGAGTTTGAAATAATGCGAGTTTGGTAGGGTTTCAGACAGCAATGGAACATCAAAATTAACTTCATTTAAGTAAGAGTTGTGAATTTTTTTTATTTAGATTCTACCCAAGATGGGTACATATTACGTTTGAGATATTTGGACGTTTGAGATTTTTAATATTATAATGAAGACCAAGGATAGTATTTTATTTTATATATAATTTTGAATGTTGAATGTTTGATATATAATTTTGAATGTTCAATCAATTAAACATTATATATGACTTATTTTATATGAAAAGTAAAAAAAAAAAAAAAAACTGTAAAAGAAGATGTATAATATGGTTTTCTTTATGAAAGACTGTTGTATTTATTGAACTGTTTACATAGAGTTATGTCTAAAGGGATGTTTTTAAGTTTTTTTACTATTCTATGGTAAAAAATATTGAAGAATGTTCTTTTTTTATATAATCCAAAAATAAAAGTGCATAGTTTTCAGAGGAGAAAGCAGCAAAAATATCATCTACATACGTTTATAAAACAATAGTTTTATTCCATTATAAGATTTGACCCATTTTTCTTTAAAATTACACATTAAAAGATTAGCAAGTACAGGTGCTAATGGAGAACCTATAGCATCGCTGTCAATTTCTTCATAAACCTGTCTTTTAATAATGTTGTAAACTCCCTTTTTATAAACCTTTCTATTCAATGTAACAACAGAAAATTTAAATGGATAGAAAAGATTTTTAATAATAATAATTAAAAACGTATATTGTTAATGATCTAACTAAACTTTAACACTTAAAAAAAGAGGCCACCATTAATAGGGTAACCCAACTTCAAAACTTCTTAAGAAAACTCAAAAGTCACTCAAAAGTTCTTTGATGATTCAAATTATAATAAAATTTATCCCACAGGTTCTTGTCCTGCTCGCATAAACAGCCTTCCAAAAAGGCTCACCTTCTTGTAGATTTTAAACCATTCACTGTTTACAAATTTGTTTGTACTGGATGTAAATTCTGTTATATTGGTGAATGATTGAACATTACAGTTTAGTTTTTGTCCATAATTCCTTTATATTTATCTTCTTTGGTTTAAATTATTTTATTTGTGCTAGGGATTAAAGTTAGTTTTTAAATTTAAACATTGTTTTTTTTTTTAAACTAATAGATTGCTTGCCCTAACACTTAATAAAATTATATTATTGATTTAAATGATTTTCACAATTCACAAGCTCAAAACATTTTAAAACTCAAAAATCTGCATATAAATTTCTTTTTTACTATATTTGCCTCGCGAAAGTCACGAGCAAACCATCCTAGGAAATAAGTGCAATTTTTTGTCTTGTGTCCATGCATGAGTATTTTATTTTAGACAACTTGGTCACAGCTGTTTTGAAGTTTTTTTCTATTAAGCGTTGCAGAAAAAAGTTTCAAAAAAATTTTCAAACTAATAAAATACTAAAATAATATTTTATTTAAATAAATAGAATAAGTATTTTTTATTATAAAATGATTAATTTAAATAATTTGTTTATATTTTTGTTTCTTTAGGGTGGTTGTTATCTTCAGCAACAAATTTTAAATTGACATTAAAAAGAATGATTTTATATATATATATATATATATATATATATATATATATATATATATATATATATATATATATTTTAATAGGGGAAAGCGAAAATTGCTATCTGTTTGTATATATATATATATATATATATATATATATATATATATATATATATATATATATATATATATATATTCGTATAGTTTTAAAATAATAAGTATATATTGTCCCTCATCTATGTAATGCATGCATATACTTTATTATATAATGAATGTCCATGACTCAAATCCTACCACTGGTCATTTTTTAAAGTTGCTTTTCTTTTAAATACCGCTGGTCATATATTTGCTTTAAAATCATTTATCTTTTTTTTTTGCATATAAAAAATCTGCATGTTTATGAATGATACACATCTCTTCACATTCAAATTTCTTATACCATTTAAGCTTTTTTTGTGCATTTTCATAATAACAAGGATGTAGTACTACCAAGGATGCAACGAGATGCAACGAGAACTTACTTATGGTACTTTGAATACTCTACCTCTACTACTGCACTATAAACACTTTGATACAAAACAAAACATTGTTCTTTCTTTGTCTTTTTTAATAATTTAGGATTCCTAAACCTTTAGTTTATCAAGTCAGAATTTTTTAAGTGTTAAAATCAGATAGCAAGTTTTATGTTTAATTTATTTTGTAACTACTCAAATGTTATTAAATTGAACAACAAAAACAACAACAACAACAAAAAACATTATTTTATTAATATGATTATTTAATGTCAATTAATTGTATAGCAATAAACCATTATAAAACAATTATTACCTTGGGTCACGAAATATTAATCCATACTCTTGACAAGCTTGCCCCACCGTGGGTGTGTAAACAATTGGTGTTAGTTCTTCTATATTATCCATTAACAGTTGATAAAATAATCTTTCATTTCTTGAAAGTATTTGGGTTAAAAGAATATACTTTTGTAAATCAGTCTGCAGTCTTCTTATTTGAGTCATAGCTCTGTCCATTTGCAATTTTTGATTGTTGATTGCTGGAGGTAATAACCCATGAATACCAAGAATTTGTCTCTCAGCAAGTGTGAATGCAGTACTCTTAAAATAAACATAACCAAATTATTGTTCGTGTGAAAGCATGTAGGGCGTATTAAACTCAATAATAATACGTGACTTATTTTAGCATTATATATTTTAATTAGCTAACTCATATATTTATATACTAACATAGTATATTTCACGTTAATAGCTAACTCAAAAAAACGCTTCTTTCTATAAATTTATACACAATTATTTATACCTATAATACTTTCCCAAGAGAGATATAGGTATTTTCTAATTTTATATTGATCTATATACAAAATTTGCTAATTGCCTAATTTGCGAAGGAAATCTCTAAGGTCAATATTTGACGCTTAGAAACACCTAAATAGCAAAGGAAATCTCTTAGGTCAATATTTGACGCTTAGAAACGTTTATAATACAACTACATTATTTACATTAAACTATTATTTACACTAATCGCTTCGTGAACAATTATATTGACATAAAAACTTCTTTAAAGATAAAAAAAACTTATAAAACATCATTTGAAAAAATATTTTTAAAATTTAAATAATATTCTGCTCAACTGCACTTTATTAAATGTGAAAAAAAGTCTTCTCTTATTCAGGGGCTGTCCTAGAAAAATATTTTGGGCGACAATACCCACCATGCCGGTGCCTACTGTAAGGAAATTTTGCAGAAACATTGCCTTATATAAGCATTTTATTGTTAAAAATGTTTTTGCTAGAAAAAGTCCTTAATGTCTGAATTTGGCAGCTCCTCAATGTTGTCTGAATACATTCAACGCTGTTGAAAAGCCTCTTTTATCAAAGGTGGAAAAAAGTTTTTCTCTTATTAAAAGTGAAAAAAAGTTCATCTCTTATTAAAGGTGAATGAGAACTTGTCTCTTATTAAAGGTGAAAAAAAAAAAAATTTCTTTTATTTAATGTGAAAAAAAGATCTATTATACCTTATCCTACTTTATTGTTTGCTCAACTCAATTATATCTTGATGAAGTCAAGATATAATTTAAAATAAAAAAACAAAATAAAATAAAAAACTAAGTAAAACTTTATTATCAGGTTCTCAAACTGAATTTTTTTAAATCGATGTGTAACATTGTAAAACTGAAAAAACTCTATAAAAATTTAAAGCAAGGAATATTTTAATGTGAAATAATAAACAACTTAACAACAACAAACTTACATAAACTAAAATTCATTGGAACAGTCTTTGTCAATAATTACTACAATTAATAATTTTTGGTATAAATTATTTGGTTTAAAGCTTGAAAATTTAAAGCTAGATTTAACTGAACTTTGTCGAAGTTAAATTTTTATCTAAGATACTTTTAGATACTCACACAAAAAAAAGTTAACTAAAGTAACCCAAAAAAACAACCCTCATTTTGAACACTAAAGTTTCTAATTTCTATGCGCTGTTGACTTTTTATGAAATTACATTGTTACTGTTGTGTAAAGTAATGTATACCAAATATAAATTTACAAGTAAACTCATTTAAAAATAAATTTACAAGTAGTTTTATTTAAATATTGTTTAAATTTAAAAATTTATAAAATACAATTGCAATTTTTGCAATTTGATCCATTATATATCATCATGAAAAAGAGGCCAGTAAGGACAAAAATGTAAACAAATAGCAAAAAACTACTTGAGTAATATTTTTAAATAAGTTAACTATCTAATAAATTATGTATGGATTTAATAGCGACTGCCTTAAAAATAAAATAATTTAGTATCTAATATTGCAATATATAAACAGAAATAGTAAAATAGAAAAAATTTAAATTTGAAAAAATGTGTATCTTTAAAAGAAGGTATGTACAATCTATTTACAAAATATGTAAAACCTATTGCGTTTCTCCCTGTGTTCACAAGACACAAGTTCACAATTAATAGTTATATGGACAAACGTTAAATGAAAAAAAATATTTAAAAAACTTAAATAATATATAATAAAAATTTTTTGAAACTGGATTGTTAGCTTAACTATGCAACCACTAGCAACTCCGGATGAACTTGTTAACAAGTCCATCTGGACTTGCACCAAGCCAGTGGTCTTTTAGTCATTTTAAAATCGATTTAAAGGTATATTAAATTAAAATAATTGTTCTTACACTAAAATAAATGAATTTTCCTTAAACTAAGAGAAATGCAAACCTTAAAAGAAAATGATTCAGTCAAACAATAAATAGTTTATACTGGTTCATTACCTACAGGAGAATTATTTCTTTAAAAACATCACTCATTTGGCTATTATCCACAAGTCAAAAATGGACTTATCTGGACTAATGTTTGTTAATAGTTTATGCTTATAACAAAATTATTATTGCAAACACTGACTTTGATTAATGCTAGTTTTTAGATATTACTGATAAACTTTTTTTAATAAAAAATATATTTTATTGTGCCTAATAATAAATATTATATTTCTTATATTTTTACTGTTTTATAAGAACTGTTTCATAAAGTTTACATAAGTTTTCATAAGCAGTTTACAGTCCAAATTTGATTAGTTGATCCATATAAAACATTTTTTTTCACTTCACAAAACATTTCCTTTCGTTCTTGCTTTTTTTAATTATTTGTTGTATGGCACATTCCAAATTTTTATGCTGCTATTGGTGCTATTGTTGTTGAATTTCTATAATCTCTTTGTTCATTTAAAAAGGCAAGAATGTTTAGTGTTACATCTAAAGGTTTACGCAGATCATTAAATAAAAACCCTATCAGCCGTTACAGATTCATCACTCTCCCATAGCTTTTTTTTGCAAAGGCAATTGCTTAACTATGAAAAACAAATATCAGAGCCAGAAAAATTAGTTTTATAACAAATGATAATGCACCAGAAAAAGCAATTCCAACTAATACTTTATAGGTAATGCAGTAAACTGTACGTTGGAAGGTCTTTGACAAAACAATTTGATACAATTAAAAACTTTCACTTGAGGATATGTCTCTTTAAAACATTTAGGTATATTATGTTTAAGTGATTTAAATTTGGCCAAATTTGTTTTGCACAAAGTTTAAGGTGTATAAAACTTGGCTGTGTATATAAGGTATTTCTAAACAGATTGGTGCTTTAAATAACCAGATAAGTAAGCAAGTGAAACTTCTTCATGTAAAACTTCAAGTCTAAGCTATGTTAAAAACATAAATAGTTGGTCAATCAGTTTTATTTTTGACCGCGTATGGATTCTGGTGTGAAATATAAAGGAGATGAAAACAATTCTTTAGGTAGCCTTTTCTCAGAAAATTATTTTCCATGTTTTCACATTCTTTTTCAAGATTTAAACATTCAAATAAAACTTTTCATTTTTTCATGCTAGTAAATGAGTTGAAATATTTAAAATATTTAACTTTCAACATTTTCGTAGTTAAAAATATTACTTTTGAATTGTTTTTTTTTCATGTTTTTGAACTTTTATATTCTTCAAGCAAGCTTCTATAACTTTCATGACATACTTTCAACTTTTTTCAATGAATGTTTTTTTGGATAACAAAAGTTTACATTTTTTATAATCAACTTTTTCCGTAGAACCGATTATTGTATGAGTTTTTTTTATAAATATTAGCTGTAAAATCTAGATATTTTGACTTTTTTCATGGAGATTTTCTAGGTAATTTTTTTTGCAGTGTGTTGAATGTCAATAATTTGTTTTCTTAAGCTTTGTAAACATCGAATTTTGTAAGCATCAACTTTATTTTTCTCAATATTGCTATTGTAAAACGAACTTCCGCATAGTGTTATAAAACAATACATTCTTCTTCAATCTTTTTACATTTCCTTGTTGGAGAAAGACTTGTTTAAAAGAGAGAAATTATTATTTAAATTTAATCATTTTGAATTTGAGTTTTTATCAGTTTATATTTTTGTCCTTACTGGCCTCTTTTTCAAGCTGAGAAATTAGTCGCGCAATCGAATTAGAGAAATGTCTATTATTCAATTGCATTTAGTGCATTTAGTGCTCAGTATTGTACGTGCATGTATAAAACATTCAATTAACCTTATGTTCATACTAAACCTCAAAAAACGTTTTATAAATTTGTCGAAAAACATATAAAAATTTTTAACTTATCGCATAATATTTTAAAAAAAATTCAAAAAATTTTTCAAAAATTTTGTTTTGGAGTTGGAGAACACTTTTGCTTGGACAGGATGGTCATCCTGTCCAAGCAAAAGTGTCATCATCAAAGCCGTCACATGCTTTAATTGACCTCAATTATTATTAATTTTTTTTCTTTACAATATGATCATGACGGTTTTGATGTTTTAACAATTTAAACTCTATTAAAAAAATTGTTACAGGCCTTCTCGTAAGAAGCCTGCGATTGCACGCCTTATATGACCACGCATATAGTTCTTTGTTTTAACAACTAGAACACGGCTCTTTGAAAGTTTTGATAATTAGCGAGTTTAAAAAATGCGCTAAAAAAAAAACAAAGCAAATTAAAATTAGAATAAACAATCCGTTGAACTAAAAAGAGAATAAAATCCTTAAAAAATTATATAATACAAAAATTAGCCTAAAAAAATAAAATATCTAAAAAATGATAAAATAAATAAAGAAAAAACCAGAAAAAAAATAAAAACATATATTAATTAATATAAACTTAAATGTAAGCAAAATTAAATAAAAAATTATCATAGCTCTAATAATCTTTATCATTCCTTCTCATGAATACAAGCTAATACAAGGGCTAATGCAAAAATAATTTTGCAATCAATAGTTTTTTTTATTTATTATAAAAAACACATTTTAAATGAAAAACAATTAATTTCAGAGACAAAAAAAAAGCCAAAACATAATTATATTTTTCAATAGCGTCACTTTTAAGTAAAATAAGTAATTACGCTATAGAAGTTAGTAATTATGTTTTAGCATGATTTTTGCATGTGCTCACAAAAGCATACATAATTTTACTTAAAATCAATGCTTTTGCAAAAACTTCAAAAGAAACCGTGCTTAAACATTTCGATTGCTTTCTTTTATTGAAAGAATACCTATACAATTCTTTATTGTAAATAATTTATAATAATAACATTTATAATAATATTGTAATAACAATAATAGGTACTTTATTATCAGCTGTAACTTGAGCCGGAAATAACCCTTGGTTTGTCATATACTATATAAACCCCATTTTTAGTGATTTTTTCAAAAACCAGACTGCTCTTAAAATTCTCTACATTTCAAAACAGGCTTGTTTTCATTTCTACATCGAATACATAATCTTTATATAAATAACTTGGAAATCTAGCATCCAGTGTGTTGTTAGTGAAAAATTTGATTTCCAATACAAGGTAAGTTTTTAATTTCAAAATTTTTTCTTTTTATGCTAGATAGTCATTTTTTATTAAATCTGCATGAACATATATGTATCTAATTTACTTTTATGTATCTTTTATGTAAATAAATCACACAATTTTAAAAATAAAAGCTTCCCGTCGAACTTACCGACATTATTGATACCGACAATAAATCTAGGTTTATTTTACACCACCTCTTTTAGAAAAAATGTTTTAAACACTCATTTCTTAAATTACTATTGTTTTTTTTTTTTATAAAATTTAGTTAAATACAAATTTCATAAAACTTGACATTTTTTTTTTACTTAGTTATAATGATAATAAAATGTAGTAATTTGTGCTTAGCTTAAATGGCCTAATAATTAATAAATTAATAACAATTTAATTGAAATAGCAATGTTTTATTAAAGCTTATTTATCATGGATTAGTTGCTAACTCAAGCTTGGCCAGGACGGCGTGCAATTTCATGCCATAATATGACCGCAAATACTATTTGATTTTACTTAACTTGACCGCAGCTGCTAATATGTTTTGAAAATTTGTATATGTTTTAAAAATACGCTAAAAAACTTCTTCACTCAAAAGAAACTTTGAAAAAAACTTATTGTTAAAGAGGCAATTAAATTTTTGTAAAAAAAATAACGAAAAGCAAAATAAAAACAACTTTACAAAAACTAAAATTAAAACTTAACTAAGGTAAATAATAAACTATAATGATAAGATTATCTAAATTACATTTGGAATAAACTTTGAATGGTTTTAATATATAACTAAATATTTATAATAATATATAAAATAAATAACTTTTGGAATCTTTATTAATATTTTTATAATATAATATATGCAAAATCCTTTTTTAAATAACTGACTTTTAACAACATAAAACTGAAGATTGTTTAATAAACATATAAAAGTTTAAAAAAAGATTCTTAACAATTCTTTGCACAAAAGAAAAAACAATTAAATCAATTATTTAAAAAATTGATATAATTTTTTTTTAAATTAAAAAACATTTATAAAAAAAAAAAAATACTTATAAATATAAAAATATAAAAAATAAATATTATTCATTTTTGTTTTTTTAATAAATATAAAAAAATAAATGTTATTCATTATTGTTTTTATAAAATATCATTAGCAGTGATTTGTTACTTTATTTAAATGCGTTTCAATAATATAAAAATGTAAGTAAGGATCAAAGTTACTTAATTTAAATGGATTTCAAAAAAGTTTGTCTTTTTTTAAATAATTGTTATATAAAGTTTATTAAAGAGACTGTTGCTGTTTAAGTCGTCGCCTATAAAAGTGAAATTTTTTTAAAATTAATTTTTACTTTTTTTAATTTACTTGTAAAAAAACTTGTATAAAATTAAATAATATAAATAAAAATATATACAACTTTCTATGATACTTTAATTAAAATCATTAGCTACTTTATTTAAAAGCTTTTTGCTAATGTAAAAACGTGAGTAAAGACAAACGTTTCGAAGTTATTTATTTTCAACGTGATTAAAAAACAATTTTTTGAGCGCATTTGTTAAAATTGTGGTTGAATCATCAAAACTAAATATTTTCAAGGTCATATAATCGCACTTCCTGGCCAAGCCTGCTAACTCAAAGATTTATTTGAAAATTAATACTTTATAATTTTCCTTTGTTTTTATTTAGTTGCCTTGTTTATTGTTAAATTAAAAAAATCACTTTTTTTATTTCAGTTTTTTCTATAACTTATTTTTGCGAAATGGAGACAATAATTAAAAAGGCAGAAGACTTTGAAAATCTTCTTGGTTCCCACAAGGATAAATTGACAACAGAACAGAGCAGTTAACACTATTAATTCTGAGAGGTAAAGAAAAAATCCTGTGTTTTAAAAGACACATAAATTATAGCTGGGATAATTGCTTTTTCAAGACTTCAAAGTTTCCACTAGCCAGGGCATCACTTCTCCCAGTTCAGCAGAAGATACCTCATTTTGTGTCTCCAATAAAGACAAGGATTGACAGAGACTGTCAGTCTTGTGACAAAAGGAAACCTTGTAATAAAGCCTCACTTATGCAAAACAAAAAGCTAAAGACAATGGTCAAAAAAGTAAAAAAAAGAAAATAAAAATCAGTAAGACTTTTCAAGTTAAGAGAGTGAACCAACTAATTAAAAGAACCTCAAGTCAGATCTCAAAATATCAGTTGAAGACCCAAAAACTTGAAGTTGATGTTATATCTTCAAGAAAATCTTAGAAAAAGTTGAATCTTAAATGTCAAAGTTTGGTTAAAGGAAACAAAAATTCTAAGAAGAAGAGCCTGATATTTGAATTTACTATGTTAGATTTAGAAAAAAAGCTTAGAGCGCAAGACTTAGCATTAAAAGAAAATGATATTACCATAAACTGAACTGCAACATCAATCAGATTGAAAAAGGTTTAAGTTTTACAAAAGAAAAAAAAAAGTTTCAATGCCTCAGTGTGTCTAGTTGTTTACCATTATCTTGAAAGCAACGTGTCTGTTGATGCCATAACTAAAGTGATCATGTCATGTGCGACTTTTGGTAACCTTAGTTTGAAGCTTCAAGATCTGCCCATCTGTCAATGATTGCGCAGATGTCCAGAGAAATGGGAGTAATTGCTCTGCTACAAATGGCAAAAACAATAATAAATGCTGATGTTGTGACATTAGCATTTGATGCAACAACAATTAAGGGCAGCCATATAAATCAAATTCATTTTGCTACTAAGCAACAAATCCTAATAGCCAGCATCACTGAATTACCAGGAGGCAAGGCAGAAGACAATGTAAAACACATTAATGATACCATTGAGGATTTACCTAACATGCAGCATATTACAAATTGAAGATTGCTGATAAAAGGCAAAAACTAATGGGCAAAATACTGTCAACGCTGACAGACAGGGCCTCGGGTAACCATAGAGCCATTGTGAAGTCAAACAGCATACTTGAAAAAGAGCTGTTAGAGTTAAACTGTCACCTGCATCCACTTGATGGAATAACCAGTGAGACCAGGAAAGCTCTTCAAAGGCTGATACAATAACCAGTACCATGTCACTGTTTAAATTATGTATTTGATCTAAATAATGTAAACAAACTGCATATTTTTACTTTTTTTTATAAAACCAGAGTTTAATTGCTTGCTATATTTTAAGTCTGCATTATTGTATTTCAGATACAAGGCCAAAGGAGATCTGCATGGATTTAAATCTTTCATCAAGCATAGTGGATTATCTTGCAGTACTTTTTCAAGATATGTTTGCAACTTATTGCACATACTGTTTTGTTCAGCTGGCATACAGGTATAGACAATTGGTATTCAACTATCTAGTCCATGCACTTGATTTTCCAATAGCAAATGCATAAGTTGTTTTATTCTGTTTGACACTGTTTTTTGGCAGAGACAAGTACTGCAACAACACCACTTCAATGAGGACATCTCTACTAAGAGATTTCAAGAATGAGGAGATAATGACCCATCTACAAGCGCTTGAAATCTGTAGCAAATTATAAACTGGGCCCTTTTTTTTGCAGAGGAAAAACACAGAAACCATTTTGAATTGGTATGCAAGTTATTTTTATTCTCACAATGTAATTTAAACATATAATACATGTATTTATTTATGGTCTGAAAAAATAACTTCTAATAAGAAATAACTTCTTTTTAGCCTGAGTATCTTAAGTCTGCAATTAAGGTTGTGGAAAATCTTTGTGATGAGTTCAAATTTTTATTGTTGTCACAGTTAGATGCATTATGTTACCCACTGATAAGACATTGGTTGCATTACGCATTATTGAAGGGAAGTATTTGGAGTAACTGCTTTCTGTTTTAAAAATGATAGCTAATGCTACAGTGACAGTTTTAAAAAGGCAGCTGTCAAGATACTTGACTGGTGAACTCTCTACACCATCCCAGTCCTTGCAAGATAAGGCAGTTAACGCCCCTGTTTATAATATTTGGGCTGAGAAAACTCTCAGCATGATAGACTTTTTTACACGCAGGGCGCCCAATTCTGAAGGTTCATTTTTAGATGGCAAGCAAAGATTAAGGTGAATAAATCTCTGGACTGGCTGTGCAATAAAACAGCGCAAAAAGAAAAAGTTACAATTTGTATATTTAGGGGTGCAGTTTCAAGAAAATAAGGGAAAGAGAGAAGATTGAAAGGAGAAGAGTTAAGTTACAGTTAAAAAAAAAAGGTCAGAAGAGAGAAAGGGAACAGAGAAATAGATCAGCTATATATATATAAAAATTTATTTTAATTTTTACTGGAAAGGTTGTTAGTTTTAGAATTGCATATTGGAAAGAGGATAAAGAAGGTGATGCCAAAGACTTTAAAATACCAGCAGATGGCCTCTTAGCTGACATTGTTCTTGGTGATCTAGTTTTCTATTGATTCAGGTCCTGCATTTAGGTACTGGTATTTAAATATTAAGCAATTGTTTATAATAGTATTTTATTTTAGTTATGCATTTTATGTTTTTGTTCTTTTAAACTTATAATTTTTTATGATTAATTTTGTTTAACTTTAAATTGTGGTCAATTTTACTGCATTTTAAAAGATTTTCAATATTATATTAATAACTAATATTATTATGAGCCTTCTTTTAGCAGACTAATAATTTGTACCTTAAACATAAAGTTTATGAAACGAGTCATATACCTTAGAAAAATTAATCTTCTTTTGCACTTAGTTTGTGAACTATGAATTTTCAAAATGCACCTTCGTCAAAATTCATTCACCCCACTTTGTTTTTTGTATCTGATAAGATGAAAATAAACTATTTGATTCATAAAAAATGTGGTAAATACAACTCTTATAATGATGAACCACTGTTTTAAATTTTATTACATTATCTTAGTCTGTTTTTTAGTTATGCAGTTTTTAGTACAAGTAACACAAAATTTTAGTCACTGGTTATCTTAATTTTTAAATTATAGCAGAAATTATTCCATTTACATACGGAAAAAAGTCATAACTTCCGTCATAATTAACATAGTACAGACAAATGAGGTGTCATTGGAAAGCTCTTATTAAGATCTATGTAACATAAGTTTTGTAATTGTACTATTATATTGAAGTTTTGTAATTGTACTATTATATTGAAGTTTTGTAATTGTACTATTATATTGAATTTTTGTAATTGTACTATTATATTGAATTTTTTTACTAAAGTACCTAATAATAACATTATGCAAAAAAAAAAAAAATTGTAAAAATTTTGTAGTTAGTGAGCAATATGCATAGATACACATCTTATTTTGTTTGTTTTTATCAAAAATATGGTTTTAATAGTTAAATAGTTATTTGGTGTTCAAAAAAAGAGAGTTTACAGTTTTTTTGGTTTACAGTGTTACATTTTAACTATTAATTTGAAAAAATAACGAAGATTATAAAAGATTAAAATTTTAAGTTTATAAAAATAAAAGCATTTTTTTTTTGCCAAAATCGATTTTGATGCTGAGTATATATAACAAAAAAAAAAAAAGATCTACAACAAACAAAACAAATTTAAAAAACGTAACGAAAATCTCTACTATAAAAACGAAATTTGAAAAAATTTCATATAAAAATTCTTAAATTAAAATATACCTTGTTGAGTTTTGGATTTCTCAAAATGTCAAAACCTTTTATTGAAGGAATTTTGCTAGCATGAACTATTCCATCCTCTGTTATTTGGTACTCTTTTGTTGTCGGAATGGGAGTATTCCATCCCTCTTGAACATCATTACCAGGAGAATAAAATCGGTATTTACACCAAGTAGACCCTCCGGATAGATAAGTTGTGTTTTTTAGTAAACGTTGTAAATTAAGACCATAATTAAGAAATATAAACCTGTTCATTTTCACTTATTACAAAAATGAAAAATGAACGTCATCAATCATCTTAACATAAAAACATTCTAAAAACATCGGAATTATTTTTTTTTTTTTGAGTTTACGAAAAGTATGGAGCGCTGTTACAAAATTTAATAAATAATTTTTAAAAGCACTCCATCCTAATATAAGCCATCAATTAGCAGCGATTATGGAAGGAGTGCTTTTTAAAAATTAAAATATTATAAATGGAGTAACGGTCCATTTATATAGTTATTTTATTTTTAAATTCTAATTTATCTAGTTATAGGTACAGTGGAGTACATACATTTAGTCAATTTAGTCTATTTAACCATTCATTTATCAAATTAATTAAGGCGCAAGGTAGAAAAAAGCACCAAGACTATTCTAGATCCGAGATTAAAAAATTTCAGCAAAACATATAGAAAAACTCATAGTTGACTTTTTTACAGCAGTTTAATCGTTATTTAATTGTTCAATTAAAAGCTTAGGTTATATTTGAGAAAACTTTTTAAAATGTTACAAAATTTTTAAAATAAAAAAGTACCAAGTCTTTAAAAACTTCATTTGGCTTAAAGTGTTTGCTAATAATTTATTTGTTTACATTATAATAACGTATATTAATATTTTAGGAATATCAATTTTATATTAATTAGTTTTGTCAACTGGAAAGACGTTTATAATAACATAATTAGACGTTATTTCCTGTTACTTCAACATTAAAAAAAAAATTTAACATTTAAAAAATTTGTTCTAAGAAATTTCAAATCAATATTAATTAAATTTATCATTGAAAGGTCAATACCTCATTAATTTAACGTGGTAAAGCTCAGCAAACTTTAAATTGTACAACAATTTTTCTTAAAATAATATTTAGTTATTTAAGCATTTTAATGGCATACTTTTAGCAATTTCATTTTTTTGTTTTTGAATTAGAAAATCGACACCGCGTTTTTTTGTTAGACTATCAGTCATGTTTTCATTAAAAAAAAAATCACTGAATTGAATGGAAAAATATCTCTTTATTGAAATCCTGAGACTATATTTTCAGAAATACAGACTAAAAAGAACGCATTACCAACCAAGCTCGAAATGTCAGAGATTGCGGACGGTTCACCATAAAAGCATTTACAGAATGTTTATAAAAAGTTTTAAATGGTGCATAGACAGTTCAGTCTAAAGGTTATAACCTTTAGACTGAACTGTCTATGCACCATGCTTGTGACTGCAGTGAGGTGGTAATGTCAACATAAAATCTCCTTTTTGTTTTGCTAAATCGAGTGTACTAATAGACGGGTGTATTTCGTGATTGTCTAATATCAATTTTTGGGACAATCACGAGACTAAAAGAGAGGTTGCTTTTCTAAAGATTTTGTTTATGTCATTTAGTCTGACAAGTGAACTTTCCCAATTGTTCCTTTGGAGCATTGTGCACCATTGAGTCTTTGAAATACGCTCTTGGAAACAACATAAATAGAGGATTGTATATTCTTCAACATTTACTGCAGCACTTTGTAGAAGTAGTTTTTCCAGCTCCCTTATTTTTTTTGATTGGCAATAACTTTTACACTTTCCACTTTCTGTACTGTACATCAACCATAATCAGCATTATATATTTCATTAGGAATAAAATTATACGAAATTTACCAGAAACTAATAACATATTTATTAATGCAGACTTGACAATGGCTGAAAGACTTAAAATGAAAGCTTTAAAAGAAGAACGTGCTAAATTGAATGAAACTAATAAAGATTCACAATACTATTACGGAATTAGAAATGAAAGAGTTGTAAAACTGATAAAAAGATAGCAATTCATATCAAGTCAACCAGATCAGCTGCTATTTTCAAAAAATCTACTCTTTAAAAACTTGAACAAGTTTAATGAAAAGAAAAACGACAGACAACTAATAGATTTAAAAAACCAAGAGCTATTTAACCATCCAAAAAACAATTATTGTGGGAAATGGGAACTTACTAACATTTGCATTCTAGGTAATAAAATTGCTGATTTCCAACACTTTGTCCATTTACACAGTCTTGATATTTGTTGTGTTATGGAAACTTGGTTAAATAAAAATCTACCTGACAGTCTATTATGTCCTAGGTTTTACACTGTTCTTCGCTGTGACATAAGTAGTAAAGGTGGTGGAATAGCAATATTTTTTCGCAGTTTTATACAATTTACAAAGGTTGACATACCACCAGAGTTTCATGAGTTAGAAATTTAAACTCAATGACATTTGTTGATCCGATAATACCCTTTGTCATGATAAAGAAGAAATATCTTGTATTTTTAACAACTTTTTTGCAAGTGTTTTTACAGTCGATAATGTTTTATCACCAAAATTTACGGATCGTGTTAACATACATTTAACTTGTCTGTCATCTATTAATTTCTCTCCTTCTACAGTCGAAAAAACACTGAAAGCACTTAAACCCACCACACCTATTGGCCTAGATGGCATTCCCAATATTTTCCTAAAGAATTGTGCCAATAGTTTATCGATTCCCTTAAGCCATTTATTTAATACCTCATTTAAAGATGATGCTTTACCCCTAGACCGGAAAGTAGCAAGCGTTATTCTAATTCACAAAAAATGAACAACAGTTGACCCAGGTAGTTATAGACCCATCTCCTTGACATCTACTTGTTGTCGTGTAGTGGAAAGAATCATTAATAACAAACTGATTAATTATCTCTTACTCAATAACCTAATCACAAAAGAGCAACATGGTTTTATTCGTAATTGTAGTACCTGTACTAATATTCTAAAAAGTCTTCATGACTGGACTTTAAATCTTCAGCGCCGTATTCCAACAGATATTATTTATTTTGATTTTAAGAAAGCTTACGATTCAATTTCACATCCTAAGTTACTAATGAAATTGCCTGCTTATGGAATAGTTTGCAATCTTCTGAATTGGCTAGCTAATTTTCTGCACATGAGATCACAGGTGGTAAATTTAAACAATGTTACTTCCTATGCTATTTCTGTATAAATCGGTGTTCCACAGGGGAGCGTTCTTGGACATACTCTATTCTTATTGTTTATCAATGATGTGAGCCACATTAATAAGCAGCTTGATGTCAAACTTAAACTTTTTGCTGATGATATTAAATTATACTCAGTCTATGATGTCCGTGGCCTTCAGTCAGACCTTCACTCAGCTGTTAATCGTTTGTACGAATAGAGTTGTACTTGGCAACTCCAAATAGTAACTGAAAAATCCTTTGTCTGTACTATTGCTAACCAGAGTCAAAACATAACCCAGCATGTTTACACCATAAATAACGATGAACTTGCCATGTTAACTGTATAAGAGATCTTGGAGTTACCTTTGATAGAAATCTCAAATTCAATCAACATATCGTACATAAAGCTATGTCAAGAGCTTATCTTACTCTAAAATCTTTTTATTCACAAGATAGATTGCCGATTGTTAAAGTCTACTGTACTTATGTACAACCTATGCTTGAATATTGCTCTTCAGTATGGTCACCTTACACTATATGCCTGATGAATAAAATTAAGAAAGTGCAGCGTTTCTTTACTAAAAGAATTGCTGGTTTGTGGTCAGTTTAGCTATATTAAAGCTTAACACGTTAGAATATTGACGAGTGTTTAAAGATTTAGTTTTATGCTACAAAATTCTGGACAGTGGTCTATCAAATATTTTTATTCTCAATTTTTACTTGAATAATCGTGTTTAAATAACTTTAAACTGTACAAACACCATTGTAGTTTAAACAGCACTTAGTGTTTCCTTTCTAATTGAATTGTAAATGTATGGAATAGTTTATCGGAGAATGTGGTGTCTGCATCGTCTGTCTCGATGTTTAAGAACCGTCTTGCTGTATCGCTTTGTTCAAGTTAATACAATTTTGTTCTAACTTGTCCAGCACTTGATACAATTTAACATTACAGTAAAAAAATTGTTAATGTATACTCAGTGTTAGTGGCCTTCGGATCCTTTTGTTGTTTTCAAATAGATAAATAAATAACTTGTGTCCAATACTTTACCATGCATATTTTATATAAAAATGGTGGTTTAAAGATGAATATTTAAATCATTTAAAAATATTTTTGCATATATGAAATAAATATTTGATTGTAAAATTTACAATCAAAATCTTATTATAATTATGAAACTATAGTGTGGACCAGTATGTTTTGGTTTGCATAGTCAAAAGACAATGTTGTTTGTGTGAATGAAAATCCATCAAGTTAAATAAAGTGTGGTTTTGACAAAACTATACTTTATGGGCAAAACTTTTGTCCATTGTCCGAATCAAAATGTGAAATTTGCAGTAAAAAATTAAAATATAACACAATAGTTGGTTGGTATAAGTTTAAACTAAAATGTGATGAAACTACTGGTATTATAACCAGTTATATATAAACAATTATGACATACCTATATTTATGAGTAGTATTAAAAACCATTTAATGTTTATCAAATCTTATGTAAAGTATTTATTGTATTCTTTTTGTTAGGAATCGGTATAATAATATCAAGTAAAGTAAAAAATTATAATATAAACTGGATTGCAAACGTTAACATAACTCCAAAGTAAGTTGGTATTTTCGTTTTACCATTGTTTTTTTTATATATATTTTGCTGCATTATTAAAATAAAATAAAGATGTCTTGTACAGTAGAACAAAACGAAAATTTAAAGCTTTAGTTAAAATAGCAAAAAACAGACTAGTTAATGTAGGCTTTAATAATATAGGAGCTAAAGTATACAATAAAGTTATTTTTAAATATATCTACTTTTTTTTGTCATATGGATATAATGCTCATCCAGAGAGAAGAGCCAGCCAATGAAGATCTAAAGAAAAAAAAAGATTTTTTTTCAATGTATTGTTAATGTCGAACTGTTCAACTGCAATGGAGTTTAAATCAAAATAAACAAATAAAACACATTCTGGTAATGAAATCCATATGTCATTATATAAACATTATGAAAGTAACAAAGAATATAAATTATGACTTTTTTAATTAACTTTTAATTTTTTATTTAACTTAATTACTCTGCCATCATACATAATTATCTTGGATATGTCAATATTGTTCCATTTATAACAACTTTCTGCTAATAATCTTTTTTACACATAATATAATCTAAATCATCAAGTTGCATAGATGACAAGTTGTTAAATAAATTTCTTATTTCATAAATAGTTAGTATTTATAAAAAAGTTAGTATTTATAATATATATATTATATTATAATATATATATATATATATATATATATATATATATATATATATATATATATATATATATACACACACACATATATATATATATATATATATATATATATATATATATATATATATATATATATATATATATATATATATATATATATATATATATATATATATATATATATGTATATATATATATATATATATATATATATATATATATATATATATATATATATATATATATATATATATATATATATATATATATATATATACACTGATGACAGAAGGCGATAAAAATACATATGAATTTGATATTGATGATGAAGATAGCGATATCATGATTTTATCAAGATCTTTTTGAAAATAATTTAAAGTTTTTGTTCTAAAAATGTATAAATTAATTTTTTGATTTTATTTGTTTCCAATAATTTATTTTCAATTTCTATAATTTAGTTACCTGCGTTAAAAAAATGGCACAGGGCAGATTATTTGTAATACTATAACAACAGTTAGTATTATAATGTAAAATTAACTAATAACACTAATAACAATAATAAGTGAAAGCTGTAACAATTGAGAACAAGATGTGCAGTTCATTAGCATAAGATGTGCAGTACATTAGCATAAGATGTGCAGTACATTAGCATAAGATGTGCAGTACATTAGCATAAGATGTGCAGTACATTAGCATAAAATGTGCAGTACATTAGCATACATTAGCATAAGGTTTTGTACTATGAGAGTTATTATAAGTTTATGAAGAATTAATGTTTCTTTTTTTATTCACAACAACACTTATTTGTACAAAAAATAAATGTTTTTTCGGATTAAAAGAGTCAGGGCGCAAAATACTGTATTTTTAAGGTTTATAAACTCGTATATAAGTTGGTTGAATCAACGCTAAATCAACCTTAATCTAACGTTGATTTTTGGTTTGTTTTCAACGTTAATTTGCGTTTCCATTTTAACCAAAAGTTTGATCATTTTTCAACCATAAATTTCAACGGTTTTTCAACGTTGATTGTGCTTGCTGGGTGAGTGCAAGTAAGCCCATATTGAATCCTGGAAAACTTTAATTTTCTTTACTTTCCATATTCAATCCTGGAAACATTTACTTTTCTTAAAGTCTGGACAATAATTATCAAGAATCAAATCAATAAGCTTGAACTTTCTAAATTATCTTAAGAACGATCTCCGAAACAAATAAAAGGTAAAAAAATTTACATCGGCCTGCTAATAACTATACTACTTTGCAAAAACCGTTAATCAAAAATCATGTAATTACGACAATAAATAAAGATCGCCGATGTTTATACGCATAAAATGATGGCATTATTACGATAAAAAAAATCCTGATCTTTGAGAAAACTTTTAGTATTCATTTTCTTGTTTTTTCTTTGTTTTTACAATTAAAAGCTGGGACTTGAAGCAATATACGTACTATGATGATTTTCTTAAAAAATAACTATAACAAATATATTATTACAAATTTCAGGCTACATGAATGCTTAAATATATTTTTTATCATTTGTGAATGATATAATATATTTGAATGCTTAAATATATTTTTATCACATTATATTTGTTTGTTATGCCACAATAGTTTAAAAACTGTTGCGGTATGAATACACAGAGTTTTTTATGTTCCATGCGTAATTCCGCTTGAAAATTAATTTATTCTTCTATAACATTACTAATTTATACCATTTTTAGTTCACAAAATATTTATATAAATTAGAATTAAATGAGAGTAAATAAAATATTGCCAGTTATTATGAAAATAATTTTATTATTTTCATAATAATACAACTGGCAATATTTTAACTCTATGTAACTTATTCTTAACTCTATGTAACTGTGTTTCAATAACTCTTGATCTGATTTTGCACGAATTTGTTTATATCTGACAATATCTAAAATGAATGGTTTCTTCTTTTCATTTTTTTTTTAAGAGCCTATCAATAAGAAAAAAAAAGTTTTGTACTCTAAATTGTTTGATGGTTGTCAAAACTACAACTGCACCACTGACTTCATTTTCATCAAAAAATAATTATCATTCTCGTTTTTTTGTAGCACTTGAAAATTCGATCACTTAAATTTATTTTTATTATCTTAAATTTAATTTTATTTTCGCAAAATAAAAACTGACTTTAACTAAATGAAGTTTTTTTAGAACGGCTAAACAATGAATAAGTAGCCTCAAAACATTGCAATATTTTGTTGTTCTTTTCCAAGATCAGGGAAGAACCGCAGGATTGCTTGTTTAATAAGTAATGTTTGATAAGGTAAATGCGTTATTCAAAAAAAAATTCAAAAAAAAGTAAAAATACGTTAGTCAAAAAAATGCGTTAGTTAAAAAAAAGTTTTTTCCCGAACTTTATGCGAAACTCAGGCAAAAAAATTTAATAAAAATATTTTATTAAGCTGTAATGAGGTATTTAGTGATTACTTTTTTGATTACTTATAATTTTAATTTTTTTATTTTTCATAGGTTTTAAAAAGGTTTTTTTGTTTTTTTCTTAGGTTAATTTTCCTAAGCCAACTTGAGCGTACGTTTTATTTCCGGATTTTGTTTTATTAAACTTTTGAAAAGTTTTTTATATATAAATGTATAAGTAAATATCGTAAAGTCATCTAATATGTTTTTATTACTTCTTTTTTAAACAAAAATAAATTTTGCTAAACTTTTTACAATTTTCATCGTCCTATTTAGAAGAGAAGTTACAAAAAAATTAAGATAAAAAAAAAACGTGTCTTTATCTTTACCATAGCTTAGCGCGATTACTCTTTCTACTAAAAATAATATTAAGTGCGTCATGGTTACTCTTCTAGAAAAAATAAACTTTAGTGCGTTATGGTTACTCTTCTAGTAAAAATAAACTTTTTTTTCCGAATGCTGCGAATAATATATTCAATATAATTTGTTTCTATTGATAGTTGGAGCGGTTAATACTAACATAAAGTTAATTTTAGTGTCGTTGTTAATGCTTTCAATAGCAAAACAATTCCTGCTGTATTCAGTTATGCATAGGACATTTTATAATTTATATCAAAAACTATTTTTGATTTAGTTTTCAATGCCCCCTGCCTTTTTTTTAAAGATATTCTCTGAAAATGAACTTCATCATTTATCTTATTGAAAACGCATACCATCAGTTTAATTAGAAAGTTTGTTATCAATTTCAACAACCATATTTTGTTTATTTATTATTTATTTTATTATTTTAAATTATTTATTTACTTTATTCTAACAAACAGTACTAAAATTAAAATTGATTTTCTCTTAGAATACTTATAAAAAAATTTTTTTAGCATATAAGGTACTTTAAAATAATAAGATTAGGGCATAGTCGGATCCAAGATCCGGAACCGAATACCCGGGTACCCGTACCATTTTTTTGAGATTCGGATCCGGATTTATTTGGTTCGGGTCTTCGGTCCCATGTTAATTTTTTACATAAAATTACTTTTTATAATGTTAATTTTGCCTACCATTATAGCTTACACATTGTTTTAAACTTGTGCACATTGAAGCATTCCCAGTGGGCACACGACGTTATTTCGACGTTGATTTACAGTTGATTTTTAGTCGCGACGTCATATAACCAAAAATCAACGTTGTATCAACGTTGAAAAGTTTGTTTAAAACTATCAAATAAAATCGACGTTGATTCCACGTTAATTCAACGAGTTCGATCGTTCGTAATTGCAATATGATAACTAAAACACGCATGCGTGACTTAAAATTTTTTTATCAACATGACAAATAACAAGCAAAGACTTAACAAGTTACTTGATAGCCCAATAAAAACAAGTAAAGTCACACATGCTAATAAATTAGGTCATCTGTTGCCTTTTTATAAGATTTTGAATTTGACAATATAACAATAATACATGGCTTAACTTGTGATGCAGTTAGTTAGGTAAATATTAAATGGATATTTCTTTATGACCGTATTATTTCATGAGTGTGGATTACAAGTAGAGACTACTTGATATATTATATAAATATAAAATATATATTATATATGTTTTTCTTATTTATTTAATATATATATATATATATATATATATATATATATATATATATATATATATATATATATATATATATATATATATATATATATATATATATATATATATATATATATATAGTATATATACTTATTTTATATATGTATATATACATATATAGTGTATGTATATATTATATATGCATACTATATATATGTATATATATATATATATATATATATATATATATATATATATATATATATATATACATATATATAATATGCATATATAATATATACATTCACTATATATGTGTATATACATACATAATATAAATATATATAATGGATGATGTTTTACAAAATAATGATTTATCAAGCTTTTTTACCAATCCATGTAATTTAAAGAGTTTAAATATTTTTTATATTAAAAAATTTTTATAAAATTTTTAAAGATTTTTTTTGTAAAGTTGTATAAAAAAGAATTTGTGAATGCTTCTTTAGTCCATAGAATTAGTAGAAAAATCAACATAAAAATTTAGCAAGTTTTAGCAACTGTATAATGTATCATAACGTACAGTTTAAAGTTGTATTTTTCTGTTAGCTATTTTACATGAACAAATTTTTAATATATAAGTATTTTTTCTATTATAATTTCTACTATACTTTTCCAGTTGAAAAAGTATAGTAGGGCATGCAAAATGTTCATTCGAGCTGTTTGGATAGAAAATACAGAGAAATAAAGAGAGAAAGTTCGATTTTCTCTCTTTATTTCTCTGTATTTTTGATAATTTTTTGTGCTGCTCGTCATCTTTAAATGTATTAAATTGTTTCAATGAAATGCATAAACCCCATCTAACTAATACAGATTTACGCTGCTCAAAATTTAATGTCATGGAGATATGTAATTTTTTTTATATAAACCTTAAGTCATTACTTTTTTTTCCTTATTTTTTTAACATGCTTTTATTCTGTATATGTTGTTTTCAGTGTTTAGATATATTCTTTATTATATATTCTTTATTATATAATGTATTTAAAACATTTTTAAATTGAATGAATATTCTTAGATTATGAGTTATGTAATAAATTTGATTTCCCTCTATTAGTGATACTCAGATAGAATCAGGTTCAGAAAACAGTAACTATTTCAAAAGATACTTAATTCAAGTATTATTAGTTATATATTTTGATATTAATTATTATAGGAGCCACTACCATGCTTATGCAAGAGAAAACATAATAACCAACAGAATAGTAAGCAAATACCTACTCCTGTAACGCAAAAAAAGAAACAGAAAACATTTTTTATGCATACTCCACATACTGTAGCTCAAGGTATTAATTGTCTGTCTGCAAGTTGATTTAGGAAGAAAAGATTCTGAACATTTTTTTCTATGCTTCAGTGATTTACACATTTTTTTGGTTGCTAAATTAATACATTTTATTTAATTTATGAATAATGTTTTATTTTATAAATTTTTTGTTCTTGTGTTTTAACACTTTTAGAAATTAATTAATGTTTGGTTCTTTTGTCTTTCTGATGTATCTTTATTGTTGGAAAGAGATGTTAGTAAAAACTCTTTCCAGTAATTAAAGTAATATCATGACAAATAGTTCTGAAATTCTATGGATGAACTTTCAGCAGTAATTTAATGTTTATGATAACAGTTTAAATGATTCTTGGGTGAGGTCAGAAGTGATGGGTTGTTTTACACCATGACTTTTTGCAGTTTTTTTAATTGTTTTTTGATTAAGTATTTATTAATAACTTAGCCTAAGTTAATCTACTTGTAACTTTTTATAAATGTACTATAAAAATAATGTGGTGTAATTATTTTCTTAAACCTTTAGGTTAACAAACTTTCTAAAATTGGAGGTAAAACCATTAAGACAAATACAAAAAAATGTGATGCAAAGGTTTGTTAAAAGTAGTTTTAAATAAAAAATCTTTTGAATCTTTTTTATAGTTTGTTTTAAACTTGTGTTAAAAATCTGTGTAGCATATATTTTTAAAAGTTTGACGAATTCTAATCAGACATAAAATGAATCTTTTTTTTTTATGTCTGGTTATAATTTTTTTTGAAACTGTTTTGTCTTACTTTTGTATTTCCTTGAGCTAAAGAACAACCTTAAAGTACAAAGGTTGATTTGTAATGCATACTTAACCTTTTTTTTTACTCTATATATACATACATATATATGTACATAAATAAACATACATATATATGTATGTATATATACATACATGTGCTTATATGAATATATTATATATATAAATATATATGTATGTATATATATATATATATATATATATATATATATATATATATATATATATATATATATATATATATATATATATAATATTATTAGTGCAATTTAAAGTTTTTTCTTTTATTTATAAAGTTGTACTTGATAAAAACAAATAAATAAAGATGAACATTTTGAATATTTATTGATTATTATGATAAATTATATAAAATACAGTCGTGTGACAATTTATTATGGCCACCCACAATTTTTCAAAATTATCAAGTTTCAAAGTCTATTATTTTAGTATTTTTTTGTGACTTATGTACTAAAAGTAACTTTTATTTAAGAAGTGGGTATTTTTTTGACAAATAAAAACATTTAAAATATTGTTTATTATTTTATTATTCAAATGTTATTAAATAAATTTTATTATTCAAATTAAATAAATTTTATTATTCAAATATTACTGCAAATATATTCAAGATCAATATTTGGTGATTCCTCCTTTGCCTCTATAATTGCAGGAACCCTTTTTGGCATACTTTTAATGCATTTTTGAGCCATTTCCTTTAATTCTTTATTATAGTTCCAATGTTGAATAATTCTTTCTATTAAATACACTTTATTTGTAATAATTTTTTCAGATATTTGCTTCTTTAGGAGTGCCCAAACATTTTCTATAGGATTTAGGTCAGAAGAGTTTCCTGGCCAATCAAGTAATGGAATAAATTGTTCTGATAGATATTTTTTAACTAATTTAGCTGTGCGACATGGTCATGCCATGTCCTGCATGAAGGCTTTTTTTTCACCTGGACTAAACTATTCTGCCAATTGTGACAACAATCTTTGTTCCAGCATTTTTATATTGTAACTGTAACATTTTTCATTCTGCAATATAGAACCTTCCTATTTCCTTTACGCATTTCATTGATCAGATCATCACAGAAGCGGTGTGTTTAACAGTTTGCATGATGCAGTCCAATAAGTATTTTTTCCCTTTTTTTCTTTTTAAAACTTAAAAGTACTCTCGACGCTAAAGCATCCCTTAAATTATTATACAAGGATTGTTAAGTGAATATTGAATGAATATTTAAAGTTTGGTGTAAGAAAGTGGATATTTTAAATTCATCTTAATTAATTTTATTAATTCCAATCATATGTTAAATTCCTATACTTTTTTGTCCACTCAAGCTTTTTTGTACAATTTTTGGTGTCAGTTTAGGCTTCTTAGCTGGACGTCGTAAAAATGTAACCAAGATTGTGTAGGCAATGTTGGACCGTTCTCTTCAACATTTTGACTCCAGATTGGCCCAGCTTATTAGTTATTTCGTTGTTGGTGGCCCGTCTATTTTCTAGAACAATCTTGGTAAGTATTCATTTCCTGCATGGTGTTAGGATTCTCTTCTTTCCACATTTACCAACCTTCTTTGGCATCAAGTTCTCCATATTAGCATTTTTTTGTGTATATTTTGTACAGATACCCGCGAAATACCATATTTTCTGGCTATTTTTCATTGAGAATGATCAGTATTTATTAAAAGTGCCCTGATTTCAGCAATTTTTTGTGACAAGTTTTTTTTTTCCCTCATAACTAAAATAAGATATCACATATCAGTACTACATTTGCTTTGGTACTCATAACTTTAAAAATATCAAACTAAACACAACTATTTTTAATTTAAAATAAAAAGAAATATTCAAGAAATTTTTACTGATTTAAATAAGTAATATGACGATAACCTAATAAAAGAATTCAAAACTCTGGTTATAAAAATTAACATGTGTACAGCAAAAAGATTATAATTAAGATGACATCATACAAAATGGCTGTCAAAAATGACAGTGTTGCCAGTAGCAAAAAAAAAGCATTGATTTTATAAGTTAAAACTTTATTTTAAACAGAAGAATAACTTTCAATAATAAATTTTTACTCTTCATATGAAAAAAATGAGATTAAATTTCAAAATGATCAAAACTCATAGGTGGCCATAATAAATTGTCACACGACTGTATATATAAAGTTTAAATATTTTGCAAAAACACTTTTATTTGCAATAACCGCTTTATTGAATTGTGGCATGCTTGCAATTTATTTTTTATAGTTTCTGTCAACTCTGGGTTATTATGCTAGATCTTGATAATTTTTCTAATCTCTTGCTTTACTATTTCCCAAATATTTTCTATGGGGTTAAGATCATGCGAGTTGTCTGGCTATAGCAATACATCAACTAAGCCATAACAGTTTTTATTGTGTGGCAAGTTGCACCATCTTGCATAAATATAAGATTTTTGACATTATTTTTAAATTTTTTTGTCAATTTTTGACACTTTTGGCTGGACATCAATCCCTCTTCTTTGAGCCTTCTACAAATGGTCTGGTCTGACACAACAATTACAGCTTCATGGATAAGCTTAGTGGCTTTTTTTCTCATTTCCACGCAGATATTTCTGATTATACTGTCCGCTCTTGGTGTTTTCTTGCGTTTAGAAGGTGGTCTCCTTGGACCAAACTCTTCCCCTGTATTAATTCTTTTTCTTACTTGCATTACGGTTTGGTTAGAAACCTTTGTGGTTTGTGCAATTTTTCATTGAGAATAATTTGTATTTTGTAAAAGACATGTTTATCAATTTTTAATGTAACTATAATAATAATAACAATGTATAATGCAGGTTGTTAACCAATGGTTTATAATCAAAATTTAATATGGCTGGCGGTAAAGGTAAAGAGAAGTTAAAGGAACAAACATTAGGTATTTACTTGTAAGTTAAGTGTAAAATTATATATTTTTAAAAAATCACAGTTCGTTTTTTTAATGCTAATTTATTTTTTTAACTTTTTGATGTATTTTACTCGTGTAAATTACTCAGGCAATACCTTTTTCATAGAGAGCGTTTTGTCAATTAAAGTGACTGCTACAGTTGCCGAAATAAGAAAAGGAATAATGACTTTATTAAAATACGCACTTGACAGATCAAATGGTGGTGGTCGGCGCGTAAAAGGCGATTCACCCGATGTATAATATTCATACTTTTTCCTAGTTGTTCTGGAACTATTGATAATAGTTATTATTGATAAATTGATAAATATATTACTGATAAATAAATTTTTTTTTTTTCAAACATTTTACTTTATTTGCATTGTATATAAAGTCCGTTGAAGCAATTTAGTTGTATCTGATTAATTTACGTGAAATATAATATCCTCTGCTTTTTTATTGTGTTATTTTATTGCAATTAAAGTTGAGATAATTT
>NC_061158.1:12577212-12684712 GCF_022113875.1 Hydra vulgaris | reverse complement strand
AAGTTTTATATTTATATTGACGGCACAATTGTTTTTAAAAGTATTTGAGCCCACAATGCCATTGTCTGATTATTTGCAAACAACTGGAATGGATATACTAAGACCCTATGAGATGGTTTAAGATAGTATTAATGAATTAAGCAAAGTAGACAGAAATTTCTAGTTTTTACTCAACCAAGAGCTAGGGAGTTATTTCAAGTTAGAGACAAACTCTCTTAGCATTTGCTTTTCTTAGAGTTTGTCTTAAATTTGCGAATACTAAAAGGCAGTTGGAAATAATATAGACTACACTGGATTGCATGTTACAAGTCGCATAGTGATCATCATGATCTTTTTTCCTAATCTAAAATTTAAAATACTTAACGCAAAAGTTGTTAAAATTTTCTTCAATATATATGTATCATTAAAAACTGTTAAAAATGAAAACAGAATGCATAAAAACAACCAACCGTAAAATTTGCACAAACTTTAAAGTACTTAAACTTTTATGCAATAGTGTTTTTATCTTTTTTTTGTATGGTTATGAAATTAAAAAAAAATATGTTAAGTCTTGGAAAAAAGTTTGGAAACGGTGCATTTTTTTCTGATTTAAAATGTTTGACCAAAATTACTTTGGTATTTTAACATAATAAATCTGTTGTTATGCTGCCATGTTGCTTGTGTAACAAATAATGATTACGCGGAAATTTTTTTTCACACGTAAAGGCCGTAATTGGTATAATTAAGCCAAGTTGTTATTAAATGCCTGCAAAATTATCTAAGGTAAGATTTAATGAGTTAGTGTCACTTGAGTTTGTTGTTATTTCTATGATATTTACAAATAAATCTATCAAATTAATAAAAGTAATATGAATGATAATAGGGAATGAATGTAATTGTCAAACGTTGCTTTTTGCATTATTGAACAATATTTTATTAGATTTTACCTGTACTGTACACGTACAGGTGTGAAATACAGGTGTAATAACAGAATTGATATACAAGCATAATTTTTTAATATCTCTAGTGTAAATCAAAACTATAAAAGTACTTTGTCATGTTATTAGTGTATTGTGATACATAGTTTGTATATATTTTGATTTTTGTAGTTGTGACTGGATGGGTCAAAGCTGATTGAGAACGCGTCATGTTCAGCGACCTTCACGCAGTTTGCTTGCTATGCTCCTAGAACTTAGCGCCTACCTCTGACAAGATATAACAACAACTATGTCTTGCGAACAGTAAAACAACCAAAGAAACTGATGGTGTGGGGAGCTATATCAGCATTTGGTCGTGCAGGTTTATGGGACATGCCGGATGGATCTACTATTAATGTCAATGTTTACTTAAACAATCTTAAAAAAAAATTACCAAATTTTATGACAATAAATGGTACAAATGTATTTCAGCATGATGGTGCTCATGTCATGGCACAAAAACTGTAAAAAAATGGCTCACTAAGTCTGGTTTTTATATTTTGGGTCCGTGTCCGGGCAACTCTCCGGATTTGAACCCGATAGAGGACGTATGGTATACTATGAAAAAGAAAGTTTCAGAGAACAATCCCACAATACAAACTGACCTTCTGGACAAAATCAAGCAAGCTTGGACAACAGAAATTACTGCAGATTATTGTCTTTCCCTTATTCATTCAATGCCGCATCGTATTGAAGCTGAGTTAAAAAGTCATGGTGGCCATACTAAATGCTGAAAATATTGATTATGCTTTAATATGTTGGTGCTATGAACTGTTTTAGTCTGCTAATGTTGGTGCTTTATTTGTAAAATCATTTAATTTCAATTTATTGAAGTTTTACCATAATGTTACTAAAAAAACAATGATTTTTTGCTAATTTCTAATGCGTTTCCTAACTTTTGTTCCAGACTGTATATAGTCAATAAGTATTTAGAATTTAACACTGTAACTAAAAAAAGAAAAAAGAAAAAAAAAAGAATTAATATAATTTACTTTTTATTTTATTTTTCGGAACTGTATTGCTGCGATGAAAAACAATAGCAACAAATTTCAATCTCAATACAACAACTATGATATTGTTTTGATGAAAACAATTAACTATTGTAGTGTATAAATTTAAGTCTGATGGTAGCCTTGCTAGTATGCAAAATAAAATTGATAAATAATTTTATTCAACCCTTATGTTTACCCTGCTAATTTTAATGCTGCAAAGAAACTTTAAAGTTAAGTTTAATTACACAGATTGGTAAACACATTAATTCTTCTTAAATTAAAATGTTTTTGTCTTGAAAAGTTGAAGAGTTAAGATAAAGATATTTGTGATGACGATGCCAAAGCCATAATAAGATATTTATGTCAAAACCATAATGAGATACAATTTTTATATGTTTATATTCACTGTTTCTTTAAACGACTTTTTTTCAAGATTTTAATTGCTCAAGTTATTTAAAAATGTTTAAAAAATAAATACCTGTACCTTAAAGTAATATGTTTAAGTTCAGCAGATTTAATCATCATCAAAACTTTAACAAGCTACAGGAGATTTGAGAACTGAGTTAATGTTCATCATCTTCTGAATCAATTTTTCAAAATTTGCTACGAGATGTGTTATCTTAAGTAATTTACGTTTTAATGCATTAGCTATTTGTCAATTTTTCCTGAATCCAAATGCCCATTTAACATACTTGTGTTTCACTGGAAACACAAGTATTTTAAACGGATATTTGGATTCAGGAAAACAAGGTTCTGCTTAAGGAGGCAGAAAATAAGACAACTTATATGTGACTTAAAGATTACAACTATGTCTGTAACAAACTAATCCGTACTGCACTTATTTAAGTCAGGTTGTAAATTTACTTAGTTTTGACTTGGCTGCTATTGTTATAAATGGATACTAGACGAGCCATATTAATTTTAGCCATATTAGTATTAGCCATATTAGTATTAGCCATATTAAATATTCAAAACTTAGGTCTTGAATACTTACTCTTTTTGATAGCAAATTCAGTGATGCGTATTTAACGACTACCACTATTGAATCCAATTGCATTTCTACCTTATCTTTATCCAAACGCATTTTGTTTTCACTTAAGAGTTAAAAAAAAATAATATTTTATTACATTTTTTTTGTGACAAATCAGGTTTTGTTTGTTAGCTCCTCATAATTTTACTTAAACGTTTATTATGGGAAAACAATGTTATAAAGTGTGTTCAAATTTTAATTGCCTTTTAAATTTTTTAATAAAACACATTTAATAAGCAGATATTTTTATTGAATATTAAAGTAGACGTATGCCAGTTAACAATTGAAAAGAATGTCAGATAAGTGACCACCACTTGCAGCTTTACAGGCCTCCAATATTTTTGTACAATTTTTTTAACACATGATGACATAATTATGGTTAAATTTGAGTAATTTGCTCGGTTATGTTTTTTTCAGATGTTAAATGGTTTGAGGATTATTAGCGTAAACTTTACTTTTCAAAAGAAAATCTAATGATGTTAAAAGAAATCTAATGGTGTCAGATAACATGGACTTGGTGACCAGTTGATAGTTCCTTTTCGAGAAGTTATTCGATCATCAAATTTCTCTTTCAAAAGATTGATTGTTTTTTTTTGCTGTATAAAATATTGGCCCGTCCTGTTGAAGCCACATACTGTGGCCCGTCCTGTTGAAGCCACATACTGTGGCCCGTCCTGTTAAAGCCACATACTGTGCACATCAATATGTTTCAATTCGTCAAAAAAAAATTACCAATAATTGTTATATAACAAGCCCTATTCACAGTAACAGAGTGTTCAGTTTATTTTCAAAGAAATATGGACCAATCAATCCACCAGACCAAAAACGATACCAAACAGTTACTTTTTGTCATCATCAATAGAGTTCACTTAGTTAAAAAAATCTGATATATTATGGAAGTATTGTAATATATCACAGCAAAAAAAATTATTATGTTTAAAGTTAAAAGTAATATACAAAAATAATATGTTAATATTAAATCAGCCGCTTATTTTAGTTAAAATTTTAATCACTTACTTTTTAAGACATAATCTGTTTTTTTCAGTTTAACCCTTAAATTAGAAAAAAGTATTCACGTTAATGTTAATTTTAAATCAGTCAAGTATTTACTCGTTAAGTATCGAGTTATAACTATATATTTGGTCCCCCCTCCTTCGCCCGCAAAAAAAGTAGCGGGGTTCTACTTCCTGAAATCTTTTTATTACATTTAAAAATAAAATGTGCAATATTCACTTATTATATCAAGTTAATAAAGCACAATTAAGTATATAAATAATGTATATTTTATAAATTAGAGAAAGACCCAAAAATCTCTGGTTCAAATAATTATAAAAAAAAAATGAACATCGAATTTATGTATGAGGGAAGCATATTTAATATCAAAAATTAACTTAACTTTACTTATGACCGAACTTTTAAATTCATAAAAACTATACTACCTTCAGACGTAGTAATTTTCAGAATGCTATCAACAATATAAAAAAGAATTTGAAGAATATCCTAAGAAATTATTTATTTATTTAACTACCTTAAAAATGAATGTTTCTTGTCTTCTTATTCGCAAATTCCGCAATTACTATATGTAATTCTAATATTTGTGGTTTTTCGTTCTGCCAAAATTGCACAATTTTCGAGATGTTCCTGAGACATGCAATTTCTTAAAAATGTTTTGACTTTAAATTGTTAAAGAATCTTCATTACCTAGCAACTGTCACAGGTATTGTCATCGATAGCAATATTGCTATTGATGACATCTTAAAAATTGTACTAGAGAAAAAACTTTTGATGAGCAGTATGTTGGCTGATTCTTTTATTATAGTCGTTTCTTTGATATTTTTTTAAATAAAAATGATTGCATAAATTAATTGGGTTGAAAATTTTTTTTTCAAATTGTCTGGGTATTTCTATTGTATTAAATTTGCTGATTCAATTAAATCATCTGCAAAAAAATTTATTAAATTTTGAGGTTGCGTAAAATTAAAAAGATTTAAAATTTTTCCGTTTCAGTAAATCTATCAATAATATTTATATAAGTTACTTTTACTTAACTCATGAAAATGTCTTTTTTATTCGAATTACCTCTTAAACATAAAAGTTATATTTGCCAATTACTGCAAATACAAGTCTAATTTAATTAAACCGCAATTTAATCAAAAATCTTTACACATGAATTTCAGAATTACAAAATAATGATCAGCTATCATTTCGTGCGCTCTATTGCAAGTAGAACGCGTCAGTCCATTGTGAATCAAATATTTTTCAAATCAAGTATTTAAGTCATTCCAAGAGATATTTACTAATTATAAAACAAAAATATTATTATTATGTAGGGTAAACAGTACAGTTATTGGACAGGGACAGTTATTGGACATTTAGAACTTATGTTTAAAAAATAAGACTAGATTTGAAAAAACTTGTACATGTTTCCGCCATGTCTTTGTAAACAATTTTGCCATGCGTACAATTTCTTCTTTACCGGCTAACTCTGCAATATTTATGTCAAAAACGTGTTTTGTTGTGCTGTACTGTGTGCACACTAAAAAAAAGGTAAAAAATTCTACCTTAGGGTAGGATATGTGATATACCTTTAGTAAGGTATAATTTTCTACCTTTAAAGGTTGAAAATTATAATAAAAACAATTATTTGCCATAGAATTTTTTACCTCAAAGGTATAAATTTTTACATTAAAAGGTAGAAAATTATACCCTACAAATTGTATATCACATATCCTACCTTAAGAAGAAATTTCTACCCATTTTTTTAGTTTGTGCGCTTTTTCGTACAAAATTAGTAAAGATTTAAATTTTTAAAACGGAAAGATAATGATAATATTTCATTTGGAAATATGTACAAAATATAGTTATAAAAAGTGTATGAATTTTAAATAATCATAATCCATGGTTCTAATTGCTCATGTGTCTATTAACGATACTTTTCAGGGACACTTAAGGTATTACTCAACATCAAGTGGGTCTTTTATACATAGTGTATAAATACTCGCTGTGAAATTATGAAAAATCTAACCGTTTTACAAAAAAAAATATTTTAACAAAAAACACGCATATCTCATATTAGTACTTATGTCACATTTAGTGAATAAAAAACCTAATATTTAGTTATTACTTTTATCGATTAACAGTAAAAATTGCCCACTAAGAAGTACTGTTTATTTGTGATTTTTTTCTTGTTCCCAGGTATATATAATTTGTTTTTAATCTTTTCAACTTCAATGTTTACTGCCTTGCACTACTCTGCTAATTTCTTTATCCTTAAACTACTGAATACCACTTTTTTCGGAAATGAATCGAATACTTTAAATAAGTTGTATGGTTCAATTTACTAGCTGGATAATCAAGTCACCGGTTCTTTTTTTTAAAGAAAATCCGCAGATGGTAGAAAATACATAGGATATTTACAACCGTGCTCCCCAACCGTAATCGCCTCCCCCAATAAAAAAAAACAAAACAAACAAAAAAAAATCTGTATCCATAAACTATTTCTTTTTATTAAAAAATCTTTTTTAATTGATATCAATGAATATGTATATAATATATAACAGCGATCTTAAATTTTATGACGTATTAATAAGTCATTAGTGTAGAGATTTTAAACCGATTTGAATGTGTCATCCATTTTAACCTAAAGAATTTTGAAGGGAAACGCACAATAGAATACACAAATCTAATTTTTCAAATAGCTAAGTCCCTCAGTAAGGTTTGTTTTAAAATGGGAATGAAAATGCGGGATGTAGAAGTCCACTTTTTAAAAAGTTTTTACTTTTTACTTATTTTACTTGCTTTACTTATTTTATTTTACAACTAATTTTAAATTGTTTTATAAGATCTCTTGTTTTTACTTTTTTCAAGTGCCGTCAACCCCAGGTAATCCTCAGAGGTTTTCTTTAGTAATCTGATCGAGTTTGTCAATATTGTCGCTTAAATAGAAAATTGTGAACTTTAACTCAAAATATTTAAAAAAGAAAGAGTTGTGTCTCTAAATAAAACAAATAATTTAACTGTGCTGCGGTTCTAAAAGTCCTACTGTAACAATAGTTTTATCCATATTATGCAAAAATACCAGCACTGTATAATTTTGAAGTTTTGCTGCTACGTAACCATTTAACGTAACGCATCTTTATGGAAAATTTTGACCCACTGTTATTGCAATTTCTTAGTCCTCTCTTTTCGCTACGCATACCCGAGTTTTTTTTTTTTAACAAAAGAAACTCATTTTAACTCGGTCAAATTAAAATTATTTGCTATTTTTTCAACTAATACAATTCTATTAATATAAAATTAAGTGTTAAAATGTTTAAAGTGAGTTTTTGTCCCCAACCACTTCCTCCTCCGTTGCAAAACGAATGAATCACATCCAAAAATATTTTGTCAGAAATACACTGTAACTTTAAATTATGAAAACTTTAAGTTTATAAAAAATTAATTTAAATTCACTTGGAAAATTTTTTCAATTGTTCAGATATTTTTTGTAAATATTCTACTAAATTGAACATTTGTTGAGCTGCGTTAAAATAGAAAATAAAATTGTATGTTCTTCATTCTTGTAAAAAAGGGGAAAAAATAAAAGAAAATTTATATTAAATAATTTTAAATAAATTGAATAGTTCAAACTGTTTTTTCAAATTGAGGACTTGGCAAACTTTTTTTTCAAACTTTGTTTCAAATTGAGGACCTGTAGTACTATAAGGTTGCATATCGGAAATTACAAAGACAATAATGATTATATAAATAAACATATTTTCTCACAAAAAAAAATACTGGTATTTTTTTGTTGTATAAAAATTATTTCACAATTTTATTATAAAAAAATATTTAAAAAAACTTATATGGATCTGATGCTATAAAATAATTATACAATTTTTACATTTTGATATATAAACATGGTTTACTTAAAAATAAATATAAATGAATGGAAGAAAAAATGTAATTGATGTATTGTCGTATGGTTATAATCATCATATATTCATTTTAATTATATCTTTAAGCTTATTATATGAAGAATGTGGAGGGGGTTAAATTACAAGCTACACCACTGTTTTTCATTATTAAAAACAATTTTATTTACAAAAATATAAACAAATACAACAATTAATAGAAAAAGATAATTAACAACGCCACCAAAAAACTTATTTAATTATTACAGTAAGATTGATTCAGAAATATTAGTCTAAAATAGAACGCACTTTACCAAAATTCATTCCAGATTGGCTGGCTCCTTTATTGGAACCCATTTGTAACCCAATAATTTTTTTACCTTTGTCTAGTTGCTCGTTTGTAAAACTTCTAGGGTTTCTTTTAGATTCCCTCGGCCCTAATATTGGCCCATCGTACCCGTGATCTTGAGCTTTTCTTCCTAAAGCATGTATTGTATCTATAACATTCTTAATATTAACACTGTCGTATAAATCACTAGTTTGAAATAAATCCTCGTTTTTAAGTCCATACTCACGACAAGCATTTAAAAATAGCTGAATGTTCTCCATGCATTTAAAAGGTGTGTTTGGAGAGTTAATTTTTTTAATGAGTTCAGGAGATAAAGCTTGCATAACTTTACATAAATAAACCCCATCTTTTAAGATGGCGGCAGTGTTATTCATTCCTTCAATACCTAAAAACACTTCTCCTTCATCAATAACAGCCTCCATCCAACACAACGCGTCTTGTTCGTCTTCGTAGTTATACTTTTTTTCATTTTTGCGTTTAATTTCAGCCGTAAGTCCGTAACCAAGAGGTCTGTTTGCCATTTCTTTGAGAAGACTATGAAAACTTTTCAAAATTTGCTTCTAGACTTTTAAATGAAAAACAATATTCAAACATAGTTTCAACTAATATGAACTTTAAATTTGTATTTTAAATATTTCGTTTTTTGTTTTATAATTTCGTATAATACCTAAACGTTTCTTGCTGCGCGTTGTAAAAAAAACAACATCCGTTTGCATTAAGATGATTATTTTTGTACTCGCAGCAAAAACCATGTAAGCATAATATAAAAACTATATTTTTATTAACCTACATGTTTCTTACTGCGAGTATAAAAAAGAAACATCCATCACAGAGTTATTTTTCTCGGATGTTGTATTTGATTTAAGCATTTTTTAAATTAAATAAGGAAGGAAAATTATGTTTAAAAGTTTGCATATCGATTTAATTTATACAAATTAAAGTTAACGTACATACACAAATTAAATAAGTATGCATCATATTAAACAAAAAAGTTTTTTTATGTTTTACAAAATCTGCTTCCCAATGAGACTATACATTCTTCTATTGAAATTATCAACAAAAAAAATCCTTTTTGTTCATCAGATTAGTTTTTTAAAACTTAAAGCCAAATAATTAATGTTCTCATGATCTAAATATATAAAATGTTCTATTCTAGATTTTGTTAAAAATAAAAAATAATTATGCTGATTTATTTGATTGTGCAAAAAGAACATCGGACAAAATCCTTGGACCTAATAAAATAAGCGCAATGTGCTTTTTGTAAGTACAAAATATTGAGCGTAAAGCGTGGTTACGTCAAAAAAGTGTTTTTTTTAACCATGATCAAATTATTTTCAACTAAGACAAAGTAAAGATAGAAAAGAAAATTTCTGCAACAAAGACTCGATTATCTAATTACTATTTTTAATAGAAATCAAGGTTATTTGGTTTTAATTTGACAACTAATTTTAATTTCAACTAAAACAAAGTAAAGATAGAAAAGAAAATTTCTGCAACAAAGACTCGATTATTTAGTTACTATTTTAAATATAAATCAAGGTTATTTGGTTTTAATTTGACAAAAAAATGAAAAATTTTCTAGGTTCAACCACAAAATGATTGCATAAAAGTAATGTTAAAAATTATTTTATTTACAATGGATTATATGTGTGTGTGTGTGTGTATATATATATATATATATATATATATATATATATATATATATATATATATATATATATATATATATATGTATATATATACACACACACACATATAATATATATATATATATATATACACACACATATAATATATATATATATATATATATATACACACATATAATATATATATATATATATATATATATATATATATATATATATATATATATATATATATATATATATATATATATATATATATATATATATATATATATATATAAATAAATGAAAATTAACTTTAACTTACTAAAGCATAGATAGCAATCAAAGGTAAGGTAGCTTATAATAAACATGACTCTTCTTACAAATATTGACGTGATCAGTTTCTTAAAAACCTTGGAGAGTACAATTTCATTTTTTTTGAATACCAAAACAGAAATGGCATTTTCCAAATATGAAAAGAAAGAAAAGAAAGAAAAAATCGGATAATTGCAAATAAACTATAACCAGTAATATAAAAAATATATAATCTATAATATTGCTTTTTTAAAACATAATTATAAGTATACCAGACAATATTATACGTACTAAATGTGTATTTACGTATAAAAATACGTAAGATACGTAAATTTACGAACTTACATATTTAATAATGCGCATCTCTTAATCCTTATGTATACATATTAATACGTATTTAAACTTAAAAATAATATGCAAATTTTGGAATATGTTATTTTTACGTATTACAAAATATTAATGCAAAATTTATATTATATTTTGGTTTGCATTTAACAATGTTAGCAAAACATTTAGACTTTAGTCTTTTTTTATAAATGAGAAAAAGGTACATTTCCTTAAAAAAGCGTCTTTTTTTAAGCAATTATATTATATAAGTGAGTACTTAATACCTTTTTGAAGGCAATTTTTAATTAAAAAAAAAATTCACTTAAATTACGTAAAATGATTTTAACTATAATCGTAGTGATAATAGAAGTAATAATTTATACAATATATACGTTACAATATTTAACTTATTGATATATAGTACTGTAAAATGGAAACCCATTTTAAACATTGAGAAACAGTGGAGTAAGTAGAAAAAAAAACTTTATAAACATATATAAGAATGCAAATTTATGTAGGAATTTAATAATTACTTTTTTACTAAGTTAACACTTCTGAACTTGTCTAGTAAGTCTTTCTATATTCTACGCAAATATGTAAAAAGCTTTGTAAAAGAAAGTTTTTACATTAATTTTTAAAAAAATTTTACGGTTGTTTAAGGTATAATATTTCTCGAATATTTTTTTATTAAAAAAATCTTTTTAACAAAAAATTAAATGTATCCTGAATAACAACTATGTAATAGGATTTTAAATAATGCAAAATAAATTTATTAGTTGCCATGGTTACCAAATGAAATGACAGACATCCATGTTAAGGCCACCCCGACAATTGTCAGTAACTCAAAGCATATAGGATATGTTTGTTGGCATATGATTAACAACATAGTAATCTAGAAACGAACTAAAGTTGTTCTAAAAAACAAAGTATTTAAGATATGCTGAATCTTTCAAAATGTATTTAAAAAAATGCATTTTTGTGAAATAAATCTTGTATAAAAACCTTGTAAACTTTTAGTTCCAATTGTACAACTAGGTGCAATAAATGTTTGGTGAAAATTTCATGCAAATCTGAAATACAGTTAATGAGATAGGATGGCCAGGAGGTTAATAATTGATTTGAGAAAAAAGCATTTAAATATTACATTAACAATTTAACCAAATCATAATGTCAAATACTCAATTAAAATCTGTTATTTATTTATATTATTATCAGGATCATATAAACAATCTTGGTCATTCTCTGTGTTATCTTTTTTTTGCATCCACAAATAACTTTCGTCACTTTTTAGATGTTAATCGATTTTGAAACTCTTCGGAAATTAAATCCTTTTTGTTCATGGTTGAACAGCCTTGAAGAGTATATATACCAGGAATCATATTCAATTTTTCAAATAAAAATATACTTGCTTTTCTTCCAATATTAACATTTGATGCAGCATCGTATACACCTAACTCCAACAGCGTTAACTTTGTTTTAGATATGCACTGCCATATCATCCCATTAAAACTTTCGTTCTGGTTTTGCATCTTACCATAAATGCATTTTTTTAAAAGTTCTTCTTGAGATAGATCTATATATACAGGCTTTAGATGACTGATGACTAAAATTGGAAGACCAGCACCTAGTTTTAAAGTAGATGTTGAATTAGTTTTGTCCTGTTTTTAATGGCATTTAAAATGGATTCTTAAAATAAGAATAGCTGTTAAAATCGCCATTACCATAATACACACCTTAGTTTATTTTGTGAAATAGAACGACCAAATCAGTAGCGTAGCGAAGAGACCGCAGGGCCCGCAGCCGCGGGATGGTCCGAGTTATAAGGGGCTCGATCCAAAACTTTCAAGTTATTTTTTAAAAGTTTTCATTCTTAAAACTAATATGCATGTATACAAACATAGCAACATTAGCAATTTTTGCTATTGTTATATACCTAAGAACTAAAAACTTTTCAAACTATTTTTTTTTAGCTTCAATAACAATCTTAACTAATACTTCAAATAGTGAACTTTTTATTTGTTTATATCTAAAAAATTAAAACAAAATGTAATAACTCATAAATACACAATTTAGTTAAGTGGTAAGCATGATGTCGTTAGGTTTAAAGGCAAATTAAAATAGTGAAGCCATTGTATTAAAAGAATAACTCGTTTTGAAAAAAGAGATTGCTGAGACGGACGTCTCAGATAATAAAATGTCTTCTGCAAATTAACATGGCTTTATTGCTTTTATTGGCAAAGTAACATGGCTTTTAATTTAACATGGCTAAGGTTTAAAATTTTGCGGGAAGGCTTTTTTTTTTTATCGCTACGTTACTGGACCAAATAATCTTTGTGTAACAATTACTTCCATGCCAAGAGCAGAGCCTCGATAATGTAATCTACAAACATGTGATGACTTATAAGCTTCAAATCCACAAGTATTATAGTTTTATTTTTTTTCCTAGAACATTCCTATGAAGTTGTCTCAATTTTCTCAATTTTATTTTTTGAAGATATAGATAAATTTAAGGAAGTGTTACAAAAAATATGGTCATTTTCATAACTAATAACAGGAGCAACTGATAAAGTTGAACATGCCTTCCCGGCCCCACGACACCGAGGAGACCGGGGAGGCTTGTGCCCTTCCTTTTTTTTTCTATTGGACCTTTTTTTTTTAAGAAAATACTAGATATAGAAGACTTTTTTATAAATTGACGATTGTGCCCCCCATCCCCTATTTCGAAACCAGTGTCGTTGGCCCTGAATATACAAACATGTTGTTAGGACTTCATATAAAAAACACAGTATCGAAGCTAATACTACCTCTTATTACAAAAAGAACGCCATATCTGACCTAAAAAATGGTAAAAGATTGTGCCTTTTTTAAATATTGTAAATTACAAAAAGACTATCATGACTGACAACCGAGTAAAACGTTAACCCAGGGCCCAGAAAAATTATAACAGAAAGGGAGACAAAATAACTGAAAAAGTATTGAATTTGTTACAGGCGTCCATATCTGTCATGTTTTCTGCACTATATTACCATCTTATGTGGCTCTATATTACCATCTTATATGGTGTATAAAGTTTTACATTTTTATCAAAGCTTGGCAGAATCAGAACTTAAAACAGGACAATATAATAGGATAAAATCTGGATGGTTTGATTTTTTTTTTACGATGGTTTTTTAGGAACAAATATAAAACGAGTGTTGCAAACAAATTATTTCACAATGACTGACAAAGAATCTTTGATCTTCACAAAAGATGTGATTCAAATATTGTTTTCACCAACTCTAAAATCAAAATCTTGTTTAAAAAACATTTTAAAGATATAACAACTGATGTTACACATTATTAAAACTTTTCTATAGTACTAGTTATACGTTACTTTATATTATCTATGGTATATATGAGTTTTTTTGTTTATTTATTAAACTTGTGTAGTTAACAAGACATTATAAATTTTTTTCGTTTTATCTCGCCTAATGTTTAAAAAGATACAAACATGAGTTTAAAAACCTGTTTCTACACACCCCATTCTGTAGGGTTTTTTCAATTTATTTTAATGGTTTCAAATCAAAAACCTTAATATTAAATATAATTATTATTATGTAACAATCATAAAATTAGTAAACTTAATAGTAAGAATAATAAATGTTAAATAAGTAAATAATAAGAGTTTTAAAAATAGATTTATATTTTACAACTAAATGAGTTGGGTTAAAATAAACTGCCCTATAAGTTGATATTGCTGGTGATAACAGGTTTATCTAATATGACCTCAGATGTGGTCACAGAATTGTCGTTTTTCTCACGTTCTTATAATTTCTCAATCCATTTAATGAGCCAGCTGTTAAAAAAAATCCATGCAAAATTCTATAAATTTCAAATTTATTATACGCACATTTTTTCACACGGTCAATTATATGTTGCATGTTCAAGAACAAGATCGTTTAATAGTTTGTTTTTTAAAATTGATAAACATTCATTACAAGGTATGTCATTAAACAAATTTTACACACAAAATATTGTATTTACAAATGTTACAAAATATTGTATTTACAAAATATTGTATTTACAAATGTTACAAAATATTGTATTTACAAAATATTGTATTTACAAATGTTACAAAATATTGTATTTACAAAATTTACTCAATTTATAAACTATTACTTTTGTTTTACTACTTGAGACACGACATTTTGACAAATAATCACAAAAAGCACAACCAATTTTATTTTTGACTTACTGTTTTTGTTGTTGGTTAGAAAACCAGTCTTTGATACTGATTAAAAAACAGTCTTTGATAGTGAAATAAAACCAGTCTTTGATACTGGGAAAAAACCAGTCTTTGATACTGGTTAGAATACAAATTTGACAAATTTGTTATACGCTCTGTTTTATGAAACGCTAATTTAGAACTGCACCTAAATGCAAATTTAGACTGTAAAATACTCTCAACCTCTCAACCTATTTCGAGGCCTAGAGAACATTACGAATTTCAAAAAAGCTCACGGTTATCATGGATCCTAGTAATGCCAACCTAGCTCAGCTAATGCCACTTTTATAGAAAGATATGTTACACATTAAGGTACTCTATGATGCAAGTTTTGAAACCGCGAAAAAAAAATTAGTTTGAATGTTCAAATTGAGTGAAATTTCGACTTCATAGTGCCCCAATTAAAACATCCATAGAAGGAATACTATATAATTTGATAAATATTAGTGCAAATCTAGCTTATGGCCGCACCAAACTCTTTATAAAATTTCAGTCGGGTTAGTTAACTGGTTGAAGATTTATGACAGTTTTAGTTTTTTTGCAACTTATATCTCAAAACATTACTGTGATATTTAGCCACTATTTTTAAAATAATAGTTACACGAGTGTTTTACAATGTAATACCAACAATTTTTATAATAACTGTTTTGATGGCACATGTATCGTTTTCATTTTTTAGACCATAATGTTTGTTTGCTATCTAGGACGTGGTTTAAATTGGCTTATGAATTGCATACAAATCTCAGCAGGTATCGAACCACAGGTCAAATTATTATGCAAACTCAAAAAAAAAGATAATTTAAAAAAATTGAGATGACTTAAGACAAGTCATCTCAAATTTTTTTAAAAAATAGCAATATGACTTTTACTATTTTTTTAAGCTGAAAATATATAAATTTTTGGCTTAAGACAAGTCTTCTTAAAAAAATATGTAACAAACGTATTTTTAAAGTTTACAGTTTAAAGTTAGGCCCAAAAATCAGAATCATTTAAGGTGTTTTGAATTATTGACTCATAGCCAAAAGCTCTTTGTATCACCTCTTCTTTTTTTTTAATGTTTCTAATAAGAATTCTTTATTTAGAGTAGCTTCTTAAGTTTCTCCAAGCTCATCACACGTTCTACATTATCTTTAATATTTTTTTACTGTAAACACAGCACATTTAAATTTTTTATTACGAAATATTTTACTTAAAACAAAAAATACGTTTTTTGTTTTGAAAAATAAATATCCTACCTGCAATTTTTTTCTAAAAACAAGAAATACATTTCTCGTTCTAAGAAATATATAATCTACCTAGCAATTTATTTTTCAATACAAGAAACATATTTCTTGTCTTTGGAAATAAGTTTCTTAAAATATGGAGTTACAATATTACCCAATTTACAATATAGCTGTGAGTTCCTTATGAGTTGTAAGCAACTTTAAAAGGTTTTAAAGTCTATTAAACTCGTTGTATTTAAAAAGCCATAGGTAGTCTCGTAGATTTTTTTTTCAAACTATGACCTAAAATACCAAAAATTAACCAGGGTCTAGTGAAATATACAACTCAAGACCTTGAGGCTGACCTTTATCAACAAGAGCTGAATTAAGTAGGATTATAGGTTTGTGTCTAACCGCTTTTACATCTTTTTTAACCTTCCTTTGTGTTGAATAAAGAACTTTTACTATTTCTTTGTATTATTCTTTGTCAGAAAATGCTACCTAATGTTTCATTAACCACGGTTAACGGATCTAAACATCTTGTATGATTATATCGTGATTTTAATACCACCTCTGCAGCATATTCATTATAATGGCACACCTGCCAATATTCTCGTTGACCTTAAAAGTATAAATCGAAAATAACGCAATGTAGATAAAATAAGAATTAAAACGACATTGATAAAAAATTATTAAATAAATTTTTAACAAGATAAAATTAAAGTGATATTACTGATTTTATTTCTATTATATTTCTATTAATTTAAAAAAAAAGTCTGTAGTTAAAAAAAAAACTGGTTGAGAGTATTTTCTTTGTTTTTTACATCTGAGTTTAAACCTTTTTGTAAACTATAATTTTAAAATTTTTTTTACTTTTATGATATATATTATTCTTAAATAATAAAACTAAAATATTGAAATTCATAAAACTAAGTTTCCCAGCCAATATTGACATACGGGTACCGTACATGGCCCATTTGGGTTGTCAACTGGGTCCCGTATGGGAAGACCAACAGTATACCGCCAGATCATGACCGCGGTTTCCATATGGGACCCATATAGGTTAGCCCGCCAGGTATCCCGTATGGGTCCCAGTCAAATCCCGTACTTTAAAACCGTTAAAGACCTATTTGGGTTTGCAAATGGGACCCATATGGGAAACCCATCGGGAACCCGCCGGATCATGGCTGCGATTTTCTTCTGGGACCCATATGGGTATACCCGCCGGGTATCCCATGAGGGTCCCACGAGGTTTACCCTTTGCAAACCCTTCAAAACTACGTTTAAATGTTTAAAATTTAGAGAAAAAGCAAGTTTTTATATAAATTGATTGATTTATTTCTAAAAAATAGTAATTAAAATAACATTATCCAAATTAAGCAAACTTTTATATGATTCTTTAATCATGTATCTAATGCTTTCATGGTTTTTTCGGGAATTGGAAGCTCTTCCATTGTTGTTAAAACAACTTCTTTGAAAACCTCTTTACACAGTATCTCGTTTCAATATGAACTGTAAAAAAATTAAATTTAATTGTTAGTTTTAAATTTTATAGGTAACACATACATTATTTTTAATTTGTTATAAAACCCTTACGATTTCTCACTCTTTAGATAAAAAATGTAATTTTCACGATCGAAGGTAGAAAAACATAACCTTTAATTTTATAAACGACGTTTATTTCAATATATTGTATATTTCGTTTATTTCATATATTGTATATACCTTACTGTTCAGAATGTTTTTCATGACAAAAAATCTGAATCAGTGCTTAAAATTAGTGAAATATGTAGGAAAATTATCTTGCCACACCACTCTCCTTTCTAAACACAACATTCACATCAGTTATAACCATTATGTCCTTTAATACACTTTACAAATGCTCTAGCTGGTGCATCACATATGATAACAGCAAGATTGACTTTAAACTCAAAATTTTCATAGAAAAAACCATCTTTTGCAAGAACTTTGAAATCTACCAAAAATTCATGTAGATGATAAGGTGACCAACTATTCTCATTTTGAGTTTTGTACTCTTTTTTTACAAACCGCACTTTTTTCAAACCCTGTACTCTGAAAGTACTCGTTTGTATAATTTTGTACTCATTTGTATTTTAAAACATTTTTTTAGATTACTTCATTTCAATTTTGTTAATTAAATATTTAAAATAATTTTGAGAGTGATTTGATTTTCACGTGCGCATATTGCTTGCCGTTTCCGGGATGCTAGAGGACAGGGAAAACACCAGACACAAGTTTGACAGTGATTTAAATTTTGCACGCACATATGGCTGCCATTTTCAGCACAATTAAGAGGCCGTATTATGTACCTGGAGAGATAGATAAATACTACAAACCTCTTTTTCTAACAACGTCAAAACTACATTTGTGAAAAGAGATGGATCCAACATTTGTGTATGTAATCCCCAGGCTGATCTTTGATGTGCAGTATGTACGGCACGCTTGACAGTCTTGACGCATGCGTAGTATGTACAGCAAAGTTTTTTTATCCATATATTTAATTAAATAAATAGATAAAAAAACCTTACTGTACATACTACGCATGCGCTTATGGTTAATTAACCATAAAATGAAAAATTACAAACTCAATTATAATTTACAAATTTATGTTCAGTATCACTCATGTAAAAAACTAGTCAATGGAGCGACACCTTAATAAAATAAAAAAATAAAATAAAAAAATATTAAAACAAAGAAATAATAAAGAAAGTAAACTACATTAATACAAGTAATAAGAAAGAAGTATAAGGAACAATAATATTAAAAAAGTTGGAATTAGCACAAAAATATATAGTAGTAACACTAAGAAAAATGCAAAAAAAATAAAATAGTAAATGAACGGATGAGATGAGATGAGTGAGAAAATATGTAAGAGAAAACAAAAACTTAATCACATAAGTTCAGAAGGATAGAGTGACAGAAAACAATTTTTGCAGAAAAATTTAAAAAAACAAATTAAAGGCAAACTTAAGGGGGAAAACCCCTCAAAAACTTATTTTCTAAAGTAAAGCATTAATAAAGTTATTACATGTTCCAAATGAAAGTATACTAAGTGTTAAGAAGATCTATCATAAAAAATGGCACTCTGTTGTCATGGCAACGCGGTTACTAAGGGAAAATGTCAAATTAGTCTCTTCACCCTGGCAAAGATTGCAGTCAATTAGAATGATACTTTGAGCTGATTTTTTTCTAACTTATAGTTAAAAGATAGATCTATGCAATAAGCAGACAGTTTTTGAAAATAACTTTTCTGTCAGGTAGTAGGCCTGTTTAATTTTGGCAAAAATTTTAAGCACAAAAATGATAGATATTTTTTTTAATTTCTTTAGTTTAAAAAACTTTTTGAAAAAGTTGTCTGCTCATTGCATACATCTTTATGAGAGGAATACTCCCTGAAAATTTCATTAAAATCGGTCAAGCGGTTCTCAAGATACTTCTGCCGGGAGATTAAAAACACGCGTTCTGAGAAAAATGCCAAATAAGTTGAAATTGTGATGAAAAATATGATATAATAACAAAGATACAAAAAATATAATATAAAAAGAGCATACTGATTGTATTTTTTAATCATGAACACCAGCCCCATACAATTTCCCTTCTTTCTGTTCAACTTTGTCAAATTTTTTAAGTTTGCGGCTTCTTAAAATCTTCCTTTTTTTTTTGATGGTGTCTTGATTTTTATACTCTGACATCATAACTCTTTTCTGGTTCAGGTAATTGCATCCAGAAATGGTATGTTGCCCTGGTATCATATTAAGTCTTTCAAATATAAGTATACTAGACTTTAATCCTATATTAAAGGCACCAATAGCATCATAGAGTCCAAAAGTTTCAGTTGCGTAAGCAAAACATACTTTGACTTAGGTATTCTAGACCATATCATTGCATTAAAACTTTCATTTTGATTCTGTGTTCTTCCATGAAGCAAACAATTTAAATAAGCATCTGATGTTAGTTCTACATAAACGGGCTTTAACTTGTGTACTATTTCAATAGGAAGACCTGGTCCGGGTTTATACTCTTTGGTTCCATTAGCTTTATCTCGATTGTATTTACACCAACTATCTTTTCCTGTGGGACAATGCGGGTAATGCCAATTATTTTTGCTTGAAGATGCTACATGAAATAAGCTAGCCAAAGCTGAAGATCTCATACCTTCAAGGTTGCCACAATTTTGCCTAATGCAAATACCAAAATAATTTTGCACCCAATCAATTGTAGCGTTTGTTAAACCGCCTTTACCATTTAAACCCTTGACTTGCTTTTTTAATTGTCTACAACGAGATCCAATGCGCTTTTGAAAATGTCCAATACAATCTAGTTTAATTACTTCAATACCCTTGTATGTGTTTTTGACAGAAGTGTAGCTTTTGCTATCACCATCACCCAAGTATTCTGTGTATCGTAAATTAAATTTTTGCAAAGAGCGATTAAATATCTTTACTGCCCCAACTGTTTCCATTCCAACGGCTGATCCTTCATAGTTTTTATTGCAAATATGTGATTTTTTTGCTGTTAGCTGCTGCTTTGAATTACCAACATCTTGATTTTTGTCACATATTTTACACTTTCTAGATAATGCTTCAACATCTAAAACTTTCACATTTTTAATTGATAATGCTGCCGTCACCCCATTGTGTGAATTAAATCCTCTTTTTTGCCATGTTCCATCAACAGAAACTCCAATATCTAAGATCTCATTAAGAGATTTGCCTTCTCTGAGTTCTTGTACAGCTTCATTCATAGTTTCAACAGCAACAGTTTGTGCTGCAGTTGCCAATTTTTGAACAATAACATTATAGCTTTTATTGCATAATCCTTTTGGGATATTCATAAGAGTGGCAAACCGATGTAGACCAGCTTGGCCTTGACCCAGTGTTCTCATGGCATACACTAATCTTTTGTTAATATCAAACCCTGCTACATTTTTTGATGTGCCAAAGTCTAACTTGAAACCACAAACACAATTTAATGATAAATTTGATGCATATCCTTTGCAAGACTTTTTATTTTCGCTTAACGACAACTGTGATGGTCGCAAACATTCTGGACACCCAAGTTTATCAAAAATGGAAGCAAGAATTTCTAAATCAATAAACCTGTAGCCACTGACACATTTTGAGTTTCCACTTGGAACCATTACTTGCTTTACTTTTTTTTTTGATGCACTTTTAAATACACTTTCACTTTCAATATTTACAGAGTCTACCATATTTTCATTATTACTATTAACATTATTTACACCAATATTTACACATTTTTCTTGCTTTCTTAAACCAGAAAATGTACATTTACGTTTTTGAAGACGTTTTGTAGAAAATTTTACTCTATCACTTTTATATTCAGTTTTAGATTTGTCCATTTTTTTTAATTATATAGAAAGCTTGAGTTGATTGTGTAGAAGCTTGAAAAGATGACTAATTTTAGCACTATCAGTCAAATATGTGGTTTTAAAGTATGGCTTTAGAGATAATGGGAAGGATTTCAAACTAAACTGCAAAAAAAAAACGGATAAAAAGCTATACTAGATGTGTTTTATTCACAGTTTTTCTGTAACTAGGGGCGTTGCTAGGTAATTTTGAACTCAGGTGGTTGTACAAAAGTGTCATTTATTGATATAAAAAATAGCGATTTTCGAATAAGGTTTTTACCATTTGATTTCTTAATAAATTTACTTTTGAAATATCAGGAAAAAAAAAATTGAAAAAAAAAAATTTTTCTGAGAGGTTTTCCCCCTTAAATAAAAAAATATAGACATACACTACTATATACAATATTAAAAGCTATATTAAAGCCTATAAACTGACCGCTTTGGAAGATTCCAATCCCAGAATAAAAAATGAATTTTTAAAAGAAGTTAATAATTTTTATAAAATTTGCTATGAATATATCGAAGAATGGATAATGAACTTTAGAGCATTGAATTGTTTCAAATGGATCTTTATAATTAGTAAAATTGAATGGAAAAAAGTTTCTTCAACAATCTAATTTGTAATAAAGAAAGCAAAAGATATTGTTATTAATGACAATTTTCTGTTTGAAGAAATTCGAAGAGTAAATTTATATCTAAATGAAGAAATATTGAAAAAATGAAACAATGAGAAAATAGAACTTGACAAAAGATGGGTAGAAATCTTTCGGCATTTTAGAGTAGAACACATCCCACATAAAAATTTAAAAGTTTTAATATAAATTTCTTTGTTGTCAACGCACTAATGCTGCTGTTGAAAGGGTATTTTCACAAAGGAATGCTTATTGGAGCAGTGAGAAGTTGCAACTTTCTGTAAAAACATTATATGCCGTCTTAACAGTCAAATTTAATATGCAATTTAATATGTTCGGATGCGGCTACATTCTTAGACGAACGTACTCATTTAGCAAAAAAACAAGTTTTTATCACTTTTTCTTCTTTTTTTTTTCACCCATTAAATACTTGCAAAGTGTACTCTTTTTAAACACAAGATAGTTGGTCTGCTTAAGATAATTAAAAATGGAATTAGATTTTTAGGCACCACTGTTTAAACAAAATTCCAAGGCCTAGGCTCTGACGGCAACATTTATAAATAGCAACAACTTTTGGCAAATTTTATTTAAAATATTTTACATGTATGTTTAAATTTTGCCACTATTTTAGATTTTCATTAAATAAATTTCTATATAAAAATATATTTTATATAAAATATTTATGGAGTATTATTCTCTTTTACTATCAGCTATCAAGCTGATTAAACTGACTTGATAAGCTTCAGCATTAATATATAGCTAATGAGTTTACAGCTGAAGCTGAAATATCAGCTGCAACCCCTACCTTATAGACAACATAGTTAATGTAATGTATATACATTATAATAATAAATGTGTTTTTTTTATACTCAAATACTTATTTTTTTATTTTATGATACATTTTTAAAATTGTTTTTAAACAGATGTTTTTTTATAATATTTAATACTTAGGAAATACTGACTTTTGCCGAATATTCTTTAGATAAAAATATTCTAATCGAGGTAATAAACAACGGTAATATTTACTAAAATTATTATATTTTTCCCCCAAAGTTAATGCAGTTCTATTATACATAAGTCTCTCACTAATTCTAATAATAAAAAGTTATTACCATTATTATTATAACTAAATTTACTAACCTGTTCTTACTAATATTTATCAAAAATACATTCTGGTTGTTGAAGTCACTTTTAGTAAAAGTGACTTCAACAACCAGAAAGTATTTTTGAAGTGAAAGTTTTACTCATATCAGTATGCAAATATTGTCAACAGTCAGAGTGCACCATGCAGAAATATTCTTGAACATGCTGCAAAACACAAGATATACATAAGATACATATCATATAAGCAAGTACTTAAAATTTAACTGTATTATAATACATATACCTATTACCTGGAACTTAACATTTTATTGTGTTTAACTTACTATAACTCAATTATAACAAATAAGCATATGGTTATAATCTATATAATAACTATTATTTTTTTTTTAGTTGTTGCTATTTATGTTAAAGTTATCAAGTTAAATTAAAGTTTTATAACTAAAGTTTGAATGCAAAAGTTCATATCAATAAAAATTTTTTATCAGTATATAAACATAAGTATTATATTACAAGTATTTACAAGTATAGGTATTATTGTGTATATTATGAAATTATTGTTAATATTGCAAGTGTACAATTTCAAATCAAAATCAAAAAATAAAAATGATTAAAAAATGAGGTTGATGCATAACAATAAAGCCATTTTTTTGCATTTAAACATCTAATTATATCTTTACTTATATTGGTGGGTAAACTTTGTTAAAATCAGTCATTTTGCTTGCATAAAATATAAAAAAATCAATGGAAAATAGTGGATCTGTAAAAACGATTTAAAAGCTTTTAATTCCCTAAATATAACCTATCTATTACATGCCATTCGCCTGTTTGCTCTTTTTAAATGTTTCTGACTAAACTAATATTTTGATTAAACTCAAACCATTTATTACAATCACTAGCAGAAACAAAACTTTATATTTTGATCATTTTAAAAATGCAAACAGTGTCTCAATGGAATATTTACTACATGTTAAATAGTTTCTGGAACATACGTTCAACAAATATGTTAAACTTTGTAAAAAAAAAAAAAAGAAAATTTTTTTTTTTTCTTTAATTACAATGTAAATATAATGTATACAAAAAATATAATCCATAAAAATTAAATTTTTAATCTTATTTCCCGCACAATACGAATTATAAATGGCAACCATCGAGTAAGTTTTGTTTGATTTTTTTAATTATCAGTTTAAACTTTTTGGAAATCTTATGGGAAACCCGTCAAATCCCCAGATTCTTCGGCCCTGAAATTAACCAGATAAAACCCAAACGAGCAAATTTGCTTAATTTTATTACCATATGGGACCCGTCTGGAAACCAAAACACTTACCCGTCAAAATCCCGTTCCCGTAAGCCCAGACAAAAAACCATACGGTACCCGTTTGTCAATGTTGGCTGGGTTTACTTTAAAAGTCAAAAGCTACGATGCCCATGAGAGGAAAATGTAGTCAGCTATTTTTTTAATCTCTTTGATTATTTATCACTCAGAGTGATACACCTGCCTGATTTTGGGAAAATGCAACATAAATTTCATGTAGCAAGATGTCTTCGCTAATGACCTGGTGGTTGAAAAATTGATTTTTATTTTGTTAATTTTTACCTAATGGTCTGATTTTTTTTCGCAAGCTTCAATAATCTCTCAATAATCACTAATCTTTCAATAATCATTTCTCAAAAATCTTAATGTAATAGTTTTAACATTTTATTTTGTGTTTGAGTAAAGCTATTTTAAAGTGATATTTTTTTATCCTTACCCTACAGTTTCTTAACCTTTAATGGTCTATCAGGCTCCTGCAAGTTTTGAAAACTAACAGAGCCAGCTTGACCAAACAGATACCCTTAAAATTCTGGTCATTAAATTGCTACAGCATTGTCAAATTTTTGCATCAACACCATTCCAGCTCTAAATCAGAGATTTAAATAGTTTATTCTCCGACTTAACAGTTTTATTTACGGCTGCGACTATAGGAAGCTCTCTGACATGTTAGCAAGAAGAAGGACTGGTCATAAAACTTTGCTAACCTTTTCAATAGCCAGTGCTTAAAGTGGGTGAATTTTCGGAATTCAAAAGAATTTAACAAATTCTGAGTTGCTGTATATTGGACCTCAACGCTATCGTCTTTGAAAATCACGTTTTTTTAATTTCATAACGAATCTGTGCGTTTTTAAAATACCACAAGTTAACAAATATAATAAAAATAATAATAATAGCAATAATAATAATAATAATAATAATAATAATAATAATAATAATAAATAATAATAATAATAATAGCAATAATCACAATTACAGTAATAATAATATTTTCTGCTGTAGCAGTTACAACTTTTTTTAATATAATAAAATATTTAAAAATAAGTTGTGGAACACAATGCAAGAATCGTGTTATAGACAGCTTACACAATTCAAAACACAAGTTATCAAAAATATTTATTCGCGCTTTGAAAACATTTAACGATCTTGCACCTATGATTTCGTTCGGTAACAAGTTCTAATTATTACAAACTCGGTTGGAGACATCATTATACATATTCTTTTTCTAACCTGTATTTGTTGCCCTGTACCAAAGAAGCCGAGCCTGAACAAGTCAAGGATGATTTTAGATTTTTGTACCACTTTATTTGGTTTATACTTTGCTTAAATCTGTATTGTTGTATAAGAACTCCTGAAGCTCTTCTTTTCTCCAATGTTGTTAAAACCTTTGCTTTTAGTCTTTTTTCGAATGAAATCTTTTTAAGTTGTTGGACTAACTTTTCTTTGCACTTTCTCTAACTCATCAATATCCCGTTGGTAATGAGACTTCCATCAAGGTAAAGCAAACTCATAAAGTGGTCTCACAAATGTTGTATATAGTAATTTCACCTTTTCTATATCAAAATATGAAAATGTGGGTTTAATTAGAGCCAAAGTTCTTTACGCTTTTACTGTTGCTGAAGTCATTGATCAAGACATTTAATGTCGGATGAAATAGCCGCGCTAAAATCTTTTACTGTTGTATATATTGTATGCTATTCGCTGTCATGAGTCATACTATAACTCATTTGTGAATTCTTTTATCTACATAAATTCCAAAATTATTTCTGAGTAAAAAACTGTCCTATTGAGAAATCACTATTCATTTTTTGAAAAAGAATTTTACTCTTTTTTTAAACCTTTCATTTTCATTAATAAGTTTTACCAGATTTACGAAGTCATTCTAGTTTTAAATGAGTTTGTCATGAGCTTTGGGTTCAAGTTTTGTTCTTTTAGTTGTAACAATTTTTTGAAAACCTGCTAATAAAAACTCTTTCAGAGTTTCTAGAGGAAATGGGTATGCACAACGTAGCTAGAATGGAAATATAACCTTAATGTCCACCATCTAATTCTTTCACTCAATATTGACTAGACGTTTAGCTGCTAGTGCAATAATATTGGAGAAAAATGTCTTGGCCTCAATTTTATTACTAGTTTGTGTTCGAACTTTATTTTGCCAGTCGATGCAGTTTTTGTATCAGTATACATTTGTTTTTTGACATGTTTAAACTCCATTTTGATATCAACCTGGTTAAAGCATGCTCGAATTAAAATAAAAAAGATTAATAGCTTGTCAGAAAATATTTGTTAAATGAGTTGTTTATGAACTGCAATACACTCAATTTTAAAATAGGGTTGAAAAAATGAGCAAACAGCGTAAGCTTTATTTTTTTAAAGTAAAAAAAATGCTGATAAATTGTTTAGAATAAGCTTGTAGAGGTTTTGACAAGAAAAACATTGATCGTGTTGACAATTTTTTTAAATTAAAAAAATAAAATTGAAACCATGTTAACCTAGTTATTTTGGATAATTAGAACCTTGTCTGCAGATGTCACATCTTAAATTTCTTTAATTACCAACAAAACAAGCAATATTTCCTTAGCAAGATTAATTTATTCTAAAGATTGGATATTGTGCCAAAGTTTTGATATCTTTCCTTGAAAAACAAGTTATTATTCAGTAACAGATATCTTTTTAAGGGGCCCATAAGATAGAAGGAGGCCCAAACATAGCAGGGGTCCGGGGGAAAACCCCCTAACCCCCTCACCAGTCCGACCCAGGTTACTAATGAGAAACTTTTAAGTCGTTTTGTTGACAGCACAATAAGAAAAAATTTATGTGCAGATGTTTGTGTCCCGTCTTACTCAAAAGACAATAAAAGTACTGTATTGCTCTGAGATAAGTCTCTTGACTTTTTCTTCAAAAATAAATATCTTAAATAATTATTTTTGTAACTCTAGGGGTTAGGGATGGGATGGAGCTAGTTCTGTCTCTGGGTATATAAAAGATCTTTCTGCTCAGGTTCTTTTTATAAAATTTAAGGCTCTTTATACACATTGTCGTAGACATTTACTGAACTTTTCTGTTTGTGAATAATGTTTAGTTGTCTCAGAGGTAAGAAATGTCCAGTTAGTCAATGAGAGTAATGTCCAGTTAGTTTCAGAGGTTTTTTATAAAGTTTGTGAACTTTCTTATTTTTTATAATTATTCAGATAATAGACAAAAAATTTTTGAAGCTGACATATTAGAGCTTAAATTTTAAACGCATTAAAAAAATATTAAAGGATGTTTGAGGAACTAAAACGTATAGATAGTTTAAACACTTTTCTTAAACATTAATTATCTATTTTCCATGCTTTATGTACCATGGCTTTCCCTGAGAGTTGTTAAGAAAGACACGCAAAAAAAATTTTCTACTTTTTTTAAAATCCATAAGCACAATTCAATTAGTCTTTAGTTTAGTTAAGATAACAGGTGTCTTTAATTTTTATTTACCTGTTACTCGGTTACTGCAATTAAAAACTATTGATGTCTTAGACGGTTTGGACCTTATTACAGCTCTTAAAAGTAAATTTGTTTCCATCAAAAATGATATAGGTAGTTTTCAAAATAGCTGCTACAAAGTATCATGTTTGTTTTCAAGTAAAACTGACATTTTTGTTTCAAAACTAAGAACCTGTTCTATTCAAAAAAAATTTGTTCTAGTGTTCCATCATAGATTGTTTCACAATACTTCAAAAGCGCTCTTACTATCTCTACAAGATTTAAACCAGAAACTGTAGCTGCATATAAAGGGTTAGCAACTATTCCATTTATTATGATTCCTTTTCTTTAAAGCCCCCAAATCCAGTTGTGTTGGTTTTTTCCCAAACATCAGGGTTGAATGGGAAACTAGTACTTAGGGGAAAATATTGGGAAAGTTTCTCTATGACTACTTCTGACAATATATCCTTAAATCTTAAACTAATATGATTTTTTGGGTTTGAGAATATTAAGATAGCTTTAAAGATACAAAGGACTTCGTGTTATTTCATGTGAGTTTGAAAGGTCAACAATGTCAGGAGGTCGGCTTAACGGTTTGGCATTAATGCATATCAAGAAATTGTTCCTTGTATTGATAATGTTATTAACAGATTTTCTATAAAAAATAGGCAACTTGATCTCAATGATTTTTATGCTGCTTATTCTAACACGTATATTATATTAAGAAATTCTTTTCCATTATGACCGCTCTTCATATAACAGCTTACAAATAATGATGGAAACCCCTAAGAAGTCCAAGACATCAATGGTATCTTAATGAAACACTGACCTTTTCTTGCTGACATTGACATTCTTTTTCTATCATTTTCTAATTTAGCGATAAAATAAAATGTAAAAACAACAAAAATAATTTTAAAATTTTTCTCAATCAACCTAAAAATAAGTTTTTGTGCCATTTAAACCAGTTTTTTACTGTAATTGCTTTCAAAAACCGTTACCTTTCTTTTCATTTGATCAAAAATGATCTTTTTTCTTCTTGTTAACTTTTAACTTGGTTTAACTTTTTTTTAAAAATCTTGTAATATAAAATATATAAAACATTTTATTTGACTATGTATATAGATCTATTTAAACTTGTATCTTTCTCTTTAGTGTTCATAACTTTTCTTTTTCTAGTTGTCCATGTCTGTAATAAAATATGTTCCTAGACATGCTGATGAGCCCTGATGTTGGGTAAAACAATTATTTTTTGGTTTATATATTTATTATTTTAATATGTTAAATAGTAGAAAAGTAATCTACAGCTCACTTTTAATAAGAAATACTTTTAGTCATAAAAAGTAAAACTTCTTACTGCAATAGGAAGAAAGTCACTTTAAATCCTTCAGCCCAAGGGCGAGAAGATTTAAAAGGAATACATAGGGAGATGCTATTGGAGTGATTATCCCTCCATCGTTAGATGCTTGTTTATATATTGAGCACATTGTTTAAAAACGTAAGTAAACTTGGGAGGTTGCTTCAAAGTGGTATGAAGTTCGTATAAAATTGTGTTGTGCAAATATTATTGTTTGGGCCTTAAAAAATCATTAAAACTATAAATTGCTCTTTTTTAATATATGGACTGAATCAACCGAATTGAAAAATTGCCCCTCATTCTCTTTTACTATATGGTCCGAATCAGCCCTTGTTCCAGCCCCCTTCCTTTTTTTTTATTTGCTTTGTGGGCGTTGTTGCGTCACTTAAAACATGGCGTAATATGCTTTTTTTTTGACGGGGTAAATTAAAAACCTGTGTCTGCCCCTGAATTAACTATTACACTGTTATTATTATGTTTGTTTCTAATGGTATCAAAACATAGTTTATCACATTTTAATATCGGAAAAAATGTTCGATATTAAAATGTGATAAACTTCAATTCAATTAAAGGCAAAAATCTGGAAATCACACCAGTTTTTAGAACTAATGGGGAGGAACGTAATGATTTGCAATCAATTGATAATTCAGGGACAAATATTTGATAAGCAGGACCATCATCTGATTTCTCAATTTTAATTATTAGAACTACACTAACATCATTCAATTTTAATAATCTTTGTGCCTCATACCTTGGTTGACAGTTACAATATTAATAACTGATCCAATTGTCTTTATGTACTAAAAATAGTTTCAATTTGTTTTAACATCGCACCTTACCATGAGCATGATCTTGTGTATGTGTCTCGTTAGATATAAGAAATGAATATTGTTTTCTAGAATCTTCAGATTTAGATAAACTTAAACGAAATTTAAAATTGTTTTAGTCTAATCCACAAAATCGTTTTCCATTTTGACTGCCATTTATTTTAACATCAAAACAGAACTAATAACCTCACGATAAACTGATGTTGGATGAGTGCATATTCATATTTTGGTGGACGTGTATTTCAGGCACCCATCCTTTAGTAAGTCCGTAAAAAAGTCTTATACAAAACAAATGTAGATAAAACAATACCCTTACCAAACCTTAACCATTACTCTTAGGGTTACACTCTGGGTTAATTCTGGCTTTGAAGCAATTAGTTTCACTTTGGCTAGATGTTGTAAAATATCTTGACCGGTCAAACCTTCATAAAATATTTGCTGATCTTAGCGAATTTTTTGTATAAGATTATCATTCACAGTATTTGGGCATAATTTTACAAATTTAGTTGCACGAAGTTCCATTTTAGTATGCGACAATTCTTGAGATGACGAGGATACAAAAGTTTAAACAAATTAGTAACCTGTTTATGAACCTGAAAGGATGACTGCAGTTGATATATTGCAGTGCATTAATGGATTAAAAAACATTCACTTTAAACAAAATTTTACTCAAATAAATCCTATGATCTTTTTGAAAAAAATCCTGAAATAATCTGGCATTTCGATGGTTGCGAAAGTGTTAGTGGAGTTCCAGTTTTCTGCTAGTGTTAAAAAAATTAAAATTATGCTCAATGAAATACCGGCAAACTCAAGTTCTGTATGGGCCATTAAAACTAAAATAGTTACACAAGAAAGATCTATTTTTTTGCTCTGGAGCTTTACAGAAACTTTATTAATTGCACAAAGTAATCTTTTCAAAACAACAATTAATACAATTAATTAAAATTTTCCAATAGCATTCCAAATATCGATACCGTCGTCCTTCTCCGTCTTGATTAGACTTTTCTCCTAATTAATTAAATTCATCAAAAAGGACTTCGCATTGTCTATAAAAGATTTGATCTCCCATTAGATAAAGTTCAAAAAATAGAAAATAACCCAAGTATCCACCTTAGAAATTTAAGGTTTTTATTAACTCAAGTTTTTATATCTTTTTTTTTTTTTTTTTTCTCTGTTTACATAACATAAGAATTTTACAGATTCTACTACATAATATAAAATTTAACAAAATAAGTAAAACAGATAGGGACTCAAAGAAGATGAGGATGACGGAACGTCATCGCAATCTTTTCATAGAACCCCTTCATATCTACAAATGGTTTAAATCCAGAATTTATTTTAGATCTTTTTATCAAAAAATAAAATGTATGTTTGTTTGTATTGTCTTATACAGTTTAGTGTGTTGAATTTAATTAGTTTATGTTGATTATAAAACTATTGTAAACAATCAACTGAAAATAAAGTTTTAAATAAATAAATAAAGGCAAAATTGTGTAAATACTTTTAGATTGTCAACATACCTATTTTTTACAGCATGAACAGCATCTACTCGAGGAGATCATCTTATTGGACAAGTCTTTTCAACTTTAATGCCATCTAATTAAATAAAAATGCATCTAACTAAATAAAATGCCAAAGGTAAAACATTTTTACCTTTAATATGCAAGAGATATTTTTACCTTTAATAATGCAAGAGATGTTTTTGTTATATACTTCTCGCTTGAGCAACAACTATGTTTGTATTTGTAGAAAAGAGAAAGAGGTGCAACCTTATAACAATTCTCTAGCTTGACAGCTAGAGAAGGTCTAACAACATTTAAAAGGTTGTTAGATCTTCTCTAACTGTCAAGCTTGAGTAGGGTGTTCTCTTGTCTCTTGTTGATTCTTCTCAAGCTTGTAAAGCTTCTTTTTTTATCTTTGAATAATACAAATTGATTTTAATATGAGTGGATGGAGAGAGATTTTAATATTAACTTTCTCTAACTATGAAAAAGACAGCTCTGAGAACTTTTTTGAACTGGATCTAAAAAAATTTGAAAATGTGACTTAATATTCTTGTGAGAGTTATGGCTGACTTCAACCGCATCATTGATAATCAAGTTTAGATTACGAGAAGAGCAATGTACGTGTGGCATAGGTGCGGTAGTTATCAAATCTCCAAATAGTTTCTCATTACACTGGCTTCTTGTTTTATTAATTCTTGATTTTTGTTATCAAAAGATATTTTACTGCTTCAGACATATTGTAAGTAATTTCTTTTTGAATTTTAGGGCTAAAATTGTTTCGATCCACAAAGTGAATTCGACATGGTAAACGTGTGACCTCTTGTAAAAGAGATGATCCAGTTACACCGTTAATTAACTTCCAAGTAAGATTCAAATCACATTGATTAGCAAAAAACAAGCAAGATTCACAATAAGGCCGATCCAGGCTTAAGAAAAAGCAAAGCCAATTGCTGTCAACTTTCAACTTTCCAGAAAAGTAAAACTAATAAAATGACTCGCTAAATCCATCTTAGCTTTACTATAATGATAAACCATGGTCCATGCTGCAGAATAGTTTCAATCAAATTGGAACTATTGATGGTTTGAAGAAAGATGCCACAATCAGTTGAAAATTGACCTTACAAAACAAATAAATTCATTTGTTTATTTCTTTGATACACATTTGTTCATTTGTTTGTTGCTTCATTTGTTCACATTTGTTGCTTCATTTGTTCACATTCGTTGCTTCATTTATTTACATTCGTTGCTTCATTTGTTCACATGTTGCATTATTTGTTCACATGTTGCTTTATTTGTTCACATGTTGCTTCATTTGATGAGTTTCTATAGTATCAATCTTAATTATTATTTGCGCAGACGCAGATTGTAAAAACATTTCTCATTATAGTATGTTAGTCAAAGGCAGGAAGAAAAACTTTGTGTTAAGCGAATTGACTTTCTTAAATGGGTGGATTTGGAGTTTGTCAAAGAAATTGATCAAGTCATTTGCATTTTGAAACAACGACTTCACTACTAGGATTGTGCGGGTTCTAACTCATTTTTTTTGACCACATTTTTATCCATAGTTTTTTGAATTTTTTTTAGTGCATCGCAAGCATAATTTCTAGCTCATCGTGATAAAATTCAAAAATTCTTATAAAAAAGTGACAAGTTTCATTAGTTTCATTAAAAATTAGAAATTTGTTTTATTAAATTTAACTATCAAAGCAACCATCTAAACATAATAGTAGCATTGTTTTAATAATATTCTATGGGTCTCTTATAGGATATAACTCTAGTTCAGTTGCATCAATTCTTTATTATCAACCCATGAGTTAAAAGTATCAGGGTAACTGTATCACTTTACTAATGATTTGTTTCCACGTTTACAAATAACTTTTTCAATTCTAAATATCTCTTGATTCGTTTTTTGCAGTTCTTGTTCATAAAAAGTACCTTGTATTTCTTCACCATGATCGTCAGTTATTTTATACGTTGGTGGATCTGTATACTGAACTTGTGATATAGTAAATACTTCTTCAGTCCATCTTGTCGTGTATCCTTTTTCAAATGTTAATTTCTTTTTAGTTAATCTCACTTTATCACTTATCGAAAACTTTGGTTGAATATGTTTTGATCTCACTTTTCCATTTAGATTCAACCAAACTATATTCTCATTCTTTTTATTGCTAGCTTCAACTGGAGTCATTTTAATTGAAGAGTGCTTTGTGTTGTTGTATTGATTGACCATTTCATCTAAAACATCAATGTATTTTCTAGTAGAGTTAGCAGAGAAGTACTTGAACATTTTCTCTTTTATTGTCCTATTCCAACGTTCAACTACGCAACTTTTCTCTTCATTTTCAGTCGAATAGAGCTGCACACCTAATGCTTTAACATGCTTGTTATAAAATTCTGAGCCTTTATCTACCCACAGTTTATTACACTTTCTATCTTTAAATATTTTATTAAAAGGATGAGCAACGTCAAATTCAGTTTTACTCTTCAATGGAACTATCCATCCATACTTTGAAAATGCATCTATCGCCATCGATAAGCATTTTATACCATCATTGAGTTTAGAAAAAGATTGCATGTCAACTAAATCAGCAGTCCATATTTCATCAATCCCATTTGAAATTACTTTTTTTTTTCTGAAATGTTTTAAAATGGGTTTATGAAGTTCATTTGTAAGTTCATCAGTCCATTTTAGATCATTGTGATCCATAGTTTTTATGTCTTTTGCTTTTTTACTGATCGCTGATAGTTTTTTGAACCTAAAGCTTTTTTTTGCACACCTAAGCCAAAATTTGCTTTAGCATATATGATGGGTTTTATAATACTTTGCTCCAATTTTTCACGCTGTGTAGGATTTGTTATAGCATCCATTTGTTCAATCATTTGTTTATCAGCTAAATTTTTACTTTCTTTATCTAGAAAATGCTTATAAACAAGATCATGAATACAAGTTGCATTTTCAGCTCGATCTACAGGCTTACTCCATTCTTTATATGCATCAGCAGAAGTTAATCGTACATCTAAATTAGTTCCAGATCTTGCAAAATTCATACCAGGTAGATGCATGTCTCCTGGGAATTTTGCCCATGGTATTTTTTTATTCTTTGTAAAAGAATTAAGTGATTCTATTAAATCACCTCCTGTTATATTTTTTGTAAATTGAGTTTTTGTTGTACTACAAATATCACAAGTTGCACGTAGCATATTTCTATTGTTTTTACTTACAACGTGTTGTAAGTTTAGTGTATCTGTTTTATTTCTAGATTTAAGGCAGTACATTTTTATTTACTTACAATTTTTTTTATTACATTTTAATTTAAATAATGAATCTTTGAAATTGATTTTAAAAATTAATTCTTTATATAAGAAAATAGAAGTATTAGATTTATCATATAATGTAAATAAAAATAATCGTAATAATAATGAGTTATTACCAAGAAGTATATGAGAACTTATTGTTGGAAAGTCAGGTTGTGGAAAGACAAATCTATTATTAAATTTACTTATAAGACCTGTTTCGTTAGACTATAATCATTTACAAATTTTAGGTTAATCTCTATTTCAAAAAGAATATTAAATAATAGAATGTTGTTTTAAAGAAAAATTGCTAAAAGAAGTGATTTTTAATATATTTTTGATGCAAAATGAATATTGAAAAAGAAAATGCAGTGTTAGAGTATTTAATTAGTGATTTTTTAAAAAGATTAAAAAAGAAAACAAATATGGAGTGTCAGTTTTTTGAAACAGCAGATGATGTCAGCAGATAATGTTCCAGAACCTGAAGATCTTGATCTTAATAAAAATAATTTAATGATATTTGATGATTTACAATTGACAAAGCAAAACAAGTTTGAAAAATACTATGTAAGAGGAAGACACAATAATGTTGACTGTTTCTATTTAGCACAAAATTATTTTATGCTACCTAGCAGAACGATAAGACGAAATGCAAATTATATATGCTTGTTTAAACAAGATTCAAAAAATATAAATAATATTTATAATGATCATGTTTCAAATGATATGTCAAAAGAAGAGTTTAAAAGTTTTTGTAAAAAAAATTTAGTCACAGCCGCATAAGTTTGTTGTTATTGGTTTGTCATCAAGTGTAGAAAATGGAAAATATAGAAGTGGTTTTGATTGCTTTTATTTTCCATTATCTGTCTTAACTAATAAATGAAATTTATATTTGTATAAATATACATTTAAAATAGCCATTTAAATATTGGAATATTTTTATCCGGCTTATATGTATTTCCTTTATAAATGTAAAATCCATTTCCTGCAGATTCTCCTTTTTTCCATGAAGTTACTAGTACTCCTCTTCCAGATTTTGTAGCTTTATAGGCTCTTCCATTCTTTTTAATGTAAAAAATACTTTTTCTAGCAATTTTATTTACTATAGTACTTCCAGCTGCTGCTGCTGTTCCTGTTAATAATCCTGTTGCAACAGCATGAACTACTTTTGAAGCGATGAGACTACCGATTAAGCCTAGTAAAGGTAAGAATCTTTCTTTTTATATTTTCTCCATTTGTTCTCTTATACCCCTTTTTTTATAAAAGTAAAATCCATTTCCTACATTTTTTCCTTTTTTCCACTCATTTATATAAAATGCACCTCCATATTTTTTAGCTTTATAAGCTCTTCCATTCTATATGCGCGTCATTTTTACTTATGTAATATTATTTTAAATTGTTTTTTTTTCTTTTATAGTTTTAATTAATTCTTAAAGAAGGTCGACTTGTTCTTACAGAATTATTTCTTGTTCACATTTAAAAGCTCTTTCTATTATGTGAAATTTCATTGTTATTCTTTCTCTTTGCAAATCAATAAGATTACTGTCTTGATCAATTAATGTCGTTTCCATTTCACAAACGTTGTTTTTTACAGTTAAGGGTAAGTAAATGGGGACATTTGGTTTTTCTATAAATTTAGCTCCAGGAGCTACAGTGGAATAAAATGTATAAATAATATTGCGAGGTGAATTATCTAAATAAGATCCTGTTATAATATTATTTTTTAAATGTATAACATTAATATGATTTATATATAATGTTTTTTCAGATTCATGAGAACCAGCTTTATATAATTTACTTTGAAAACCTAAAAGACTTCTAATGGAATTTTCAATTGTAAAATCAACTTCAAAATTTGTTGCAATAGTCATTGTAACTTTAAATGTGGTTTTATCTCCTGCAAAATTAATTGAATTCATAGGAAATTTAGAATTAACTAATTCATCTTGCATCCATTCATTGATCTCAGTAAGTTTATAGGTCCCTTCAGTAAAATTACGATTAGCTCCCCCTATTACGATTAGCTGTTGTATATCGTAATAGGTCCCCCTTTTAGCTCCGCCTATTACGAATAGCTGTTGTAAATCGTAATAGGTCCCCCTATTACGATTAGCTGTTGATGTTGCGTTAGTAGCTGGATCATAAATATTATTAGTAAATTTATTGTTATTTTCAGCAACATTTTTAAGTAAATGATACGTTTCTAAGCTTATTAATGCCATTTCATAATCTTTTTTTTCATCAAGTGGAATAGCTGGGATAAACCTTCTATTCATAATCGAAGCATTTACCCCAATACATATATCCAAGATATATGTATTGGGGTAAATACTTCTTATATATTTACAAGAAATTTTTTATATATCATAATACTTCTTTTATATGAAATTGTATTATTAATCTTTCTTTACCCATATCTACATCATGACGAATGTCATCAACTATTTTAACTGTTATTTTTGAAAGTGTGTTGGTTTTTAATAGCAAATAACTTAAAAATTGCGGTTGTTCAATAATACTCATACCTAAAGAACGGGTAATGGGTAGAATGTATACATACCAGTAGTTTTCTTACCATTTATATTTTTTCCATCTACAATGTTATTTAATATATGTAAGCATATTGTTTTAGTTGTAATAATATAGTGAATAGTTTCTAATCTTATAAATGCCATTTCATATTTTTTTGTTTTATCAAGTTCAATAATGGGATCAAATTGAACTGTAGTAATATTTGATTTATCGTTATGTACTTCAATATCCATTCTTTATATTTATAATAATTATTATTTAAGTTATTATAAATGTATATCTAATATTTTTGTAACTTCTTTAATTTCTTTTTCATTGACTACTGCATCATCATCTAATTTCACTTGTATAGATTGAATCGTTGAACCAATATAAACACCTTCAATTTTTAAACATCCAACAATATAATATCTTTTTTTAATAAGGTCATGCCCTGAAATTTAATCATCATCTTTAGATCTGAATACAGGTTCCATCTTCATATCTTTACCTTCTGTTGGTATTTTTGCAAAAATAATAGGAGGTTTATTATCATTACATTTTAGAATTTTTAAGTTGTCAGTATTAAAGTTCTTTAACTTATTTTTCAATTGTTTTTGTTTAATTTTATCTCTACAAAATTTTTCAATAGATTGAATCGTTGTAATAAATTTTTCTTCTTTTTCAGTTTTTCCTTTCATTTCATTAAAGCAAACAAGTGGAATTGAATATCCAGTAAGTTCATTCGTTTTTGGATCTCTATTCCTTCACAAATTCCATATGAAAATAATTTGGGTGTTTTTACTGATAAAACTGTTTTGCTTTTATAACCAATTTTCATTTTTTGATAAGGAACAGGCTTATAATAATTAAATAATTCATCAGCGCACAATTTTGTCTCATCAAAATTTTCAATCTTTACATATGTCATTTTTATATATGCAAGAAAATCATTTTTATATATGCAAGAAAATTATTTTTATATATGCAAGAAAATTATTTTTATATATGCAAGAAAATTATTTATATCATTTAAAAAAAAAAAAAAATAAACGATTTAAAATAAATAAACATCTTTATAAAATGCATAAAATTTATCTAAATGTTAAAAATAGTGAAAATATTAAAAATAGTGAAAATATTAAAAATAGTAAAAATATTGAAAATAGTAAAAATATTGAAAATAGTAAAAATATTGAAAATTGTGAAAAAATAGATTTAATATATAATCAGAATTTAGATCACACTCCAACTCATGTTAATAGTAAAAAGTATAGAGTATTTGCACAGCAAGGTTTTACAATAAAACCGAATTCATATAATTATGTTTCTTTAAAATCAGGGTTAAAAATAACAGAAGGGTATGTATTCATTGCACTAGAAGAAAAATATAAGCCTTATTTTTATTTAACAAATAATAAAGTAGCAGAATCAGTTAACGATATTTTAGTAAATATATATAATAGTGGCGAGTCAGATAAAAATATTAAAAAAGGGATTGTTTATGTCAAATTGTATATAATAAAAGTATGAGTACAATAATTACGTATAATATATCTGAAGTTAAAGCAATTCACTCCAAGTAGTTCTAAAGTAAAAAATAGAGCTGCATCTAAAGTCGATACATTCAAATAAATTAATTGAGATTTATTTAAATTGATTTAAACTAGTTTAAAATATAATACTTCTTTATAAAATGAAGTATAGTTATAATGAGTGCAAAAATAAAGAATGTAAAAATATTTATCCAGATCTTAGCCCGTTTACAGTTGATCTAACTGCTCCACATATATCTATAGATCAGCAATATCGATTAGATAAGACAAGTGAAATTCAAGGTAGGATAGAATATGAAAGAAGTAGAAGGTATATGTTAAGTAAAAAGTATCATAGAGCTGAAAGAGTCATTTCAGCCGTTGATAATACATTATTAGTGACTACTATGACATTATGAGCTATTGGAGTTGGTTTTTTAGAAACTATAGTACCAGCTCTGATGGCTATTGCATGTGGAGGAGCTACATTAGGTGGGTTTAATGTTATTTAAAGGATCTCAAGTAATTAAAAAGTTAAACTTAAAAGAAAAAAAGCATGAAAATATTAAAATGTTAGCTGAAGCAAAACTAAATTCAATAAGCGATCATATTTCTAAAGCTATACTAGATAGTCATATTGATGACACAGAGTTTAAAATGATTATGACATAGTTTGAAAAATTTCAAGTCATGCTAGAACAGATTAGAACAAAATCTAAAAATGATATAGATGAAAAGACTAAAGAGTCATTAATAGATATGGGTAGAGAGAAAGCTATGAAAGAAACTATGGAATTGTTAGAAAGTAGATTTAAAAAAGTATCGATTGGCGACCCTAGATCTATCAAAAATCAAAATATTGCTGTAAATAATTTAGAATTGATCATGTTGATAAATAATCTTGATCACGTTGATAAATAATCATAAAATACGTTAAAAATAAAATACGTTTTAAGTATTGTAGATCCTAAGAAAAGAAATAAAGCTTTTCAAGAACTTGAAAGATTAAAAAAAAGTATATACCAAAATTCACTCAATGAAAAGCTTGGATAAGATGACTTACAGTATGACTTGGGTAATTTATACAAACCTATTATTGATAGTCAATCTGGAATAAAAGAAAACTTAGCTAAATTAGAAAATAAAGCTGATCATTTAGCTCTAGCTCTATCAAATTATCCTGCAATAATGGGTATAACTAAAACTAAAGAAATAACGACTAAAGATGTTAAATCTAACATGAAACCTGATAAATAATTTCATTAATAACTATAGCAACAAATTATCTACAGTCAGCATATAGTAATAAAAAAGCAGCAGATACTACATTTGGTATACACTCAAAAGATAGAAAAATGTATATAGGAAAAAAACAAATATTAATAAATAATAATGATATAACTGTTGATAATAAAAAATATATTGGAACTACTGGTCTTTGGGAATTGTTAACAAAAGCTAGTCCTAATAAAAATATATATAATAATATATAATATATAATAATAAAAATATATATAATGAAGATGATCTTTAAATTATAAAAATATATTGAAAAAAACAGATGCTATTTCTTCTAGTAAATATCCAGGAAAATCTAGATAATCTAGAAGTGAAAAATCTAAAGAGATAATAAAACCCATTTGGGAAGAGATAACTGGAAAATCTGGAAAAGGAGTCATCTATCTTCCTAGAGATCCAGACGCGCTAATTGATATGCTTGAATTATGTATAGCTTCATTTAAAGTAGGTAACACTGGAGTTAGAAATGAAGCTATTGCCATTTGTGATGAATTATTACGTCAAGGCGTACTGAATGAAGAAAAGTATAAATCAATTCAGAACTTTTTTAAAAGTAAATAACTATGATTTAGATCTTCGAGATACGGATTTATGTTAAACAAATTTAAAAAATAGTAAGCAAATAAAAATGCTCATTATAGAGATTAAAAGAGTTATTAAAAAGAATGTTGTTGGAGGTAGAGGAATATTTAGTTCTGCAAGAAATATATTTCAAAAACAATCTGTAGATAAAACACTTAATTTATCATGCAATTTAGCAAATAAAGCTATTCGTAGTGATTTAGGAAAAACTGCAATAGATGCTGAAAAAGTAGCTGGAAAAGAACTTGCTATAAATGCCATCTTTACTATTAAAGATGTTGTAGTAGATAAAAGAAAGAAGTTGATTTCAAAAGCAAAGATTTGAACTGAAAGTGAACAAAAGCTTCAACATTCAATAGAATCTGAAACTAATGATCTAGCTAAAAATCTAACTAACGAAGTGACAACAAATTTAAATAATCTAATGATGGGATCATCATTAAATCATTCAAAGATTTCACCTACAAGTGCAATTAAATTAGAAGAATTAATTAAGAAAGGAAGAGGAATAATAGAAGTTTAGACCAAAAAAATTTTCATAAATTAATGAAAAATGATTTAAAAAAAAATATTGGTATATAAAAAATGGAAACTTTTTCTAATAAGATATTTAATATTACAGAGAAAAGAATTATTGATGATGGTATTCAAAGTAGTGAACATTATGAGTATCAACCACAAAATAATTCAATATTAAATGGAAATGGAACGCAAATAAGAAATAGATATTCAACAAAAAGATTCATTTCTTCTTCCATCTCATGCATGTTTACAAGTTGAAGGAAGATTAAAAAACGATGGTACATCCTATACTAATGCAAACAATGGAATTATGTATTTATTTGATAGAATGTCATATGAACTATCAGATAAATCTTTAGAAGAAGTTAATAATTTAGGAAAAGCAACTACAATGATAGGAATGCTCAAATATTCAGATGACTTTCAAAAATCAACAGGATCAGCTCAACTATGGTTTAAAGATACAACATCTACTTCAGTAGCTACTGATAGCTTGGAATTTGCAGCAAGACAAATTAAAGTTATTCAGAAACCTGCTACAAAAGACACATTTTCATTTTGTATTCCTTTAAAGCATGTTCTCGGATTCTGTGACGATTATGATAAAGTGATTTACGGAGTAAAGCATTCACTCGTAATTACAAGAAAAGGTGATAATCATGCAATTTTTAGAGCTGCTGGAGTAGCTGTAGGAAAAGTAAATCTTACAAAAGTATCATTGTTTATGAAGCATGTAATTCCATCAGATACGATGAGAAGTGTACTTTTTAATCATATTAATTTGAAAGTAAGACTCAATGTTAATTTTCATAGTAGATATGTGAGTATAATTCTGTTACACCAAATGTTATGGGATTTAAATATAAACTCAGTGGAAGAAATGAAAGACCTAAATACATCTTTCTAGCATTACAAATTTATAGAAATGGAAATCAAGAAGTTAAATCTGCAGTATTTGATAATTGTGATTTAAAAGCTATTTCAGTAACGCTTAATAGAGAACGGTGCCTAAAAATGATAATAATTTAACATATACAAATATTCAATTTTCAAGAGCTTATTTAGATTCAGCTACTTTTAATGAGAAGTTTTATAGAACAAATCAACTATATGCACAAAGCAGCATACATGATGTAGAATTTAGAGAATTATATCCTATTTATGTTGTTAATGTAAGCAAACAAACAGAAAGATTAAAAAGCTCACCAGTAGATATTTAAGTTTAAACAGCATTTAATTCACCTGTTCCAGCAAATCTTCTATTATTTTCTGTTATAATATCTGATAAGCAAGCAAAACTTGTGTCTGATAGAGAAAAATTTTATTTTCAATATTAGTATACTCTATATAAGAACTGATAAATAATTCAATAAAATAAATTAATTTAAAAAGAATTAAATAAATTACTTGACGCAATAAAAAAGAATGGAAAACGAAAATTTATTGAAAAATGAAGTAATTGATTCTAAATATGAAGAAGAATTAAAAAAAAAAATAGAAGCATTAATATTAGAATTAAGATTAAAAAAAGAAAGATTACATTCACTAGGATTTGAAGAAAAAAGATTAGTAGATTTAATAGTAGAAAAAGAAATGTTTTTAAATTTGGATAGACTTGAATTACAAGTAAATTCAGAAGAAAAAGAATTAATGTTAGAAGAAGATTTAGAAGAAACAAGATTAAGAGTAAGAAAATTTGATGAAAAGTTAAAAAAAATTAGAACTAGAAGAAAATGACTTTATTAGATTAGAAATTAAAAATTAAGATTAGAATTAAGATCAGGAGAAAGAATATTAAATTTAATATTAGAAGCAGGATTAGAAGATAGATTAGAATTAATATCATATTTAGTATTTGATTAAAAAAGATTAGAATTAATTAGAACAGAAAAAATATTAAAATTAAGATCAAGAGAAGAATTAGAAGAAATACAAGAAAAAAATAAGATTTGAAGAAGAAGCATGAGAAGATTCAGAAGAAAAACTAAATGAAACAGTAGATATAGAAAATTTATATTCAGAATATTCAGGAGATATGAAAAAGGAAGAAATAGTAGAAAACTTAAAATTAGCATTAGAAATACTATTAGAATCAATAAGAATAAAAAAAAAAGAATAGATGCTGAAGGGATCCATACTTCGTTAGAAATAATAAAAACAGAAATAGAAGAAAGATTAGTAAAAAAATTATTTAGAAAAACAAATTATTTAGAAGAAATACTAGAAGAATTAAGATTTAAAGATTCAGATTTAGCATATTCAGAAGAAGATTTGTAAAGATTTAAAAAATATAATTTTAAAAAATATGCAAGAAAAAATGAAATAATTTAAATTGTTTAAAAGTAATTTAAATTTTTTTCTTTATATAATAAAAATGAGAAATACGAAAAAGTATTTAATAATCTTACTAAAAGAAAATAATATTCAACAAACGTCTGATAACCTTATTACATTAGTTATGCTTGCTATGGATAACGGTTTAATTGATAAAGAGTTTGCATTATCAGATGCATATATTAAAAATAAAGTTGGAAGACCAAAGATTCATCCAGATATTGTAAGGGTTAAAAGAATTAAAAAAGAAAAAGTTGAAAAATCAGAAAGACCTGTTGGAAGACCCAGAATTCATCCTATAAAAGATAAGAAAGAGATAGATCCAAAGTTTAAAAGATTAAAAAAAACTTGAAATGAGCCAGTAACTATTAAACTCACAAACATAGAAACAGGAGAAGAAAAAATATAGAAATCTTTATATGAATTTATAAAAGAGACAAATCTTGGATATAGGTATATTGAATTAGGAAATGGAAAAATTAAAGATGGATTTAAAGTTCAGATAATAAATTCTAAAAGGTTTCCAAAAGAAATGAATTCAAAAAATACCAAACTATATAAAAGTATGCAAATGTTAATGTCAATGTGTGCAAAACAGCTACATCTGCAAATGCTAATACAAATACAACTGTAACAACGACGTCATCTACATACTCTAAATAAAGAACTTTTTATAATTAAAAATATTATGCCAAGATTTTTAATTGTTTACAAGAATTTTAATAAAAAATAAAAAAAATTGAAAATGATTTAAATAGTTTTCTTGCATATATAAAATGTAAAATAAAACTCTCAGAGAATTGAAACAAATTGCAAAAAAGCGAAAAATCAATTATTATTATACAATGAGAAAAGAAAATCTTTAGGAGTTTTATCTCAAAATGAACAAACATCATACATATTAGACGAACCCATTTCAGAACACATTACACAAAATACTTTAACACCAACTCAGTATGTTTCAAGTAGGTATATTAAAATTGTTAATGATAAAGTGAATTCATTTGCTAATTGGATTATTTCATATGTTCTTTAACCTATAAAAAAGGCAGCTAATAAAAAAATGACGAATTAAATTCTACAGTTTCTAATTTGTATAATAGATTTGGAGTTAGAAGACTAATAGAATTCAAATTAACACAATCAGCTATTAGAAATGTAACAAAGCAATTTTCAGCTGATGGTGTTGCAGGATATGATGCTTTATCCTATATGGATTCAGCTATAAACAGTGTCATTTAGATACTAAATACTAATAAAGATTCAAAGATATATATTGCCCTTTTTTGTGAAATGGAGCGTACTGATCTTAAAACAAGAGAAATTTATACAGTAACAAACCCATTTTTATCAAAAACAGAAGTTGTATTAGAATCAACAGATTTTTTTTTTTTTTTTTTAACATCTTCACTTCCAACAAGGCTGCAAGCAATCACTATAAGAGTTGGAAGTTACTGGAAGAGAAAAGACTAAATCTGTAGAGCACGATAACGATTGACTAATGACTTAAAAGATTGCAAATTATATGAATCAGGAAAGCAAGATGAAGGAAGCGAATTCCAAAGAACTGATGTTCGAGGAAAAAAACTAGAAGAATAAGAGTTTTTGAAGCACTTAGGAACAGTCACAGAAAAAGGATGAGACTTAATTGAATGGCGAGTAACACGAGAATGAATTTTAGTAGATGGCACAAGGGACGCTAGCTCTTTAGAGCAGTGCCCATTATAGTATTTGTAGAAAAGAGAAAGAGAAGCAACATTACGACGATGTGACAAAGGTTGGAGATTGGCTGCCAGAGCAGGTCCAACTATGTTTACAATTCGTTTTTGCACCTTGTCTAAAAGAGAAAGAGCATCATTAGAAGATCTGCCCCAGATGTGGCAACAGTATTCCATACAGAAACGGATTTGAGATTTATAGAGATAGAGAATAGAATCTGGAGTAAGAAAGTGTCGAGCTCGATAAAGAGATGCAACCTTAGCAGATGCTAATTTTGCAATGGATTTGATATACGGTTTAAAAGAAAGATCAGAAGTAAGAGTTAATCCTAGAAGATGAATGGTAGATGACTCATCTAGTACATTACCATTCATAAATATAGGAAGATCTAAATTATTACGATAACGATTGGCCTAATAAAATTGAGTTTTATCTGAATTAAAGTTCACCAGCCACTGTGAGCCCCATGCTGTAGCGGAAGTGAGATCCTTTTCAAGCTCAGATACCCCCTCCAAGCAATCAGAGAGTGTAGGCTTCTTATCATGACAAGAGTAAATGGTAGTGTCGTCAGCGAATAATGCCACCTTAGATGTGAGAATATCTGGAAGATCGTTAATGTAAATTAAAAAGAGTATAGGGCCAAGGATTGAACCTTGAGGAACCCCTGAAGTTACAGGATGTGAAGAAGAGTGTTGTCCATCGAGGACAACTTTTATACTACGATTGGAAAGAAAGGACTCAATAATCTTAAAGACGTTACCAGCTACACCATAAGAAGAAAGCTTATGGAGAAGACCAGCATGCCAAACTTTATCAAAAGCTTTAGAAATGTCAAGTGCGATGGTCTTAACCTCTCCACCTTTATCTAATGCACAATAAAACCTTTCCGTTATTACTGTTAGCAAATCAGCTGTAGAACAAGAAGATCAAAATCCATATTGATGATCAGAAAGTAAGTTATTCGATTCAAGATGAGAGATTAAGTGTTTGTTAATTAAAGATCCAAAAACCTTGCTTATGATAAGAAGAAGACTAATGGGACGGTAGTTAGACAAATTCGCTCTCCAGAATTTTTAAAAATAGGGATAACAGATGCTGCTTTCCAGCATGATGGAAAACAAGACTCTGATAAGCACTTGTTAAATAGTTTAGAAAGTATGGATGAAAGCTCCGGAGAACACCTCTGCAAAACTACAACAGGAATGTTGTCAGGACCACAAGCTGTTGAAGAGTCTAAGCAGGAAATTACTTTAGATACAGAAGCTTAAGTGATGCGAATGTCAAGCAAGGGATCAACCTGTTTGACGGCTATGTCAGGTAAAATGCAACTAGTGGAATCAAGAGATGATATTGATGAAAAGTTCTTAGCAAACAATTCAGCTTTGTCTTTAGGAGAGGTGACAAAGTCTGAACCATACAAGAGAGAAGGAATAACAGATTTGCCCTTATTATTGATACTGTTAAAGATTCTCCAGAAGTCTCGAGAGCCTAATTTTTGTGATGAGATACGAGATTTAATGACCTGGGAATAGCGAGTTTTGGCGTCAGACAAAACCTTTTTACAATGGTTTCTGGCGATAGTGAACAGATGTCTGTTTTCTGGAGAATTGTTTTGCTGATAGATATGGAAGTAACGGTTTCGATTAGAAATTGCTGCAGCGCAATGTGAGGAAAACCAAGGAGAAGAGTGAGGCTTAACCTGGAATCGTCGAGAGGGAATAAAAGATTCCATGCCAGCCTGAATCCACGAAGTTATGTAAGAAGCAAATTTGTCAGCAGGAAGACGAAAGATTTCTACCCAAGGGCCATCACGAAGAAAATCACGGAAAGAGTCCCAGTCAGCTTTAAGGTAGTTGTATGTGGTACGATGATAGGGGGATTCTGATGAAGTAGAAGAATTTGATACTAGTTTTAGAGAGATCAAACCGTGATCAGAAGTACCTAAGTGTAAATGTGGAGAAATTGAGCACTGACTAGGATCCAAAACAAGACATAAGTCGAGTAGAGAAGGTAAATGATTAGGGTTGTCTGGAAAACGAGTTGGAAAGTTGACTATTTGAGTTAGAGATTGAGAAAGGCAAAAGTTGAGGGCCTTATCGCCAGCAGAGTCACTGACACTAGAGCCAAGCCAATCGGTGTGATGGGCATTAAAGTCACCAACAACGACGATATTGGCCGATGGATAAAGAGAGAGGGCTTGGTCAATTTGATCAGAAATAACATCAAGAATAGTGCAATCTTGGGATGAAGGAGAGCGATATAGAACAAAGAGAAAGGCGATAGAGTGAAGTTGTGCTAAACGAAAGCACATAAATGAATAGTCTGTAGATTCAAACCTAGTTTCACGACAAATGGGTGAGTTCTTACGAATGTAGATGCCCAGGCCAAGCATGTGATTATTGGAGTCTTTACGAATTAAAGGAAGATAACCATCAACACTAAGATCACAAGATGGGACAGCCAAACTTAAATTAGTCTCACAAAGAGCAAGTAGGTCTGGTGAACTTTGCAAGAGATAAGACTCAACAGAAGAAAAGTTACTTCGAAGACCACGAATATTAGTAAATGATAGGTTTAGAAAACTTGGTGATGACAATGGTTTTTTGTGTTTTTTAGTTTTAGGTACTTTAGTCATTTTAAATTTATAAAGAACTTGACTCAAGTATAGATAGTACTCAGTACACTATTTAACAACTAAGCAATAGCCTCATTACTCTTAATAAACCCTAAGCCGTAACAAAGGACTCCAAATGTGGCCTCTGCAATGCACACCAAAAGTACAAACAGGGACACCATCCATGCGCAACATGGCACTGTTAGTACTCTGATATTTTTCGGCTGTTGATGGAATCAGCCTCTCTGAGAGCTACCACAGAGTTCGGGAAACCTGACTACCAGCCGGCCTCAGAACCATAAAACTGAGTTTTAGAGCTGTACCCTCATTAGGAGATAATAGAATGAGTTGCCCAGTCATAAAAATAGAGACACAAGCAATACCCACGCATTGAGTCAAGAAGATCCAGCGTTCAACATCCTAAACTGGAAACAATGTATTAAGAATACATCTGCGCCAGCCTAATAGATGAGGAAGGGGTGCGAGGCTGGTCAACAGATAGAATCTGTTTACCCCTTAAGTCTTTGCCTAGGAGGCCTTCTACAAGACAGCAGCTGGATGCATGTAACATCTGCCCAAGATGAGTATTTTTATCGAGACACCATCTCTAGCCTTTACTCAACCAAGAGCCCCAAGGCAGGGGGTGTTTTAATTCGGAGTTAACTTCTCCTAGCCTTTGCCTAAAAAAGCGTATCCTACAAGGCAGCAGGACATGAAGCAGGTTGTACTGGGTTACATGTTACCAGTAGCAGGAAAACCTGACCTGACCTTTAAATGAATTCTATGAAAAAGCTAAACAGAAAATTTTAGAATCATTGTCAACATTTCTACAGAAAGAATCATATCAATATTATTGAATATAGACCTATCAATGCTAGATCTTTCATTCCTCTTAATAAAGAGTTAGCAACTAAAAAGGCAATCATTTTAATATGAAGAATAAAGATAATGAGTGTTTTAAGTGGTGTGTTGCTCGATTTTTAAAACCTAAAGATAAAAATTCTGAAAGAATAGATAACGATCTTAAAGAACAAGCTAATAAACTAAATTGGGAAAAAATAGAATTTCCAGTATCATTAAACCAGATCACACAATGTGAGAAAAATATTAAAGATATAAGTGTCAATGTATTTGGATATGAGAACTTAGTTTATCCGTTACACATATCTGAAAATAAAAACCGTTTACATCAAATAGACATGTTACTCATTTCAAATGATAAAACTTATCATTATTGTCTATTGAAAAGTCTAAGTAGATTACTTTCATCACAAACATCTAACCATAAATATACTGTGCACTATTGTAGAAATTGTTTATTAGGATTTAATACTGAAGAATCATTATCAAAGCATAAATCGTATTGCGACACTCATATCTCAGTACGTATTGAACTTCCAGAGCCAAACACAATGATGAAATTTAATAATCATGATAAGTCTATGAGAGAACCCTTTGCAGCATATGCTGACTTTGAAAGTTTTATTACACCTATTAACACTTGCACACCCAATCAAAATGATTCCTATACAAAATAATATCAAAGATATAATCCATGTTCATTTTGTTACTATATCAAATGTTTTGATGAAAATATTTATCAAAGCAGCCCAGTTGCATTTGCTTCAAGTAGTGAAACAGATGATGTTGCACAAATTTTTGTTGATAGATTAGAAAAAGATATAAAGAAAATATATCATAAATATTTAAAAATTCCAAAAAAGATGATAATTACTACTGAAGACAAAAATAATTTTGATAGTGCAAACGTATGCCATATTTGTGAAGAATTACTTAAAGAGGATAGAGTACGCATTCATAGTCATATTACTGGTAAATATAGAGGTACTGTTCATAATTAATGTAATTTACAATTTAAAATTCCAAAATTCATTTAAGTCCTATTTCATAATTTATCCGGTTATAATTCTCACTTGTTTATAAAGAAATTGTCAGGAGAAGGAAGAAAATTAAATTGTATACCTAACAATGAAGAAAAATATATTAGCTTTTCTAAAGAACTTAAAGTGGGTGAGTATACTAACTCTATTCGATCTGACGGATGAAAAGATGGTAAGGTTATTGATGTTAAACTACAACTCGTTTCGTTGATAGTTTTAGATTTATGGCTTCTAGTTTAGATAGCTTATCAAAGAATTTAACAAAAGATCAATGTAAAAATAATGGAAAAAACTATTCTGAAAGTAAACTAGATTTATCATTAAGAAAAGGTGTTTACCCGTGTTGACTCTACTAATAAATTTGCGTTGACTCTACTAATAAATTGTCTGAAACACAATTACCACCGAAAGAACTCTTCTTTTCAAGATTAAATGATGAAGGAATAAGTGATGAAGATTATTTACATGCACAAACTGTATGGAAAGAGTTTGGTTGTGAAACATTTAGAGATTATCATAATTTATACAATTTTTCAGATGTTTTATTATTAGCTGATGTCTTTAAAATTTTAGAGATGTATGCATGAAAAATTAATAATTAGATCCCACTTGGTACTATACTTCACCAGGGTTAGCTTGGGATGCAGCATTAAAGAAAACAAAAATACAAATTAAGTTGCTAAGCGATTATGATATGATCTTAATGATAAAGCAAGCAATAAGAGGTGGAATTTGTATGATTTCAAATAGGCTAGGAAATGCTAACAACAAATATATGGAAACATATGATAAAAGTAAAAAATCAACATACATGCAGTATTTAGATGCTAATAATGTATACGGATGGACTATGAGTAAACCACTTCCAACACATGGTTTTAAATAGATGAGTGAAGAAGAATTAAAAAATTGGAAATCTATTTCATGTATATTTAAAGTAGATTTAGATTATCTTGAAAATTTACATAATGCTCATAATGATTATCCACTTGCTCCTGAAAGATTAACTATTGACAAAGTTGAAAAATTAGTACCCAATTTGAATCACAAGAAAATATATAACATTCACTATGAAAACTTGAAATTGTATGGAAGATTAGGATTAAAATTAACTAAAATTCACAGAGGTATAAAGTTTGAAGAAAAAGTATGGCTAAGTGAATACATTGAACTCAATACAAATCTAAGAACTAAAGCAACAAATGACTTTGAAAAAGACTTTTTTAAACTCATGAATAATTCTATATTTTGGAAAAGCAATGAAGAATATTGAAAACGGAGTTGATGTTAGATTAGTCACTAAAAGAGAAGAAGCTATTAAATTAGCATCAAAATCCAACTACGAAAGTAGAACAATAATTGATGAAAACTTGATAGCTATCCATATGAAAAGAGCAAAAAAACTATATAATAAACCCATTTACTTGGGTATGTGCAATTTAGATTTGAGTAAGACATTGATGTATGAATTTCACTATGAGTACATAAAAAATAAATATTCAGATAAAGCTAAACTGTTATTCACAGACACAGATTCATTTAGCCTGCGAAATAAAAACAGAAGACTTTTATGCAGATACTACATATGATGAAATGAAATGAAAGCAAATTTGATACAAGTGAATTTGATTCAAAGCACCCAGCCCTTCAAAATGGATTTAAAGTAGGTCTGAATAACAAAATAAATAGGAATGTTTAAAGATGAATCAACAGGAGCAAAAACTGAAGAATTTATAGGACTAAGATTGAAATTGTATTCTTACAAAGTACACGGGAGACAATAATAAATGTAAGGGAGTAAAGAAATATGTAGTTAAAAAACATATAACACATGAAGATTATAAAGACTGCCTGCTAAGCAGAAGAGGTCAAATAAGAAAAATGAATGTGATAAGATCTCATTTACATGAAGTATATACAGAAGAAATTAATAAAGTAGGATTAAGCTCAGCAGATGATAAAAGATTTTAGAAGATGGTATTCATGCATTACCGTATGGCCATTATAAATTAAATATAAAAGACTTTTCATTTCAGAATGATTGGAAATAAGTATACAGGCATAGGCACAGGCACAATCACAAAATTAAAAAGGTAAGTTTTTTTAAAATCATTTAAAAAAAAACTAAAACTATTAATAAAATTAAACAAACATATTAATGTTGAAGAAATCATATTACCAAATGAACCATTAACAAACTTTCAATTAATAGAAGCAGCAAAAAAATTAAAAATAAAAAATTTTAAAGATGTATTTGTAAAAGATAAATTACCTAAAAATTCACAAAAAAAAAAGTGGAATATTAAATACAGGAGATTCAAGTACAAATGGATTTCATTGGATTTGCTGGTACAAAGACGGAAATAAAAAGTTTAGCTTTGACTCTTATGGACTACCACCGCTATTTGAACTCGTTCAATACTTACACAGTCCTGTTTAATATAATAGTGAACAAGTTCAGTTTGGATATACTTTCTATTGTGGACACTTGTGTCTCTATGTTTTAAAAAAATTAGATAAAGGAAATAATTTTCAAAGCATAATCAATTCACTGTGGTAAAATCATCTAAATAAAAAAATCAAATATATAAAATGAGTATCAATACATTTGGTAATTCAGTTATCGGATTAACTGTTTTAGGTCAATCTGAAAATTTAAATCTTAGTATTAATATAGACAATAGAGCAACTTCTGACATGGATTTAAATACACATAAATTAGTCAATCTAGCAAATCCTACTTATTCTCAAGATGTTGCTACAAAGAATTATGTAGATACTGCGCAAGTTCCTAGTAATCTGTATATTAGAACAGATGGTCAGAGTCGTGCAACTGGTAACATTGATTTGAATACGCATAATTTAATTAATGTTGATGAACCTACTAATCCACAAGATGCTGCTACAAAAAATTATGTAGACACCGCACAAGTTCCTAGTAATCTGTATATTAGAACAGATGGTCAGAATCCTGCAAATGCTAACATTAATTTAAATAAGCATAAATTAATTAATGTAGATGATCCTACTCAACCTCAAGATGCTGTTACAAAGAATTATGTAGATAATACACAATCTACTAATTTAGATATAATTCCAAATACAAGTTTAACGAGTTTTGGAGTAAAATTTCAAACAATCAGATTAGATCCAGGATCGTACACTATTTTTAGTTATAGTGGTAGTAAAGGAATTCTAAGAAAACTGTGGATTGCACTTACAGGATCTGCTGGTGCACCAGGTAACGTATTTTTTTAAATATATGCTGATAATGTACTTTGCATAGGTAATGATTACATTGTAACAGATGCTGTAGGTTTTAATAATACAGCTTTAGCTTGTGATTTTTTATTTTCACCACTTGGTAGACCATTTTATGCAAACTCTTTACAAGGATGTCATGTACTAGTGCATTAGATTATTATTTTACACACGATCTTCCCTTTAAATTAAGTTTTTATATACAATTATACAAAAAAACAAGTAATTCAGTGACATTTTGGTTACAAACTTTTATCACAAGAAATTCATCGTTGCAACAAATATTAACTATTATTAATCCGCTAATACCTTAATCCATCTCATCCATTGAGTGGAATAACATTTAGATATGTAAATACAACTTATGGAAAAGAATATATGTTGATGAACGCTATGGATAATGGAAACGGAGTGCATTAAAAATATATTAGAATGCATGTCATTGGAGGATCTGGAAACTGGTGGGAATCCAGATTATGTATATACAATGGATATGGACCCCCTACAAATACTAATTCAGTTATTCAACCTTGCACATCCTATAATGGCAATTATTATACTACATTTCCTGGACATGCTGTTAACAGTCGATGCATCTTCATTTCATCAGGTTTAGAAGATTTTCATCTATCTTTATAGAATGGATCGAATGTAAGCTCATTTAATAATGAAGCAGCAGGTTTGTTGTATCAATCAAGTAGTATAATTGGTCCGACAACTACGATTTCATTTTATAGAAACTTTGATTCATCTGAAGGTAGCGTTGGTAGTGGTAGAAGAATGGTAGTGACACTTAACTCTGGTGATGATCAAGTTGGACAATCTGGAACCTTTTATGTATTAATAGGACAATGCTACTTTTATGCTTTGATGGTTGCTTTGATAGTTAAAGTTAAAAAAACTTTTTTTTTATTTTTTATGAAACTTGTGAACCATAAAAAAAGTTGTCACTTTTTTATAAGAACTTTTAAATTTGAAAATTATGCTTGCAATGCACTTAGAAAAATTCAAAATATTATGGATAAAAATGTGGTCGAAAGAAATGAGCTAGAACCCACACTTTCCTAGTAGTTATACTCTTTCTCTTTGAAATAATTTTAGCCTTAATAATTAGGCCATTTTTGCTTTTTTATGTATTTTTATGTTATTTTTATATGTAAATGGAAATTTACAATTTACAATTTTATCACTTTGGTGATTACAGAACTAGATTCCTATTAATTATATTTTTGTACCAAGATTTGGTACAAATAATAGCTTTAATTATTTAATAACTGGCAAAAACTGGTATTAAAAACAGCTTAATTGAAAGAATATGTTATGAGTTGCAGAAAAGTTTCCATAAGCAATGTCAAACAAATAGAACTAACTTGTATGACATAACTAGGATCCAGGATCCTTTTCGGTATCCTGTTTTGCTTTTTAAATAAGTCCTAATAAAAGGGCTTAAAAATAATAATCAAAAAAAATTTTGTTAGAGTCTTTAGACTCAAAAAATTTTATCACAGCCTCCAAAAACACTAGAAAAATGTTACGCAACTGTCGTCTTAAAGTCTGTTTGTTTAAGTTATTTTTGTTATGTAAACAATATTAAAGTAAATTAGTATAGCTAATTGTTAACTAAAAGCCAAGAATTTTGAATTGATTTAATTTCTGCCGTAAACTAAGATTTATTGAAGTAAAGAGAGCAAATTAAATATATATATAGTCGGTTGTCGAACGTAATTATCATCGTACTAGTTTTGACAGCTCTTTGTAAAGTTTAACAATTTTTTGTAATTTTATTTTTGAAAAAGTGTAAAAATATGTTTTTTATTACTCACGTAAAATTGTATAATTTTTTCTCTTTGAAATTATCACTTCGTATGTTATATTACCAATTATTAGGTTATATTACCAATTTTTTAGTTTTATATATAAATGAAAACCATTTATAACTTTATCACCTTTGGTGATTACAATCCAGATAATTTTTGTTTGCATTAATCAATTTTCGGCGCAAACAACAGCTATAATAATAATTTAATTGCAAAAGTTGGTATTAAAAACTGCTTAATCGGAAGATTTTGTTAAGAGTTTGTTACCGAAAAATTTCTAATATATTATTTTTGTTTCTATTATATATTTAAGTTTATATAATTATAGAAACTTTTCTGTAACAAACAGATAAAGTTAAGGCTGTTATAACAATCAGAGCTAACGTATTTGACATATTTAGGTTTCGTGATCCATTTCTGTGTCCCCTTTTGCTCTTTAAATAGATATTATATAGTGATAAAGTTATATTTTATCATAGCATTAAGTTTTCAAAAACACCTGGAGAAACGTTACACAGCTGTCATTTATGTTAAAGATTTAAATTAGTTAATTAGTATAGGAATGGTTGCTGTTAAATAGACTTACCGAGACCCATATACTACAGGTCCGGGCAGCTAGTTACATTATTATGAAGATAAATTATTTTGATATCTTTTGACTGCTTTTTAAATTAGATAAATGATTGATATCTTCCACGTTAATTTTTTCTAGAGAAACATTTTTAATTTGAATCCTTTATCTTTCTCTCCTTGTAAAGTTTGATGCCTCAATAGTCGTAATGTTGCCATGTTGGCGTTTTTGCGCTTTTTTTGTTTCTGGTCAAAAGAATATTTGCCGGTGTCCACCAACGTCATAGCCTTTTTCCCTAATTTTTTAAAACTTGATCTAACCTCTTGACTGAAAATAGTCAGAGGGGCTATACATTTCATACTATACAGAAATAAACTTCATTCGCCACAGTCAAACTAATTTTAACGGTTTGAAGCATTTATTTACTTTGTTAAGCCTTTACCAAAATTGCGTTTCAGATAAAAATCATAAAGGCCGTTTTTAAATAAATAATTTTTTTTAGTATTTTTTTCTATTATGTTCGGTTTTTTTCAGCTAGCATCTACTATTGTATTCGGCTTTTTTGAGCTGCCATCTACTATCGTGTTTGGCTTTTTTAAGCTAGCTTCTACAATCATGTTTGGCTAATACTTATATTTTAATCTATTGTTTCATTATAGAATAAAATGTTATTTTCCATTAACAATTATGTTGTATACAGAAAATACTAGCTATATTGTATATAAAAAAACCTTTGGCCATTTGTATAATATTTTATAGGAAATAATTTTTCAATATTTTTAATTACAATATTGCTGAAGTGATCAATACTTGCAGTGTCAACTTAGTCATCACATAATTCTATCGAATTTCCTTAATGGTGCTGGTCTTTTTTAAAAGATAAAAAATGTCAAGAGATAAACAAATATATTTATATTTTTATTTTATATCATTATAATAAAGTTCACGAAATTTTAAATAAAAAATTATATCAAATAATGCGTCATTTAAAAAAAAAAAGTTTGCTATATAGTATTTATGTCTAGAAAATTCAACTTTTTACATTTTGCATCGTCAACAATTGCTTAAAAGTTGCAGTTTTAAAAATAAATGAACTTTTGTGCAGTTTATATTTAAGACACTTCATTAAATTCGAGAATATGCTATCCATGGAATGCGGAATGTATGTGTTTTTTACCTAAAAAAAAAAGTATTATATTTTCATCTTAAAACCCTTTTTGAAAAGCTGTTTAAAAAAAAATGAACGAAGTTTAATTTATTAGACACTTACAGCGGGGAGGGCTGATTAATTATTGCAAAATGATTGCTCATACATATTTTATATTACATATGTACCAGCTCTGATAATAAATATTTTGTTAAAAGATAAGTAAAAGGATTTTACGACAATAAGAAATAAATTACTTTGCATAAGTGACGATTCACAGCAGGCAAAAAACGTTTGTTGAATATTTTTAGAATGTCGTACAGACTTGTGACGTCTATAAGACGTGGCACGCAAGTATTACGGACATCTGCGCTAGCTGGGTTTCTTATTTAAATTAGACCTAAATAGACTTGTATAATAATAGTATAACAAAATATTTTTATACCGTAGTCGGGTCAAATTTACCTTTTATAACATTATTTATTATATATTGTATCGTATTAACTTTTTTTAGTAGTAACAGCACGTCCATGTAAAACAAGAAATCTCAATACAATTTTATGAAAAAAATGTCTCAACTAATCAGAACAAGAATATAAACTATCTACATAGTGTGAAAGAATTTTACTTTTGCCTAAACTTTAATATTAGATTTTTAGAATTAATAAGAAGGTTGTTGAAATAACTAATTAGTTTTTGTGACTGCTACTAAAGTTCAGCGAATGTTTTAGCATAATTAGGAGAACACATCAAAGCGTTTGTAAAAACTTGTAAGTAGATCATGTGTTTCAATTTTTGAAAATCATTGCTTGAAATTATCAATAAACTTGTCTATAAACTAAAAATGAAAGAATGGATAAAGTACAAAACTGGTTTTATATTTCATCCAATAATTTCTAAGAATTAGAAAGATATGTCGTTTAAAAGGTTAATGATCCAAAGTGCTAAAACATACAAAGTATCAAAACATAAAAAGTACAACTTTTTTCTTTTATGTTTAGGTATGCATTTGAATGAAAATGTTTTAAAGTAGTTTTCAAGGAAGCAGTATATAGTGTATGATGAAGCAAAAACTAATTATAAGACAATTAAATATGGTGTTCCTCGAGTATCAATTTTAGGACCACTTCTACTTCTCGTTTATATAAACGATTTAAATAATTTTGTTTGCAGATGATACCCGCTTGTTTTATTCCAAAAAAGATACCAACATATTATTTCAAACAATAAACAAAGAACTAGACAAACTAACCCATTGGTTTAAATCAAACAAGTTATCTTTAAATATTACTAAAACAAAATACACTTTGTTCCATCGTCAACATAAAAAAGCAGATATTCCCTCAGAACTTCCGGAACTTTTTATTGATAATCAATTAATAAAGAGAGAGCAATCAACAAAGTTTTTTAGGGGTGTTTCTAGACGAAAATGTAACCTGGAGGGAACATATAGGTGTAATTGAATATAAATATCGAAAAATTTAGGTATAATGTACAAAGCTAACCTTTTATTAAATCAATCTTGTTTAAAAATCTTTTCTTTTATTCATCGTTACTTAAGTTATGTGAACATTGCTTGGTGTAGCACTAACGCGACGAAAATAAAAAAACTGTTTAGCAAACAAAAACAAGCTATAAAGATATAAAGTTTCAAACGTTGATCGTTTCTCGCACACTCAAACACTATTTAATGAACTCAATATTCTAAATGTATATAAACTAAATCTCTATCATGTTCTTATTTTCATGTTCAAACTTGATAAAAAATATATTACCTTATATTACCTTATCTTATTTTATTCAATTTTTGAAAAAATAAATCACCTAAACTCTTTTCAAAATACAACTACATTCAATCCAAAACTTCTACTAATCCGCTACTAAATTCTCTTTTGTAAACCGGACCAAAATGAATTAAACTTTTTCTAATAAGGGCTTCTTTAAACTAGAAATCAATAATTAATTAATTTAGATTATTAATACATAATTATTCAACATATGTAAATATATTTTTATTATTTTAATTGATAATCTTCTTTTTGAGTAATTTATTTTTATTTTTATTTTATCAATTTAATAAACATAAAAATATATAATGCAAAAACTAGTGAAATTTTTTTTTATTAGTTACGCTATTTTACAATACTTTATTTTATAATTGTCATAATATAGTATAAAATATTAAAATTATAATATAGTATTATATATTATACAGCAGCGTAGCGAAGGGACCGCAGGGCCGGCAACCGTGGGAAGGGCCAGAGTTATAAGGGGCCCTAGCCAAAATTTTCAATTTTTTTTTAAAAAATGTTATTCTTAAAAATAATATGCAAGTATATAAACATAGAAATATTACAAACTTTCGCTATTATTATATAGCTAAGAACTACAAGTTCTTTTTCTGACTATTTTTTTTAACTTTGATAATAATCTTAACTAATACTACAAATAGTGAACTTTTTAGTTATTTATATCTAGAAAATTAAAACAAACTGTTATTAACTCATAAATACACAATTTAGTTAAGTGGTAAGTATGATGTCATTAGGTTTAAAGGCAAAGTACAATAGTGGAGCTATTGTATTAAAACAATAACTCGCTTAAAAAAAAAGAATTCATTTTTAAACAATTAAAGTTGTAACACTTCAATTTATATTACACTTATATACACTTCAAGTTGTATTTAAGTTAGTTAGTTAGTTAGTTAGTTTGTAGTTAAACTGTAACTGGACGAAACCAGCGAGTGTGGTTTATCACACTTTGACAGCATTAATCCAAATATATATTTAAAAATGTTTAGTTAAAATTGAGTTGATAGTTCACTTTTAACAAAAGATTCTTAAAAAATTAAAGTTAATGGCAATGCTTCGGAATCCGCACAATTTTTCAAAATCAACGGATGTATAGAATCAACTCCATATGTTGTATTGATATCAACATGTTTCAATCTACTTAAAACATCAAAATAATCTTTATTAACTGCATCAATAATAATATCCCCTAAATTCTCGATTTGTGGAAGCTCTTCTGTAGAATTTTCGATGCTAAACACATCTTGAAATTGTTTATTTAAAATTTCAACAATTTCATTTTGATCATTTGTTTCGCAACCAGTTCGATCTCTTAATGCTTTAATTACTTGTTTAATCGTTTTTTGACTATTCACATATTTATATAGCAGTTTTTTTTATCTTTGATTTATCTTGATTTTTCAACAAGATCATTTTCATAGTTACATTTTGCTTTACGCGATTCTATTTTTACAGTTTTGCAAATATTTTTATATTTCATTACTTTATTCAAATCTTTCCAGTTCGATGATAAATTTTGATAACGCAAATTTTGTTTTGAACGTACTAGAAGACTTACTTCATCAGTAAACCAAGGATTATTTTTTCTTTTCTTTCTTGAATTTACGTCAATTATTGGAATAAAAGCATCACATGATTGACTAATTTTTTCAATAAACAGATCATACATAAATTGAACTGATAACCCATCTAATAAATAATTCCAGTCAATTTTATCAATACTTAGGCTTATTGGTGGACTATCCACCAAGCCTAAGTATAAATTTGATTACATTTACTGTAATCAAATTTATACTTTGGATAATTTTCCATTGCAATAGCATCAAGGTTAAATTTACAAATTAAAACCAAATGTTCATGATTTATATACCCTAGAACTGGATTAGACTCGTTCATTGTTTTTCGTAAAAATAAGATCCAAGGTATTTTTTGTAACATATTGTGCATTTTGAAAGGTTGGGGTTAAAATGTGTTGGTACAAAAAACATTCATATGTAATATTAATAAATTCATTTTCAACAGAATCTTTACCTACTAAAATATCACTAACGTATCCATTCGACTATTTTAAATTTGGAAAATTAAAATCATCAATAGTTAACAAATCAGCAAAGATATTTTATTCTACTAATTTACAAGCTTCTGTGAATATTTGACTCTTTTCAAGCATATCTACTTGTTCGTTTGGTCTGTACACGCAACCAATTAAATAATTTATCATTTGCAGCTATAATGATTCATATTTTTTTAAATTTTACTTCTATTTAATATACCTTTGTTTACCTTATAAGATATTAATTTGCTATTTATATATAGCGCAACCCCTTCTCCTCCGTTAATTATAAATACAGTGAAAATTCACTGTACCTAGGGATGCGTTTTTTGATAGGTACAGTGAAAATCTATTTTTAGAATATTTTTAAAATTTACTTTCATTTTCCAAAATGCGTATGCTTTAAACAACGAGCATATTTTCGAAGAGAGTTCTTGAGTAAAATTTAGTAGTTAGAAGATTTTCAATAAGATTCTTAAAGATTAAAAAATGGAGGACATTTTCATGAAGAATTTTAGAGATTTTGATGAAGCAGAAAAGTCTGTTATTGAATATTGTAGAATGAATTTTCACCCCGTCAAAATCGACTCAAAAGAAAAAGTTGAACATTATAATAAAAAAGTAAAGGAAGGTTCCCAGATATGTTATATTCCTATTAACGCTATATATGGTTGTAGGTGAGCCCTATATAATAATAATTGTAAATATTGATAGTATTGGTAATACCAGTAATAATAAAGTAAGCTGTAACAATTGCTGAAATAGATAAATAAGATAGTGGAACAAGTTCCACAATCACTTTTAATAGTATTATTGTGATATTAATAGATGATGTTTTGCTACTTATAGCATGCTAGCACAACATTTTTTATTATTGTGTTCCACAATCAGTGAAACTTATTCAGCAATATTATTTGTTTCAGCAATATTATATACAATTGTATGTACAATTGTACATACAAATTTTGTACATACAATTGTACATACAATTGTATGTACAATTGTACATACAATTGTATGTACAATTGTACATACAATTGTATGTACAATTGTACATACAATTGTATGTACAATTGTACATACAATTGTATGTACAATTGTACATACAATCGTATGTACAATCGTACATACAATTGTATGTACAATTGTACATACAATTGTATGTACAATTGTACAAATGATGTATACGTTCACATCATATATTAATCAATTGTACATTATTATATGTACAGTATAGTACTGCAGTACAGCACTTACTTTACCCTACAATATTGTACATAAGTACTGAGTACTTATGTACAATATTGTAAGTGGGGCATTAAGCCCTATGTTTCAAAAACTTTAATTTTTTCTATTAGAAATAAATAAATATTAAGTTCATACTGGAAATGTTTTAAAGTGACAGACAACACATATATCTTTAAGTACAAGAGTTTTAATTAGCAAAATTTAAATCCGTATGGTAAAAAACAGTCAAATAGTTACAACTAAAGATGACTGAAAATTTCAATTATATTTTTCCCACTGAAAGAAACAAAGAAAAAAAAAAACGAAAGCAAAAGAAACAATAAAAATAACAATACATAGAGAAGTAAATAAATAAAAAAAAAGAAATAATACAAAATTATTGCTCGAATAATGAACGAGCAGATGTATATTTTTATGTGTTTTTACATTTTCTTGTTGTTTTTATGCTTTTTTATTGGTACTACTATTTGTTGTTTATTTTATTACATTAAATGTTTTGTTTATTATGTTGTTTTTTTTTGTTGTTATAAGTTCTTTTGTTTCATAACGTTTTTGTGTGTGTTTTTTTTGTTTTATTTTTATCAGTTTTTATTTTATTTATTTGTTTATTATTTTTGCAATAATTATATTTTTATATGGTTATTATATTATAACAATTATGATTGTTATGATATTATAACAATTGTTATGATATTATAACAATTGTTATGATATTATAACAATTATGATTGTTAACTAAGTCTTTAGAATTTTTAAACAATAGTTTTTTTTATGTCATTGTTAGTTGTTACGTTTTGTCTGTTTATTACTGTTTTTAACTGTAACTTTGTATGTATAAACGATTGTTGTGTGGCATTTAGTAATGATTCATTTAAATTATCTAAATTTATTTTTTGTTTATATGACTATTATTCTTGCTAATAAATATTTATTTAATATTGCTATTATGTATGTGTTGTATTTATTATTATCATATGTATGGAATGTAGTTATTATTATTTGGTGTTACATTACTCTTATATAATGAATGTCTTTAATACTATTTATAATATTATTATTGTTATTATTATTTTCATTTTTATTTGTTATTGTCATTAATATCTGGTATTTACTTTGGATTAGTTCATTACTATTTGTAAATGACCTTGAGTTGTAACAACTTTTGTATTCTAAAATATAAATTGATTGATATTGATTGATATATTGATTGACTGATTGTATTTGATTAAGACAATTTGTCCTGATTAAGACATTAAACTCAAAATTCAAAACAATCAAAATATTAAAATTATTGAAATATGAAACTATTTAGATTTTTTTATATATATTACCATATGCTGTGAAACGTGAATAATTTTTTTTTCTAAAAAAGTTAAATTTTTGCAGGGAAAATGGCCTTATAAAATTGAAAAAAAATGTTAAAGTATAAAATATGTTAAATTTTTTAAATAACAAGGACATTTATTGGCATTTTTTTACTAAAAAATTTCAGACTTTATTTTTATGAATGATGTCTTTATAAATCTGTTAAAATGACTATAATTAAAAGTGTATCTTAATAATGATGTCGTTATTTCACTTGGCAGTTGAATTGTAAGTGATTTCAGACTATTCAACTATGTAATTATGTTTTTATGAGTTTATTTTTTATGAGTTTTTTGTGGTTTAAAAACTGTATACAAAGAGTTCTTGTTTTTATTTGCAATCATATAAATGCCAATTCTAATAATTATATTAAATTAACTATGACTACTTCAAAAAACATAAGACTCTCTATGGAAACAAAGTTATCAACATATTTAGGCAGAAGTAAGGATCTTATTCCGTCAGAAGTGCCAACTTTAAGAGATATTTTGAGAAAAGGTCTGCTTATCCAAGAAGCTTTACTTCGAGAAGATGTTAACAGGTAATAATCAAGAAACTCAAAATTTATGAAACAAATTATACATTTTGCATTATATTATATATTTTTGACTTTAGAAGGAATTTTTTTTTTTTTTTTTTTTTTTTTCATTTTAATTCACCTCCTCAAGGCCGAGAAGGCCACTACAGACGAGGAGGCTACTTAATTATGGTTATAACCCTCTCTCAACTCTATAACTCCGAAACACGAACCTTGACGAGCAAGGCCGCTGCGCGGAGAAACGAGTTGAGCGCGGTACTACCAAGGACGTGGTGGGGATCGAACTCGGAACCACTTGTTTATGAAGCGAGCGCTCTACCACTACACCACTACCGCATATAATATATTTGATTGAGAGACTTTTCTCGACTACTAGCTGATATCGTTTTTCAGCAGTAGATGAAAGCAAATGCTCTTTTTAAACCTCCAGTGGTTATTGGAAAAAACTTTGATGGAAAAAAGTTTTCCTGGAACAAGATCAAAGATATAGCGCATGGGAAAGCTTCTCAGACACACGTGTCTTTTTGGGAATCAAAACTGGATGAATTTCTAGATATAACATGTGCAAGTGTGAAATTATGTTATGTAGCGAGTTGTGTTTGAAAACTTATTCTTGCGTCAAACAAGTACATATTAAATGAACTTGTGTAAAAGAGAAAAAAATTCCAAAGGTTGAACTTCTATGGCTTAATGCCCAAAGGAAAAAAAGAGAATCTATTTCAAAATACCAGATGGGTTTCAATGATATTAAAGAGACCGCGACACAGTTTTCCCGAGAGGAGAAAAAAATAAAGAGAAAGTCTAGAGTAGAGAAAAAATTAGAAATGGAAAAAAAAATTTAAGGTAGAAAATGACAACGTTGTTGAATGTTTAATTGAGGATTATTCAGATTTAAAAAAGGAAAAGATTTCAGAAGATCCGCTTCAAAACAAGATTTGGAAAAAAAATGTCAATAAGTCATATTGCAGAAGCTTCAATAAGATATGATATTTCACCAGTAGCAACATCAGCTATTATTACATCCTTTCTTCTAGACCTTATTGAAGCAAAGTATTTGATGCCTGATATGTCTTATTTACCTGTTGATCCTATGAAAGTAAAAAATAATGGAGAGAGTAATAATGTATGAAGAAAAGTTAATCGACAAAGAACCTATTAGAGGTTTGTTGATGGCAGCAACTTTTATTTTGGAACAGAATCCTCTAACATGAAATTTATCCTCTAATGTAAAATTTATTTAGAAATCCTTTAAATAAATTTCACATTAGGACTATAAAAGAAGAACATGTAACTGTGACGTGTGAGCCTGATGGAATATACCTCACTCATTACACACCACCTAAAGCTATACCGCCAAGCAAAACCAGCTCGGAATCCCTTATATTAACTCTTTTGTCAAGTACAGATAAAGAATTGAGGAAGTTTACCATTAAAACAATTAAAGATATAAGGAAAACAATTAAAGATATAAGGAAAATTTCTTGCTTAAACTTCTTCAGCCTGTGGTCCAGACGACATACCTGTCATAGTCTTGCAGAAGTGTTGTTTGGAGCTGTCGTCTATACTTTCAAAACTATTTAACAAATGTTTATAGAAGTCATTTTTTGCCGCCCTGCTAGAAAGCTGTGTCTGTGTTTCCTATTTTTTAAAATTTTAGATAGCGATCCGACTTGTCTATCTATCATTCCATCAGTCTTCTTACTAGCATAAGCAAGGTTTTTGAGTCTTTAATTAACACACAATTAATCTCTCATCTTGAATCTAATAATTTACTTTCTGATCTGAAATATGGATTTCGATCTTCTCATTCTACTGCTTAATTATTAACGATAATAACTGATAGGTTTTATCGTGTGTTCGATAATTGTGAAGACGCTAAGGCCATTGCTCTTGACATTTCTAAAGCCTTTGATAAAGTTTGGCATTCGGTTCTTTTCCTTAAGCTTTTGTCTTACAGTTTATCAGGTAATGTGTTAAAGATTATTGAATTCTTCCTTACTAATCGTATTATAAAAGTTATACTTTGTGGACAGCATTCTTCTCATTTCCGGTAACTTCAGGGATTCCTCAAGGTTCCATCCTTGGTCCTATACTTTTTCTAATATACATTAATGATCTCCCTGAAACTCCCACATCTTAGGTGGCATTGTTGGCTGATGACACTAATATTTATTCTTGTCTTGATAAAAACCAACACTCTCTGATTGCTTGGAGAGGTATCCAAGCTTAAAATAGATCTGCTACAGCAGATCTATTTTAAGCTACTTCTGCTACAGCATGGGGTTCTCAGTGGCTGGTGAACTTGAACTCAGATAAAACTAAATATTTTTCAGCCAATTGTTATCGCAATAACTTTTATCTTCCTAAATTTATGAACGGTAATATAATTGATGAGTCATCTTCCAATCATCTTTTAGGATTAACTATTACTTCTGATCTTGTATCAAATTGATATCAAAATTAGCATCTTCTAACCTTGCATCTCTTTATCGTGCTTGCCACTTTTAGACTCCTATTTCCATTCTTTATCTCTATAAATAATTTATCCGTCCTTCTACAGAATACTGTTGAAATATCTGGGAAGGATCTTCCGAAGATGCTCTTTCTCTTTTAGACAAGGTGCAAAACTTAGTTGGACCTGCTCTTGCAGCCAACCGCATGTCACCGGGAAATCTTATAGATAAAATTCTTAAGGTTAATAGAGTGCAAATAGAAAAATCTAAACATGCAGACTTTGACCAACAACTAAAAATTAATAATAAACTTCCAGAGCCACTAAAGTTTTATTCACGTCATGTTTCTTCTTTTATTCTTCGTCATCTCCTGGAACAATATGATAAATATGTCAAGTCTGATTTTAGTTTATATGAGGTTAATAATTTTTATTAAATGTACTCCATTTTTTATTATTTTTTGTTTTCCAATAAGATTTGCTAGTCAATCATTACTTATTTTATGGTGTTTTAGGACAGAGATTCATTACAAATAATCGATCGGCAATCAACTTTTTATAACATAATAGACTGGTTTTGCATCTGTGATGCTGCATCAGGGTTTGGCGTGCCGTGTGCACATGTTCCTTTTGCTCTAAGAATGAAGAATGTAACTGTTAATGATCTACAGTTGATTCATAAAAGGTAACCTTGGGTTTTCTACTAATTAATAATAATAAAGGTTCGTAATATTATATAACTTCATGACCTTATTTAAATTTCAATCCACTTATGTTATAGATTGCTAAAATAATTTTTTAATGCTAAATTGATTGTCTGTTATAGTTCAATAAATGAAATAATTACTTTTATTTAATTGGCTAGAAGAATTCTTTTTTGTGTACACTGAAATAAAAATTTTAGATACATTTTTTAACCTACTTTACACTAGGATAACAGAAATTATTTACATTGACATAAATTTATTTAGGTGGATTTTATGCAATACTGTAGCAAACCAGGTAAGTTTTGACCAAGCGCCATCACATATTACCTCAAATATAGAATTATTACCTCTCTGTTGTGCCACTCCCAAACAAAGATTTACTACAGCAATGAGTTACCTTCAACCAATAGCCTCTTTGCTCGCTGAGATGCCACCCAAAAAATTTGAACTTGCAATAACCTGGTTAGGATCTATTAATCAACAATGCATTTCTGGTGAATGGGAACTGATGGTATGTCAATGGATTTTAGATGCTTTCAGTTTTCAAATCATTAAAGAACTGCATTAGAAAAATGTTGTGTTTATTTTAGTTTCAAAGTGATCCTTGTCTAGAAGTTTTTACACCTGCAGAAGATCACGGTGATCCTTGTCTAGGAGGTTTTACATCTACAGTAGATCAAAGTGATCCTTGTCTAGAAGATTTTACATCTACAAAAGATCTATCATCAAAAGAAATTTTAGAAGTTAAATCACCTTCAAGTGCAGATCCTATGATGACCCCACTTGAATGCATAAATAAAGAAATATGTAAAGTAGTCTCTCAAGAGCCACATATAAATTTAGTTTTAAGGCAACCCCAGCGGAAGCTACCTGGTCGTGTAGGTAAAAACAAACAGAGACTTTTTGACAAAGCTATAAAAGCGTTTGTAAAATTAGGTAGTTTCGAAAAAGATCATATCCCTCTCTGTTGGTTTGTAAAAAGAACAGTTGCCCTGCAGGTTTTACACGAGAGTGCTAAAATTACCAGATTGCTGACCCTAGAGCAAGTCTCGATGACATTAAGCAATATTTTGTAGAGGATGCATGGGCTGAAGTCATCAAACGGTGTGAAGATATGAGGATTGAAAAATGGCCATGTCAAATATGCGGGCAGTCTAAGGCAGCTGGAAAAAACCAAAAATGGCTTCAGTGTGATCATTGTTTAGACTGGTCGCATTATGTTTGTATACAAATATCTTGCAAACCTAAAGGATATTGGTTCTGTGCTCAATGTAAAGTAAGGAAATAGTGGAATTTAGGTTCATATCTTAATATAAAATATTTTTAAAAGTTTTTAATATCTATTTATTTAGCGACATAAATAAATATTAAAATGTTTATTATTTATTATTTATAGAAACGGTTAGTATATTATAATATTTATAAAGAGCATACTCCATATTTATTTTTATTTATTTAATATATTATAATATAAATTAATATATTATAAAAAACATTTAAAATAGCTTTTAATTGGCAATTAGCTTTGTGTTTCTTTAGCTAGTGTCCCTTTTTTGCAAAATTCTTGAACCTGATAGTTAAAAATACTTTTTTTGAAATAGCCCTTTATACTACTTTTGAAATAGCCCATGCTACTTTCTAGCGTTTCTTAGTTTAGTCTTTTTTAAGCTTACACTTGAAAATTGTTATATGTAGAAATGATTTTTGCTAATCTCTAAATATTTTTTATTGCAAGCTACATTTTATTGTTTTTGATATTTGTTATTGCTTAGCTTTGAAAAAATTAAATTTCATTATTATTTTTGTTTCTTTGGAAACCATTATTTTAAATCAGATTTTGGAATTTTCAAATTGCTGAATTTTGTAGATTTTTGATTTTTAATTAAAAGTTAGTAATTCCAGGCTAGAATTAGAGGTATTTGAAGAAAATATCAGCTTTTTTAATTAGATATTTTTCTTCTATTTGGTAGAGCATCAGGTTTTGTCGGAAAGTGAGAGTTGCAGCTCATGGGTCATTATTTGAGCTTTGATTAGTCATGATACATTTTTTAAACATTATGTTATGCATTGTATGATGTATTATAATATAATGTATCATATAATCTATAATCTAATGTATCATAGTTTATATCTAAGAAAAAAAAATGACAAAAATGCTTCCTGCATTAAAATAAAGTTAGAAAAAAAGTGTTAGACATGTTGTTAGGCATTTTTCTTTTTTAATTTGTTTCAGAAATTTTATAAAGATACTCTCAGTGCTTAACTTTGATAACGCTCATTTGTTTTTCATATTGCATTCTAGAACTTTTTAATTTTGTTGTGTAAAGTGATTTTTTAACAGTGCAGCTTTATTTTAATTTTATATATTTTCATAAAGTCAACACGAAGTTTATGTTACAGCATGATTTCTTGTTAATTTTTATTTATTAGTTTACTTTGAAAATACATCATGAAAATAAGTGTAACTATTATTAAGTGAAATAATGTGTAACTATTATTTTTAGCAATGTTTCAAAGATTATTATTTTTATCAATGTTTTTAAGTCTAACAAAAGGTTAACCTGTTTCTCTGGTAAGACAGGAAGAGTTTTTTATAGTCATTATAGTTGTATTATATATTATAATCAAGGAATGAAATAGAGGAAAAGTTATTTGCATATAATTTATTCTTGGGAGTTATAAGATGAGACCCTTGAGGTAGAGCTGGAGAATTAGATTATCCTTTGTTGTTGACACTGTTAAAGTAAGTACAGTACCTGTTTATTTTCATAAAATTTTTGTTTTGTTGTTGTTGATAATAATTTTTTGAATATGACTTTTTAAGGGAAGTTCATTTGTATTTTATCTTTATGTTCGCCTTTTTTCATTTAAACACTGGTGTGGAAGGTAAGTTTTGTAAGTTATGGAATTTATGCATAGTTATTTGATTTTGTGCTGTTTCATTTGCTTAATTCGTTTTAGATTAGTTGAAGAGAGATTCAGACACGTAGGCTTTACTCCTTTTATTTAATCTCTTTGTTTACATCTTTACAAAATATTTTACTTTAATTAATTGTAAAATCAACCATTGTTTTTAATTTAGTTATGAATGAGTCTATGAATTAGTCTGATAGCGAACAAAAAGTTGCATTCTTTATCACAACTTTAAGATGTACAAGACTCAAAGTTTCTTATATCTTTATTGTTCCCAATATTCAACATTGCATTATGTTGAAAATATTGGAAACCATAAAAATCTATGAATTGAAAACTACAAACTAATTAGAAATACAGAAGTTATATCATCTTCAATTTAAATTGATTACTTAAAACCACACGATGTTTTTCAATAACCCAAACAACGACTGCTACATCAGCAGCAGCAGTATCAAAAAAAGCAGGTAAATTGATTTTGTAGTTTTTATACATGGATTATTTTTTTTCGGATGTTCCCGGTATTCCGGGTATTTTTCAAGACTTTTTGTTTTCCGGATATCCTCAATTATTTCAATGCATACAAGTTTAAGTATGCATTTGTGTAAATGTTTGGAGTTTTTTAGTCATCACTCATACAAAAAAATGATAAAATTAACTCAGCTGAAGGCAAAAATTAAGAGAAAAATATGAGAAAAAATATTATGCATATTGTACGCAAAGAAATTTCAGGATTTTTAAATTATGACCTGGACGATCTATGTTTTATAAGTGGTGTCTTCTCACTTTTTGTATGCATAAAAAAAGGAAAAACTTTTTAACTTTTTTCAAGACTTAATTTTGAAACACTTTCTGTCTGACACCGTTTTTGTGGTAGCTATTTATGTTATATGTTTATATATGTTATATGTTTGCTAAAACTTATAATACTTATTTATCCACTATTTATATTGTATCAATTATATATATTTCTGAACAAGGTCTTACAGTCAAGGATACTTACAATTACTTCAAAACTAATATAAAGTAAAAACCTAACGATAATCATATTAAATAATAATAGTGATACAAATAAAAATTATAAAGATAATAGTTATAAATTATCAACACCAATAGCAACAAAAATGGTTTAAATTATAATAAAAATAAATCAATATTTTAAAAGAATTAATTAATATTATATACATAAACAGGGAAAAAAAAAATAACAATGGTTAATTAATATTTACAACATCTATAATCATAAAATATTATTTGACCACAAACAAATATTAACTTTATTAAATGATTATATTTATTATAAGTTAAATATCTGATGCTATGTGTTATTATTGTAAGTAATCAATGTGTTGTCGTGTTTTAGTGTTGCTAGATAGCTTGACTTAATTTCCCGCTGTTGTCTATCTTTAAAAACGACTATTACTTGTTTCATTACTGGAACTCACAACTTCTAATTTATCACTAAAAGAATTTTCTTAGTAATTGGTTTAAAGCTGAATTTGATTTTTATCTTAAGACCGAAGAAGTTGCAAAATCTGTCATTACTGCGAACTGGCATAGGCGCAAATCAGTATAAGTGCACCATAAGAACTTATAGACATCAGTTTAAGTGCGAACTGGTATAAGTGCGATGCAGTTGCATAGAATGGCATAAGTGCAAATGGATTAAGTTCTAGAATATTCCTTAATTACTTCCACTCTATTAACAACTCCTCGCCTGGGTTTTTTATGTTACTTAGCTAATACATTTCAATGAGCATTATGCTTTTCCCTTTCAAAATAACAACATTTTTATTATTTTAACAGTTTCCTCGTGAATTTTCACTGTACGTAACTTTTTAAACTAATTTTCACTGTACTGTAACTTTTTAAACTAATTTTCACTGTAACTTAAAAGCTTTTCTGATAAATACGGTGAATTTTCACTGTACAGTGAATTTTCACTGTATTTAGCGAAAAACGTTTCCTTAGGTACAGTGAATTTTCACTGTATTTAGCGAAAACGCTTATTTAGGTACAGTGAATTTTCACTGTATTTAGCGAATAGCGCTTTCTTAGGTACAGTGAATCTTCACTGTATTTAGCGAAAAACGCTACCTTAAGTACAGTGAATTTTCACTGTATCTAACACCAAGCCTTCTCCTCTAGGCCCAGAACCCGTATTTCGTTTATATAAAGAATATCCTTCCAACTAAATTTCCGATGTCTCATTGAACCAGGTTTCTGCAATTATTTGAAAAATTAAAACTGCATAAGATTTTAAATTCTTCAACTTTGTTTACTAAAGATATTGGATTTGTATATAAAACATTAAATGATAATAAACTTACTAATTTTTTATGTTGTTGTTCTGTAATAGCAATTATTTGAAAAATTAAAACTGCATTAGATTTTAAATTCTTCAACTTTATTTACTAAAGATATTGCATTTGTATATAAAACATTAAATGATAATAAACTTACTATTTTTTTATGTTGTTGTGTTAAGCTGTATTTTAAATTTGACAATTCCATTTTCGCGGATCGAATATCTAAAGGGCAAATTTGCTATTATTTCACCATTCATTTTGTCACGTTTCTTTCTAAGTTCATAATTTTCCATTCTCTCTGCTTCAGTTAAATCAGGCGAAATAAAAACTTACTTGAATTCTTGCTTTTCTCTCAGAATCTTCATTTAAAATCACTAATATTGGTCCCGGTTTTCCAGTTTGTTTCGTATTTAGCCTTTTTTGAAATGTTGGGACGATTTCTACATTTATTTCATGAAATAGTTTACTAATTTGTTTTATATCCTCTTCATGTTGTTCTTGCAATGTAGCTTTTTTAGATGCAGGAAGGCGATAGACAATATTTTTTCTTCTTTTTTCTCTATTTTTTTGCTCATTAATAGCTGCATTTACAACAATTAATTGTTCAACTGCGGATTTTGTTTTAGAAAAAGAGGTAGACCAATTTTTACTTGTTATAGCATCTGAGTAAGATTGTTTTGGCAAATATTCTCGAGAGTCTTTTTCATCTTCTAGTACCACAATACGTGTTTCTAACCCTTTCTGCAGACAGTCATTTTCCATTTTTAATACTATTTTTTCAAGTGGTTTATTTTTTCTAACTCTATCTCAAGATGTCTCAAGTACTCTAATTCATTTGTCTGTATTTTGGTATTAAGAAACAACAAAACTTTCGAAATTTTACCACACCAATCATGTTAGATTTTAGAGCCCGTATGATTTCCTGGTCCTAAACTTAGCCAATTTTCCTGCTTTAAAAATCCATTTCCATGTTAGTTTTTCTTTGCATTTATATCTTTAACAATGATGAGTTGGTGTTTAATAGGAGGGCTACCACCCTAAATACCAGTGGATTACCTCCTGATCTCTGAACTTTTTGAACGTTTAACACTTTGAATTTTTAACACCTTCCTACACAGGGACTAAAAAGTTTCAGTATGTGTTTTTTTCCGAGTAAGATACGAAGAATTTTTTTTTAATATTAACTGAATGAATTTCTTATGAATTAGTTTATTAATAGAAAACAAAAGTGCGTTTATTTCTATTTTAAATAAATAAATGACAATTTTTACTATTTTTTATAAAATTATTTTTATTAGCTACAATGACCAACAGGGTGAAGAGGACATGCTTTTTAGATGACTATTTTATCAAAAGAATTAAAACTCTTCCAATACAGGACCATGCTGATCCTATCGTTTTTCCTTTATCTTTGGTGTCATCATCCAAACAACTTAACTGAGCAGTTATTGGCGGGTCTGAAAATAATCAAATCACAATGAAAATTGCACCTTTTTCTCTAAAACCTGGATTTGAAATGGAAGCTGCTAATTTTACAAGTAAAACTAACGCAGATATTAATAAAGAAGATTCAATACCCGCGAAAAAAAATGATAGCTGTTTACCTATAGACATTGGGCATTTTTAACACGTCAGGTAACTGAACAAGATAAATACCAAATATTGAAATGCAATTGGTTTCCAAACTACATATTCTCCATAAACTACATATTATCCATAAACTATATATTCTCCATAAACTACATATTCTCCATAAACTACATATTCTCCATATTCTCTGCATTTAAAAAAGAGTAAGAATCTTAACTGCTTTTTGTCCGAGAAGCATTTCCGTGGATAATGATTTCAGAATGCCTTTACGGCATAATTTTTTGTAAGTATTGCTTTCTTTTTGCAAAAGTTGGGGGAATACACGGTCAAATACAAATTCTCAAGCTTGTTACTTTACCTCTTAAAGTTTATTCAATGCTTTTGAATAAATATGGAGACTTACAATGAAATGATTGCAATGTGTATCACAAGGTTGCTATGTTGGCAGCGTCAGATTTCATCAGAACATATGAATGCCCGTCAACAGATGTACGTAATTTAGTTAACGAAGGAAGACTTAAACAGGGTAAAGAAAATCGAGAACGAATAAAGCCTATAATTAAATCTATAATATTTCTTGGTTGACAGAATATTGCTCTGCGAGGTCATTGGGATGACGGGAAAATCTTCGAAATAAATCAAAACTCTTTAGTAGTTATTGATGGCAATCTTCGGGAATTGCTTCGCCTACGAGTGAGCGCTCGGAACAATATTTAAAAAAACCATTTGAGTAACTAATTCGAAAGCAACGTACATAAGTAAAAGTATTCAAAATGAAATAGTTGAACTATGCGCTCAAAAAATTCAGGACTTAATAAAAACAAAAATTTTTTAAAGGAAAATTTTTTAGTGTTATATTTGATGAAAAAACGGTTTCATCAAATATAACGCTATAAAATTTTCCATAGTCATAGTTCTCAAATGACTGTCGTATTAAGATATAATGACGTTAATACCTGTGAAATCCGTAAAGATTTTATTGGTTTTGTTAACTGCCATACTGAAAATTATTCTGATTTTACTTATGAACCTGTATTAACTGGAGAACTGCTAGCAAACACAGTTGAAAAAATTTGGCTTCGATTTAAATGATTGTGTTGGTATAGGTACTGATGGATGCAGCCTTATGTTAGGTGAAAATAACGGAGCAGCCACAAAACTGCAGAAAATCCTACCAAACGCAATATAAGTCCATTTTACAACCATGCCTTAAACTTATCAATTTCAAAATTTTCGTCTGTACGAGCTGTAAGAAATACAATTGACACAACGAAAGAAGTAATATCATTTTTTAAAGCTTCGCCGAAGCGAAGTAACGTCCTTAAATATATAAATAAGGGAATGCTTAAAAGTTTATGCAAAAAGAGATGGATTGAACGGCATGATTCTGTGTTAAGTTTTAAATTTTGTTTAATAAATATAGTAGAGACACTTGATTTGATATTTCAGTGGAATGAACGGGATTCTTCAACAAAGGCCGCATTACTAAAAAATGCAATATATGAGCCCTTATTTGTAATAGCACTTTGTTCATTAGCCAATGTGTTAAATACCACAGTCTCTTTGAGTGAGGCTCTTCAATTAAACTATTGGATAAGGAATATGCAAAAAACTATTCTTAAACATACCATAAAAATATTAAATGAAAGACGACAAAATGAAGAAAAATTTAATGATCTATTTATGACTGCATCAAAGTTACTAGAAGACTTAGGTTTAAAAATCAAGATTCCACAAATTACAGGAAAACAAACTAATCGTGTTAACCTCAATACAAATGACTATTGAGTCATTGTTTATTATACTTACTATAGAGTCAATGTTTATTTACCGTTACTTGATAGCATACTTCTAGATTTACAGTTCAGAGTTTCTGATGAAACCTTGAACTCTTTTGAATTAAATGTACCAATACCTAGAAATTTATTAAATAAAACAAAGACAGAGTTAACAGCATTCATAACTAATATACTGAGGTTTATGAAAGGCCTGCCCAACATAAATACTGTTGATGAGAATGTCTAGTTAATGAAAGTTTCTTCAGAATTTTAGTTTCGTGAGCTAAAATGGGAAGACGCAATCAAAAAGCAACAAGACTTACCTGAATGTGCACTGGAAGCATATAAGCAACGTGATAGTAATGTCTTCCTTTTAATTAAATGTATTTTGCAACTGCTTTGCACCCTTTCTGTTAGCGTTGCTTCGAGAGAACAAAGTTTCTCAGTTTTAAAAAGACTTAAAACTTACTCAAGATTCAAGGACAAGAACGACTAAATGGCTATGATGCATATTCATAAAAATTACATCATAAATGTCGAAACAATTATTGATAGTTTTGCATCTTCGAAAACTATAAAGCTCGATTTTATATTGTAGTTTGTTAAATTTATAAAAGTTTCATTAAAAAAAAAAATATACTAAAGATATTATTTTGTCTTTTGTTGCAAATTACAGACAGGGCCAGATTTACCTATAGGCAGATAAGACTTCAGCATGTGCACCATGATTCTCCGGGCTCAATTTTTAAATGGGGTGTAGTAGAAAAAAAGAGTGTTTGGGGATATAAATCCGCCCCTTATTACAGACTAAATATTTATTTTAAACGTTCGATTTTATCAAGATATTTATATACAGAAACATTTATTATTAGTATATTTATTAGCAAACTTTTCTAAAAAATTTAAAATAATAAGATAAAAAAGTGGTTTATCTAAAGAAGAAAAAAACGGTTTTTTTTGCTGGTCAAATTACACCCCCCCCTCCCTCCTCGTAGGACATGGACCTGGATCCGCCACTGTGCTAAGTTAGTATAAAATATTGCTGAAACCTTACAATTAACTCATAGCTTAATTAGGAAGCTCTATGATGCTGCTTCATTGTCGGTAATTTTAACATATCAAATTTTCTACGTCCAGACACCCTATGGTTGCTCAAACCATATGTTGGACTTTTTATTTATCCACAGCAGTAATTTTATTTAAAAATTGCTTCCTAATGAAATATTAAGTTATAATACTAAGAGCCGCTTTAGTATCATTTGAGGAATTTTAGTTTTAAAACCGTTTCCCGAAAGTGAATCTCAGTTGTTTAGTTACAGCAGTGGTGATTACGATTCAATATCAAACATTTTTGCACCACTCAACTGAAATGTTTTATTTCTCAATAAAACCGCGGATCAAATGTTAAATTTATTAATTTCTTATTTTAACATTTGACTATCGACCTATTTTACTAAACTCTGTTGCCTGCAAAATAATCATAATACTTGTTAAGAACAAAATATTTAAACACATTAACGATAATAAAATGCCCTCTACAAATTAACATGGTTTTCTTCACCATAAATTATGCTTGACTAATTTAATAATGACTTTTAAAATTACAGACGTGTTCAAATTATTAGACTATAGATTTAAGAAAATTATTTTCCGTGATTGAGTTCAAATATCTATTACATTTTTACAAGTATCACAGTTAAAAGATTTTAAGTATAAAATATGACATTTTTCTAATGTTTTTACATACTTTTTATATTTGGCAACGTCACTTTTTATTTGTTAGAGCGTTTTCAATATTGGGAGGCAAGTCAGCGCATGTTTTTTTTCCTTTAGTAGCAAAACGTTGCAGCAGTTGTTTGGGTGTCATTTTAAAGTAATTTTAATTACTTTTAATTTATTTTCTTTACAAAATTACTTTATGTATAAAAACTTAATTCGAATTTACTAATAAATTGTTTTTGTTTAGGAATTGTACAGTAAAACTGGTGAAATTATTTTATTTTAACAATGGGCAAAAAAAATGATATTTCCCCCAAAAAATGTTCTGCTGTAAAAACTTTGTTGGGTGAAAAGGTTTACACACAAACTCAAATAGCTTTAAAAGTTGGTGTAAGTCAGAAAACAGTAAGCAGAATAAAAAAATGTGTTGATAATCAAGATATGAGCACCACAGAATAGGGAATTATAACCCCAAGGACACAAAGAAATCTGGTTAAAATGGCACTTAATAACAGAAGAGCCACATCTAAGGTGTTGTGTCAACAACTTAATGAAGCAGGAGTCGATGTTTCTCCAGTTACTGTTCGGAGAAGGCTTTTTGAAAGTGGTTTGAAAAGTCGTCGTCCACGAAAAAAACAAAAGGTTACACCAGCGATGGCTAAAAAGAGGCTAGAATGGGCAAAAATTCATGAAAACATGTCTATCTATGACTGGAGTAAGGTAAAATGTATGCAAAAATTGTATTCAAAGTCATTTTGAGAGTTTTCACTTAACATTTGATATCAAAATTTATTTTAAATATGAAGATGAGTTCTAAAAAAATTTAGGCAATTTTTTTTTCTAAAGAATCTCTCAAACTTTATCTGTAATTTTTTGCAAAGTGTTTCTGTGTACTCATTTGTATATTTATTATATCCAGGTATGTTTTAGCAATGAATCCATCTTTTTGGTGGTGGAAGAACAGAGCCAATATGTCCGAAGAAGACCAGGAGAAGAGTTCAAGGCAAAGTGTGTTAGCCAGAGTGTCAAGCATCCAACGTCTGTTATGGTGTGGAGTGTCATGTTAATACACGGACCGGGAATGTTGTACATCGTAGAAGGCACCATGAATCATGTACAATATATTAAAGTGCTACAAAATAGGTTAATGCCCCAAATTAAGACATGGTTTCCAGAGGGAGATGTAATTTTTATGCACGATGGGGCTCCGTGTCATAAAGCCAAAAAAGTGACAGAATTTCTTCAGCAGAGCAGAATCAAGACATTGCCGTGGCCAGGAAATAGTCCCGACATGAACCTCATTGAAAATTTGTGGGCTGTTGTAAAGAAAAAGATCAAGAAAGAAACAATTACCACCAAAGTGCAACTCATCGAAAAACTGATACAAATATGGCATCAAGACCAAGACATCAAAAACATTTGTAAAACTCTGGTAGAAAGCATGCCGAGCCGCATTAATATGCTTATTAAAGCCAAGGGGCTCCATACCAAGTATTAATTAGGGTTTTTTTTATATTTACAAACGTTATATCTGTAATATTTTTATAAAAATAAAAAAAAAACGAGAAAAAAATTTTAGTTTAATAATTTGAACACGTCTGTATTTTATTTTCTATAGCATTTAAACAATTTATTGATACAATCTCGATTTCGCCAAAGCGTTAATTCTTTATCTCAAAACAGACTTATGTTAAAATTAGAATATTTCGGAATAAATGGAAACAAAATAAATAGTCATAAAAAATCAATTTCTAAAATGCTGTACAAAAATGTGTAATATTAGAATCATTATTTCACGTAACGCCAAGCAGAGCACACATTTTCGAACGGTTGTCTCAAAGTCCTTACAAATTCCTGGTATGCAAAAAGCCATTTACTTTCATTGATGTAAAAAAGGCTCTCAAGATATAAAAGTTGTTTATTAGACCATACCATAAATATACAGTGTCTATTTGAGCTTCCTATTTCAAAACTGATAAAATCTTGGTTAAATCTATTCAACTCAAAGCGAAAAAAATGGACTTTCAGCTTAAGACATCTTTAATACTACTAAAGACTAAGAAGATTGGATCTACCATCACTGAGTAAACGTTTTGGTTGGAATAGCGATAAGCTTAGGGTAAAGAGAAATTGTTCGCACTTTTTTCCCGCATTTTACGCATTGAAAGTTTCTGCATATTTGCATTTTACCCGTGTGTCTCCATGTATTTGCATTTTACCCATGTTTATTCCACATATTTTGCATTTTACCCGTGTCCACAATAGCATATCATGATATAAGTTGTTAATTTAAAAATGTAATAGCAGCACTTATGTATATTTGACCTTACCCATAAGCGTAGCAACTGCATTAAGATGCTTAAGCGCATTAAAACACATTTGAGGACAACAATAGCATAAATCACTCTGCACTAGACCTATTAGCTACTGAAGCAGAAATAGCAGCTCAATTAAATTTAAAACACCAGCTCAATTAAATTTAAAACACCAGCTCAATTAGATTTAAAACACCAGCTCAATTAAATTTAAAAGGTCTTATAGATCAATTTGCAGCTATAAAGACAAGAAAAAACTTTCTTTAGATTTTTTACTTACTAGTCTTGCATAGTGTAAAATACTAGTTTTTATTTTATTAAATCAAAATTGTATTTAAAAAAAAAAAGGATTTTTTTTTCGTGAATTAATTTTGTCGTGAAAAGGGTAAATAAATTCATGAAAAGGGGGGGAGGGGAAAGAAAAGTTTATAGGTGCCTAGATTAAAATTTTGCGGGGAGGCTTTTTTTTTGTCGCTACGCTACGGATATTATACCTTTTATGATATTTTCATTTAAAACTATGTTTTTTTATAAGATTAAAAATTTTTTTTTTTTTTTTTTTGAGCATTTGGTATATGTTATGGAGTAAGCAAAATTTTCTTTAATAAACATATTCTCAGCAGGAATCAACAAGTCCACTAGTCTATCCGGATTGCTCTCGCTAGTCTGTCCGGATTGGTCTTACTGATCCAGCCAGATTATCATTAAATACTAGTAGTCATGACTCAAGCGAGCATTTGCTCAAAAATGAAGCTAAAACAAAGCTCAAAAAAGTTAAGTAAAGAAAAAAAAAAAACAAGATCAAAGAACAATTAGATAATTTTGCCGAGGGATCAATCCTGTGCATCATGTGTGAGGTCAATGTTGATGATCCTAAAGATCTGTGACTTTAGCATTTTCCAGAGGTGGAAAAGTAAAAAAATGTCGAGTAAAAGTACAGTTACATTGTGCGTTACTTTTTTAACAGCCTGTCAGATAACAAAGCTGAAAAGAAACCAAGCTAAAGCAGTTAAAAGTCGTAAAGAGCGCGCTTAACATTTTTTTTTAAACAATTTAATAGCGTCATTTTTATTAAAGTAAGCAATACTCAAAAAAATAAAAAAATTAACTTATACTATTTGGGAAATTAAACCATACATAATAATTTTTTTACTGAGTAACGCATATGATTTCAAATATAGCAAAGTACAATACTTTAGAAAAAAATACTTATATAAAAGTAAAAATAGACATTTTAAAAAAGTAGAAATTCACTAAATTACTGCTCAAATACAGTAACGTGAGTAAATGTAATTTGTTACTTTCCGCCTTTGGCATTTTCATAGCTATCTGCAAAAGAGGCAAATAAATCTAACTATAAATATTTGTAATAAAAATATTTCTAACTTTTAAATATTTTATTTTAAAAATCCAATGTAAAATTTTTCTTAACCAGATCAAGAAGGTATTGCCCAAATTTAGTACATAAGTTAAATTTTCAAATCATGTTTTTTTTTTTTTAATTTATTGTTAAACATTTATTTTTTACATTTGAAGTTTGTTTAAATTTTTGTAAATAAAAAAAGTTCTAGCTGTATTTAATTGTTTTTACTTTTACTTAGCTATCAAAGTTTTTTTAATTTTTTTAAGTTTTTATCATAATTATAAAGTTTTTAATTTTGCATAGTTTATTTTTAACTCGAATTTTTTTTACTATCGATTTATTCGTTTCTGTAAAACAACGGGTTATGATACTCTTTAGTAAGTTTAGCCAGTCATCAGTGGATTTTGGTATGTGGCCTCCATAGATTTACCCAGAAAAAGATAAACCACAATATCAAATGATTCGTTACGCGTTGAATTTAAGTTAAAAAAAATTAAATATCAGTTCAATATTTTTATTTTTATTTTAATTATCTAGCATACTTTAACGTTTAGCAATAAAAAAAGTATGACTGTGGTACTCTGTAAGTTATAAGTGTAAATGAATATAGCGTATTTTAAAATTATTAGCTTTTTTTATACTGAGCATTCAAAATAAAAATATTTTTTATCTCAGGTCAGGACAGGCCCGAAGACACCGGGGGTAGGGAACTCTGCCCTCTCCCCACTATTTTTCTTAAGTTACTTTTTTTTTTTTAATTTCAATATATAGAGGAATTTAGAAATTGACAATAGCGCCCCATTACTTTGTTAAGAAATGTGTTAGTTAAGAAATTATCGAAACAATAGCATCGGTGCCTATTGTAATTGTAAATAACTTAGTGGAAGAAATGGTAGTCATTGATCGATACATGCTTATCCCCAGCAGTAACGGAGCAACAGGCCAGATCAAATTCATGTTTATTGAACTGAATAAAGTTTGCAACTAGGACATGTGATATTCAGTAAAAAAAATAGGAGTAGAATCAATAATTACATATTAGTTGCACCATATTTTAAGGTAACATATTTCTGAGACTGGACTATTTAAACATTAAATATTGACATTACAATAATTTTTTATATTACAATACAATAAATTGTATTATAAAGATGAATTATTTATTGTATTATAATTTTTATAAAATAAAAAACTAGTTATTGTGTTATTAAGATGAATTATAGTTCAATATTTATTGTTATTGTAGTGGGTCATAACAACACCTTTATTTTTCAGATATTATTATTGTATTATGAAGATGAATTGCAATACAATATATATTGTTATTGTATTACAGTATTAAAATAATAATAAATCACAAGTATTGTTAATGCTTCTAAAAAAGTTAGACAATAAAAAAAGAAAAAACAATAACAAGTTATTGTTTCTGTTATTGTTTCCATTTCAATTACAATAGGCCGAACTCTATTTACAACACTCTGGTAAAAATATCGTTTATATGAGCTTTATTTAAAATTAAATACTTTTTTTTTTTTTATTCAATAAATTTAAAAAATAAATTTATTGAACAATTATAAAAGTGAAGTAACCAAGGTAACCAATACATTTTAGGTGAAATAAAGCTATTAGTAATTGGGGTTTAGGGTATTAATTATAAAAAGCATTGCAGTTTTTGATTAAAATAAATTATCACTAAAACATGCTGTTTTCATGAAAAATACCTTTTTTTTAGTAGCTTTGAGCCCTTTGAGGCAGCTGAAGACATTGAAATTTTGAGAAAGTTTTTTTCACTTTATTTTAAAAAAATATTAAAGCACAACTTTTTATTGATATTACATATCAATAATTTACATTTTATATTTTCACCTAAAGTTTCACTGCACCTTACTACTACTTTTTTAGAAAAAAAAAAAATTTTCTAAAAAAGTGAAGAACTTTTTTAGAAAAAAGAAGAAGAACTTGAAAAACTTGAAGAACTTTTTTAGAAAAAAAAAATTATTTTCTAAAAAAGGTCTTCCAGCAAAATAAACTTGTTTAACATTTAACCAAGTGTTTCATTTGAAATCTTTTTGACGTTGCTCCTTTATATATGTGAAATTGAGAGACTGTTCATACGAGAGATGATTCAGATGAAATACGCAAATATGAAATGAAGAACTAATCATTAAATTTCCTTTCATCCAAGAACATACCTTATGGATTTTTTATATCTCAGTATATCTTAATGGATTTTTTGCTAATAGATTAGGAGTGATTTTAGCATTACATCATCATTTTGATCTAAGCAATTATGTAGAGATGTCATTATGAATTTTTTTTTTTTTTTTTTTTGTTTTGTTTTGTTATTTAGGTGCTCCAAGAAGACCAATCGGTCTTGTCACAGAGCACCACGAAAGTGCATTTAACCAGGAAGTTCACGCCTACTTCCTTACTGTGACGCAAAAATATGTCCAGAACTCGTTTTGAACTGCTTTTAAAGCAAGCGCTCTATCCACTGCGCTACGGTCGAATTCTACGAATAAGATTGTTAGGGTATTTCTAATGAATCAAAAAAAATTGAATATGCGCGTTCTGTTATCATAAAAATATAAAATATCTTTTTTTTGTTTTGTTTTTTTGTCCCAACAAATATTTCCACTCCGTTACCTGTAACTATATCTGTGAATTATTATTATTTTAGTAACAAATTCTATTTTTGTAAAGAAATGAATTGAGTATATACTAAACCATTAAACCAAACCAAAAAATTGAAACTTGATGTTGAAGAAACGTAATATGGTTATAAGTTGGTTATATTATTCATTATATTATTTTTTTCAATATACCATACTTTCCATACGTTATTTTTTATAATAAAAAATTATTTTTAAAGTATTTTTAAAAAATTAAATCTAAAAAAAATACTTACTTGATGAGTTATTTATTTTCCTGTGGCTCTATTGTAGTTGTACTATCACAAGGAGATATTGATCGTTTCTTAAGCTAAAAAGTTATTGTTGTTTTTACTTTTTTTTTCCTATAAAGCAAAGCTAAAAAGATTGTCATATTCATATAGTTCCTACTCTCTAATGTAGTTATTTTTTTTATTTAGTTAATAATATTCATTTAAAAAAATACCTTATCCTTATGTCCAATGTAAGTCAAAACTACTATATTAATAATACCAAGAGCCCCAATAAGTATACACACAACAGTAATCACAATATCTGCGTTTGACAAACCATCATTGCTATCTTCTTCATTCAGCGGTATTGGTTCCTTATTTAGTAACATTGGTTCTAAGTATATAACGTAAGAAAATGAACTGTTATTAGCTACATATTCTCTGAAGTTAATAATTATTTTCATGCTTCCACTTTTTACCCTATTTTCTATGTGATACAACACAGAATCTACATTACTCGAGGAAACAACTAGATTGAAATCAATGATAGTACTTCCTTTTGAAGTTTTACATGATTGAAATTGATTATTTGTAAAGTTCAACTCATTTTGGCAAGCTTTACAAACCATATAATCATCATTCGGATCATATATTTTTGGAAAACTAAAGTTACAATGAGCAATAAAAGAATTGGAATGTAAATTTGATTCAGCCGATTTTACTGATGAAGTTGCTGTTGGATTTATAGTATCATATGATGTAACAGGAAGTATTGTTAGAACTGGAATTTTCGTTTTACGAATTTTGGTTGCTGTAAATTTATCACTTACCGAAGATTCATTGAGTGTTTCGCTAAATTTTGAAGCTTCTTCGAATGTTAAAGAATTAGTTTTATACGTCATTGTTGTTTCGTTAAAAGTAAAAGATAGCATTTCCAGTAAAGATTTTTCAATTGTTGTATATTCATCGGTAGCTGAAGATTCATCAGGTATTACAATTGACATGTTCTAAAAATTGTTAGACATAGCTATATTTAAATTTTTGATTACATGTTATTTTAAACACGAACAATAAAATGGTTGTAGCTTTTTTTTTTGCGAGAATGTAGCTAAATAAATGTCTTTTATTAGTCTGCGTATTTATGGATCATGTATTGATCCTGTATTGATTTTAGTGATTTTGTATTATTGTATTCACCACTCATTATTGAATTAAAATCAAAAATACAAGTACTTAGGGGTTTTCCACAATTACGTCACGCAATTTTTTACCTTTTTTTTACCCCTTTCCTCCTTGCCCCTCCCCCCCTTCCCTTGTCACAACATCGTAACTTTTTAGTAACAAGTTCCGTATGGGTTGTCACTGTTCATGTGTGCATGCTAAATCAGTAATTAAAAATAGGTTTTATAATTAGTAGTAAGGTTTTTCATAAAGTTTTCACCAAACTTCAAACAATATTTTGTGTGTAAAATTATGCTAGAATATTGGTATATGGTAATAGATTTGAGCATGCTAGTCTTATAATAAGAGGAGTGAAAACAAAAAATACATATGAGATAAATATATTTCAATACATAATCTTTGTGAATAATTTATTTCTTATAACTTACAAATGTAACTTGTAAATTAACTAAAAATAAAGAACATAGACTAATATATCATATCTTAAGGACGGCTAAGATATAACACTTTTGAAAATAACTGCTTTAATGAGGCAAAATAAATTTACTTAAGTTTCTTATATTTTTATTTTTTATTTTATTTATTTGAGTTTTCATGCTATATTTTTCTTTATGTCCTTATATCCGAAGATATTGTTGGCTTAGCATAGGAACAACCACAAATAGTCATTAAGACTAATCCAAAGTAGCGTCCGTTATTGACCAACATTTTTGCATACCAAAGTACTACTCAAGCACTAAGTTTGGCGGTGGCAGGATTTGGTACTCAAGCGCTGGGATTTACTACTCAAGCGGGATTTACTACTCTAGCTCTGAGATGGCCGTGGCGGAATTATAAAAACAAAAGTTTTAAAATTAGGTGCCCACTTTGAAAATTAATATAAAAACTTTTTTATTATCTTTTTAATATTTTTATTAATTTTTTCTTTATTAAAGAGAGTTCGCTTAATTTGTGGTTTTTTATACTTACGAACAGCTATTTTTATATCTAATCTAATTCTTCTAAAAATATTTCTACAAATTTATTTTCCTCAAAATATCTAATCTGATTGAGCTGTACTTAACAGTTATGGATTTTGATTTCTTACTAAGACTGACATGTTGCAATAAAACAAACATGCTATGGATATTTCTTCTATTGCAATATCAAACGAGGTATTTCACTCATTAAACTATTTTTGATTTAAGTATGTAAAACTTTTATTCAAGTGAAAAATCTTTTGCAAATACATGATTAACATTTAGTTTTAAACATGGACCCTACAGATTTTCTTTTTTTCTTCCTTGAATTTTTCTTTTTAAAATAAAAAACAAATTAAAAAATAAAATCCATAGACTTTTTATCTTGCTACCCAATTATTTTGCAATTTCTTGTTGTAATTTTTTTCCAAAATCTGAGCTTTTTTAAAATAAAGAATCTGCGTGATTCAAAAAATGATCTGCTTGATTTTAAAAAGGAATCTGCGTGTTTCAAATAAGGAATCTACGTATTCAATTATAGAACAGTTAGGGCAATGAGTTATTGATTTAGATTATGTCACAGTTTAATACTAAATATAACTAAGTTAGCAGGTTTTAAATTTCACGGAATAATCTTTCAGAGATAAAAAGTTATGACCATATAAAATTTACAATCCCCTCACTTTGGGGAGACTTGAAAATTTATTTAGTCATAACTTTTAAAACCTCAAATATTATTTCATGAAATTTAAAACATTCCAAGCTAGTCAAATTTAGTAAAATATAGTAACAAATTCATTCATTAACTCATTGCTCTCACTGTTGGGCTAAGGGGAGTAGCGTTTTAGGGTATTTTTGTTCCCAGGCTCCAATCACCGCTGTTTTTTGTAAAGTATTATTATTTAACGTTAGCTACATAGATGTCTCCTCATTAAATCCAGGTTTAATTTTTTTCTAGAAACCTTATGTGTAAAGAATTCTTTGAAGTTTTTTACATCTTTGTTTCTGCTTTCCTGTGCTTCTTCATTAAACATACTAATAATTAAGGTTTTGTTGCGTACCTGATGAGTGGAATAACAATTTGTGTAAACACTATAATGCCATGGGTATGGATAAACAAAGCATTAAGCTTTTTACTTGTAATAGGTCTCTATACCCTCAGGATTTACCTCTTCCATACATGAGACAGTACATAGTATGATATACAAACTTTTGGTTAGTTCCTCGTTGATAACCAATACTTTAGCAGAAACAGAATAGTCTGATAATGAAAACTTTTTTATTTATAATTATTTTACAGATCATATATCATTTAACTTAAATTATAAAATTTATAAGGAAAGGTTTAATTTTAATTAAAAAGCATACCCTAAAAAAAATTTTAGCCATATTACCATTTTTGGATGTTCCAGATCCGCCCGATATAGGAATATTCACTATTAAACCTTTTTTTTTTTTGGATTTAGCTCCTGAAAAAGAACATCTTTGTTCTCTATAACATTCCTGAAACGTATTGGTTTACAGTACAAAGTTGATAAAGGCTTCTCATTAACCCATAGAATTTTAGATGTAGCAACTACATAAAGTTGAAGTGGTACCAATCAAGTCAGAAACAGATTTTCCTTAACAGAAGAATCTTTACAAGTACAATCTTCAGTTTTCTGTTTGTAACAGATTGTCCTGTACTGCCATCAAATCCAACTTTGCTAATTAGTAAAAATTTAGAATTTGGAGGACAAGTATTGGCAATTATTTCTATTATCCTCTTTATTGTATGGTTTAATATATCTTAAAGCCCTACCTCAGCTGATTAGTCCTCTACTTTTATTCTAGAGGCAGAGATGCAGTACTCATTTGCCTTTCGTACTGAATTACGCAATATTTGGTAATCATTCTTAGATAATTTGGACTGTAATAACAGACCAAGGGCTTCATTATTACTATAGCAACCACCCTGATGTACTACTCCATCATCTTTACTACTAAGTATTTCCTGCAATACCTAAGCATCTTTTAACCTTCCGTCTGTCCATAAAAGCTCATCTGTGGACTTTTGGCATATATTGTTATTTAATCACCAGGATTACCAGGTGGATCATAGGTTGAATATTTTTTACAGGATTGACATTGCCATCTAACCAGCTTTGGTACTTAGCCTCAAACCGCGTCCTAATTCTGTTTTTCCATCCATTTCTTTCTAAGATTGCTCATAAAATCCCTTTTAATCTTATCCAATATTTTCAGAAAATCTTTTTATAAAGTGTTAGCTAAAGTAATAAAGTATGCATTTAAATTAATTTCAACTAAAAGAATTATAACGTGTGGTATATCTATTACCACAAAGTTTTTTTTACATGAACAATTGTAAAAAATATGTCCTAAAAATGTAAAAAAACCTGCTAAAAAATTAAAAAACTCTGTCTTTTTGAATATTTATAAAGTTATAGGTAATGTATGAATAAATTTTTTCAAATTCTATAAGGATAGATTATTTTTAAATTAGCCAATATTTACAAGTTTTTCACGTCTTTCACACATATTTTAACAAATTTTTGACTTTAAAGCATCCTAAAATGTTTACAAAATCGATCAAGTGCATTATAAAGTAAACATTCATTGCCATTAACATATGCATGTTAATTGCAAATGATTAAAAAAGTCAATATACGACCTTTCGTTTTGACTTTTTTGCTAAAGTCTGGCCAACTGTGCAATGTTGAAATTAAAGCAAATTTATCATGGTTATTAGACTCAAAAATAAATTGTGTAAAACTGTTATATGCAATACAGACATAATGTTAGATTGCTGCAGCCAGAGTGGTTATCTGTCAAATACGTCCCACATATTTTCTATCGACATAATTTTATGTCTGAATTATTTTCTGCTGACATAAAAGACGATAGACATATTTCCTAATAATATATTTGGTCATTATTTTATGTCTGACATATTTGCTGTTTCATATTCTTAAAGAAAACATTAATGTAAGAAATTTATTGCGCATTTCAGCTTAATTTAAAGAGTAAAATGAAAGTAGTTAAAAAAATTTGTTGCTTTTTTGCAACTAATTATGCTTCATAAAACTTTTTATTTTAAACACTTCAAACAAACACCAGTTGTTTTATGAAGATCTTTATCTGTCCATTTTAGCAATTTATCATTTGATAGTACTGACTAGTATTGATATATTATTTGATAGTATTTGATAGTATTGACTAGTATTGATTAGCATCGGCGATTTCCCTTATTAGAACGTAATAACCATCTCAACTTAATTTTTACAACTACAAGTGTTTTTTATTTGTGAGACTAAACTTAAAATCTATTTTTTAATTAAAGTAATTAAAAAAAAAAACATTTTTATTTTTAATTAATAGTTGATTCTCAGAAGTTTCCGTGATGAAAAATGGAATCTCAAAAGTTTCTATGACAAATTAAGAGATACTGTAGAAAAACAATTGTTTGACTAAAATTTTTAGTAAAAAACAGTTTGATTTGTTGAGTTTATTAAACGAATTTTATTTTATAAATTAAATCCAGATATGTTTTTTAACACCATGGTAGAGCATAAAAAGTCATTTGAAATTCGAGTAAGTAGATGACTAAAAATCAAAAGAAACCCAGAAAAATCAAGTTCAAATTTTACGCTGGGGAACGCTGTACCATAAAATACTAGCAAGATTTCTCTTCCACTAAGTAAGAGTGTTGAATTTAACTTCTAATGTCACTCGCGCTTCATTAAGAGCCCATTTTAAATTTAGTTATTGAATATCTTAATCTGGTTCTGACTCGTGTCGCGCATCATTAATCTAACCATTTCTCTAACTAATTGATTTACATCAACTTCTAGCTTGATTCTTTTACTTAATTAAACCTATTCGTCGTTTCGATGCCTTGTAGCTGGAGTAGCTTCAACTAATTTAATTTCGACGGCTTTTTGTTTTTTCGAAGAAGGTTATCTTGAGGTTACTTAATTTGCCTTTGTAAAAATATTTGCACATTTGACGTTTTCCGCCTTCATAATTAGTTTCAAGTTGATTTTTTACTCGTTCATTCAATAAACTATTTTCCATTTTCGACTTTAAATCATAAGAAAAACGAAAAAAATTACCAAAACAAAATTATTCAAATATATATTTTACTCAAAACATTTTATACAAGTTTATGATAGTTAATTATGCAGTCATAAAGCAATTATTAATTAGTTTTTTGCTTATAATTATTATAATTATTATTACTGTAAGTATATTATTCATAATTAGTTATAAAGCATTACCTGTTGGTCTACTTAATCTGAATTTAATGAGCTGAATATAACTTTAGCGAAATAATTCAAGTTCAAGTTTTTGAAATTCTATAAACCGTTTTTCATATAGAATCTTTTGAAATTAAGTTTTTCATTGTGGAAACGTTTGAGGATTAACTGTTAATTAAAAAAATTGATAAAAAAGTGTTGTTGTTTTTATTATTTTAATCAGAAGAATAATTTTAATAAAAAATACTTTCAGTAATAAAAATTAAGGTTGAGTTTTTACATTCGAATATAGGAAATCGCCAATACTATTTAATACTAGTCAATACTATCAAATACTACCAAATAAACATCAATATTAGTAAATATTATCAAATGATACATCGCTGAAAAGACCAGAAAAAGATCTTTATGAAACAACAATGTTTGTTTGTATGCAATACGGATATAATGTTAGATATACAGTCATAATTTTTATTCTTCTAATAAATTTTAACTAATTTTAAAGCCAAAGAATAATATATGCTTTTATATGCTTTTAGAAAACATTTATTTTGCGAAGAAGAATAATTATTTTTTTATCTACGCAAAATTAATGTTTTCTAAAATATTTTTAGGAAACAGTAGTTGTTTTTATTAACGATTCTTTGTTTTAGTTAAACAATTTAATGTTGATAAACTTGTTTAAGAACAAGTCAATAGATAAAATATAATAAAATGTCTTTACCTGGCTTGAATAAACTTGAATAGAACTGAAGAAGGTTGCACAAGCTAAACGAAAAAATCTTGGATTTTAATTTTTTTCTTTAATATAAATAGTAATAAGTTAATTGTTTAAAGAAAAATTTATTAACTGTTTTTTAAAAAACTGATGAAAAAATGTTGCTGTTTTTATTATTAATCAGAAGAAGAGTTTTAATAAAAAACACTTTCAGTAATAAAAATGGTTGAGATGGTTTTTACATTCTAATATAGGAAATCGCCAATACTATTGATTTCAAACTTTACATGTGCAGTAAAGAATGATTAGTTTTTATTTTTAGATCTTGAAACACATTAGAAAACAAACTAGTTTTTTATATAAAGAATGGTTAGTTTTTAATTTTAGATCTTGAAACACATTAGAAAACAAACTAGTTTTTTATATAAAGAATGATTAGTTTTTCTTTTTAGATCTTGAAACACATTAGAAAACAAACTAGTTTTTTATATAAAGAATGATTAATTTTTATTTTTAGATCTTGAAACAAATTAGAAAACAAACTAGTTTTTTATATAAAGAATGATTAGTTTTTATTTTTAGATCTTGAAACACATTAGAAAACAAACTAATTTTTTATATAAAGATTGATTAGTTTTTATTTTTAGATCTTGAAACACATTAGAAAACAAACTAGTTTTTTATATAAAGAATGATTAGTTTTTAATTTTAGATCTTGAAACAAATTAGAAAACAAACTAGTTTTTTATATAAAGAATGATTAGTTTTTATTTTTAGATCTTGAAACACATTAGAAAACAAACTAGTTTTTTATATAAAGAATGATTAGTTTTTATTTTTAGATCTTGAAACACATTAGATAACAAACTAGATTTTTATATAAAAAATGATTAGTTTTTATTTTTAGATCTTGAAACACATTAGAAAACAAACTAGTTTTTTATATAAAGAATGATTAGTTTTTATTTTTAGATCTTGAAACACATTAGAAAACAAACTAGTTTTTTATTTAAAGAATGATTAGCTTTTATTTTTAGATCTTGAAACACATTAGAAAAAAGTTTTTTATTTAAAGAATGATTAGTTTTTATTTTTAGATCTTGAAACACATTAGATAACAAACTAGATTTTTATATAAAAAATGATTAGTTTTTATTTTTAGATCTTGAAACACATTAGAAAACAAACTAGTTTTTTATATAAAGAATGATTAGTTTTTATTTTTAGATCCTATCCCGTTCCCATAGAATTTCCTATCCCGTTCCCATAGAATAACGGATGAGTGGAAACTTACTTAAGAAACCATGTTTCAAGTCAAGATAAGTATCGATACACTCTAAAAAAACCCGTTAGAAAAAGCAACGGATTGCTTTTTTCCGTTAAATGAACGAAGTAATTCGTAACCAAAAACCTCAAAATTAACTTCGTAAAATTAATTATTTATGGATTCATTGGAACTTCGTTAATTAAACTGATCAAATATTCAAATCCGTTGAAGAACAACTGAAGTTTTTATTAAAAAGGGTTCATAAGATTTTATGAAGTGCTTCCTCTGTAGATTATATTTTTAAATTTTCTTTGTTTGAATTTGATTTGTCAATATATTATAGTACTTTATTGATAAATGATAATGTTTTAAATGCATTTTTTTAAAACCGCATTTACATCGTATATAAACGGTTTACTGCAATAAGTTTAATTTGCTATTTTTTAAATAGCTTCACATTTAGACTAAATGTGAAGCTATTTTAAAAAAGCGTGATTTAAATTGTGTTTATGCATGCCTTTATAATTTGCTATTTGAGACACGTTTTATGCTATACTACGCTGTTTAGTTTAAATTTAAATTTAGTGTTAAAGCTGTTTGTTTGTTTTTTCCTGTTAGTTACAGCTAAGTTAATATATTGCTTGTTTATATTCGTATAGAACTTGCTACTTTAGACATGTGGCATTCAGGCATAATGTATAAAGTATAAACTCTAATATTAATACTTTTAACGTGTTTGTTATCATTAAATAAAAAGGTGGAGACTCTTTTTTCTTTTATTCTTGACAACTATTGATGCGTATAAAAATTTTAGAACCTTTCAGTTAGCAGGTAAGGTTATCTTTTGTAGCGCATTTTTTTTTTTGTTTAATATAATAAGATGTAGAATTAACAAAATAATATAATTTTTATTAGCAATTTAGAAATAAAGAGTTAGCAAAACATATTTTTGACTGCCCCTAAAACATTTTAAAGTTACGCTACGTCTCAATTGGTTACAATTAGTCAAAAGGTTACATTCTGTAACTTTTAATTAAACCCCTATAGCATTTTAAAGTGACGTAACGTCTCAATCAGTTATAATTGGCAACAAGGTTACACTCTGTATTTTTTAATCAAATATTAAGTGAATAAACTTGACAATGCAGTAATATTTTGTTTACTATTGCTGTATTGCTAAATTCTATCTTTTATTTTAACTTTATTGAAAAACAGCTTCGTCTCAATTGGTTACTTTGTCACGGAAAAAAATAAAGTCTAAATACGCAACGCTACGTCTCAATTGTTTTTTGTTTTTTTTATAGCTTTATAAAGTGTAACCAATTGAGACGTAACATAACGTAACTAAATCTAGATTTGAGACGTAACTAAAATACGTCTCAAACATAGATTTTTTTTAACGTTACGTTACGTCTCAATTAGTAATCCATTCAAAAAAAATAACGTAATGTAACATAAAAAAAAAATTATGTTTGTAACATATTTTAATAACATTTCAATTTCTAAATATTTTACGTTACGCTATGTTTCGGTTGGTTATACTTTTAAAGGTAATAAGTACCTTAAATTGCCTAAGTACCGTAAATTATTTTAATTTTTAAATTACTTTTTTTTTTTTAGGTAAATATAACTTTTAAAGCTTTTAAATTTGTATTTACCTTTAGGAAGTCTTTTTTAAAAATAAACCCACAAACGTGGGTTAATTTTTTTTTATTTTTTAAAAAACGTGTTACTGCGTTTTCAATAATCAAATACAAAAATAATAATTAAAAGATAAATAATATTGTAGATAAACAATTCTGTTAAATTTTTTTTTTTTTTCATCTTCGCTTCCAACAAGACTGCAAGCAACCACTTATTAGTGTTGGAAGAAAAAAGAAAAAAAAAAAAACTGAAAGAGAAAAGATGAAGATCGTAGAGCAAGATAACGATTGACAGACGACTTAAAAGATTGTAAAATATATGAATCAGGAAAGCAAGATGAAGGAAGCGAATTCCTAAGAACTAATGTTTGAGGGGAAAATCTACACAAATAAGAGTTTTTGCAGCACTTAGGAACAGTAGCAGAAAAAGGATGAGACTTAATTGAATGACGAATTACACGAGAATAAATTTTAGTGGATGGCACAAGAGACGCTAGCTCTTCAGAGCAGTGCCCATGATAGTATTTGTAAAAAAGAGAAAGAGAAGTAACATCACAACGATGTGACAAAGGTTAAAGGTTGGCTGAAAGAGCAGGTCCAACTATGTTTACAATGCGTTTTTGCACCTTGTCTAAAAAAAAAAGGGTATCATTAGAAGATCTCTCCCCCCCCCCCCTCCTCCAGATATGGCAACAGTATTCTATACAAGGACGGATTTGAGATTTATAAATATAGAGAATAGAATCCAGAATTAGAAAGTGTCGAGCTCGATCAAGAGATGCAACTTTAGCAGATGCTAATTTTGCAACGGATTTGATATAAAGTTTCCAAGAAAGATCATAAGTAAGAATTAATCCTAGAAGATGAAGTGTAGATGACTCATCGAGTACATTACCGTTCATAAATATCCGTAGGTCTAAATTATTGCGATAATGATTGTCTGAAAAAAATTGAATTTTATCTAAATTAAAGTTCACCAGCCACTGTGAGCCCTGTAGCAGAAGTGAGATCCTTTTCAAGTTCAAATGCCACCTGTAAGCAATCAGAGGGAGTTATAATATAAATACAGTAACTCATCAGTTACGGTATTTAACAATGTGTTTGTCGAGACATTTGTAACTAAAAAAATTTTATTTTAAATTGATAGTTATCATTGTTTATTTTAACTGTAAAAAAAAAAAAGTTTTAATTCGCAAAGTTAGGGATAGTCCATTAAGTATATACGCTTGGAGGGGAAGAAGGGGTCTGCAAATAGCGTATATGAGATGGGAGAGCAGTGGATCAATTATAAAAGAAAGGAGACAATAAATTTAAAAAAATATCATAACATGTTATATAAATAGGTTACAAGCGTAGGTACTTTTAGGGAGGTGGAGGGTATTCAAAAAAGCGCTTTACGAAATTCGGGCCGGGGAGGGGGGACTACGAAAAATAAGCGTACGTACTTTATGGGCAACCCCTTACATTTCAATTATTTTATATTAACTTATGAAAGTGTTACTTTTAAAAAGTGTAGACTTAAACGTAACTCAACGTTAAAAAAATTTATATTTGAGATGGATTCTAAGTACGTCTCATATCCCAATTTTGTTACGTTACATTACGTTTTTTTTTTTGATTAATAATACAATCGTAATACCTTACACGTTTTTATAAACCTACAAGCAAAAATGTATATAAAATGTCAACCTTTCTCATGAAATATTTAATTCATTACATACATTAATAAGCTAAAGCTTATTAATGTATGTTAAGTTACATTACGTAACGTAACTTTCAAATGTTATAGGGGAAAGATTAAGTAAAATAACTTGATAACGCATTTAATTTTTGTTTATATTCCCGTATTGCTAAATATTATCTTTTATTTATTTTTTATTGTAAAATAACTTCGTTTTTATTGGTTACTTTGTCATAACAAAGCTCTTTGTTTCAATTGGTTTCTTTGTCAAAAAAACGAGTCTCGATTCGCAACGTTACGTCTTAATTGTTTTTTATTTCAACTTTTTAAAGTTTAACCAATTGAGATGTAACGAAACGTAACTAAATCTAAATTCGAAATGTAATTAAAATACGTCTCAAACATAGATTTTTTTTAACATGACGTTACGTCTCAATTAGTAACTCTTTAAAATAAACTTAGTGTAACGTAAACAATTTATAATTGTGACGTATTTTAATGACGTTTTTATTCCTAAATGTTTTACGTTACGTTATGTCTCGGTTAGTTATACTTTTAAAAGTAATAAGTAGCTTATAACGTTAATACGTTTGTCAAGAAATTTGTTTTTAAAATTATATTTTTTTAAACCGCTAATTATCATTGTTTATTTCCCCTAAAACATTTTTAGGTTACGTTATCTATTGTAACGTAAACGAGATTCATTACGTTACGTGCAAAATGTCAGTTATTTTTACGTAACCAAGACGTAAGATTTTACGTAACAATACGTAACACTGTAACGTATTGTTACGTGCAAAAAGTCCGTTATTTTTACGTAACCGAGAAGTAACATGATACATATCGATACGTAAAATTTAAACTTAATGGTATGTAACATGTTTATTTATAGTATTATTAGTTTTGCAACATATATGAATTGGCAGTTAATTATTAAATGACGTTATTTAGGTGTATATTAGATACACATGTCTATAATAATTTTTTTCCATTTTAGAAAACATTTTAACAACGAGTTATGATGCTCCTTTAGGAGCTAAACTAGTCTTTACGGCCCTAGGTAATGTGGCCTCTATATGGCAATTAGCCGATAAACCACAATACCAGAAAGGGACAACAAAGAAAGTTGAGGAAGATTTCATATCATGTGAACTCCAGTCAAGTCTTTGTCGGTGTGCATTAAATAGGTAACCTAATTAACAGTAGGTATTGCACCTTCTAACATCGTGTGCAATTCTTGTCCGCTTTCTCTATGCTATCTTTCTAACATGATTTCTTCTATCTTTCACCCTTAAGTATTTTCGTTCTTCCCAAACTTGCCTTACTCTTGGTCCGTAAAGCGGGTTATGACGCTCCTCTAGGAGCTGAACTAGTCTTTGCGAGCCTTGGAAATGTGGCTTCTATATGGTAATTGTCCGGAGAAGGATTTTAGTTACGTTAATAATCTAAAAAAAAAATATATTTTAGTTTCGTTATAAATCTAGATTTATTCACGTTGTGTTACTTTTCAATTGGTTACATTTAAAAAAGTTGAAAAAGACAAAATAATTGAGACGTAACGTTGCGAATTGTGACTTCATTTTTTTTTCATGGCAATGTAACCAGTTAAGACGAAGCTATTTTACAATAATAATAAAATAAAAGATGATATTTAGCAATACGGGAATAAAACAAACATTTACTGCACTATCAAGTTAATTTACTTAATATTTAATTAAAAGTTAGAGAGTGTAATCTTGTAACCAATTGTAATCGATTGAGAGGAAACGTAGCTAAAAATTATTTAGGGGATTAGTTGCGTATTTTATCTATGTCTTGTATCTAGATTTTGCTATGTTTCGTTACGTTTTTTTTGGTCAATAATACAAGCGTAAAACATCACAAGTTTTTATAAACCCCAAAGCAAAAATGTATATAAAATGTCAATCTTTCTGATGGTACTATTTAATATAATATATACATAATTCGTTCAAGTCAATTAAGTGTATAGTGAACACTAACTTAAATGTATACAATGCTTGCGTGAGCTATATACATATATATATATATATATATATATATATATATATATATATATATATATATATATATATATATATATATATATATATATATATATATATATATATATATATATATATATATATATATATACAGCACTATTGCACCTTCTAACATCATGTACAAGTCTGTCCGCTTTATCTATGCTATCTTTCTAACAAGACTACTTCTGTCTTTTACTTAAATATATCTTCGTTCTTCCCAAGCTCACCTTACTCTCGGTCTGTAGAGCAGGTTATGACGCTTTAGGAGCCGAAACAAGTCTCTGCGGACCTATGTAATGTTGCCTCCACAAGGCAATTAGCTGGTGGAGGATAAACCACAAAACCTATAGTGAACACTAACTGTGCAATATCTGTCTACACTCACTAATCTTGTCTCTCTGACTTGACTCTTTTACTATGTCATAATCTTCCATTATACCTTTCCTCTCTATGTATAGCTCTCTCGCTCTCCATATAAATAAATGTACATATGAATAAAAAATAAAAATAAAACAATTAAATGGATACCACAGGCTACAATGTTACCTGTCATTAGGTCAAAATGTTACGCGATGTTACGCAACATTTTTTACGTAGCGTTACCTTAAAGTGTTCGTATTGTTACGTAAAATCTTACGTCTCGGTTACGTAAAAATAACAGACATTTTGCACGTAACGTTTGTTACAGTATTGCGTATTGTTAAGTTAAATGTTACATTTTGGTAACGTAAAAATAACGGACATTTTTGCACGTAACATAACGAATCTCATTTAAGTAATTATAGGTAAAGTTACTTTAAAATGTTATAGGGGCTGGGCTATTAGAAAAATTTATTTTCATTATATATTATGGTATATCATTTTTTTAAAATAATTTCTTTAATTTGTTTTAAGATTTGTTTATCTTTAAGGACTCGACAACAGATTGCTGGAAGGGAAATGTGCACACACTTACGAATTTACAACAGTATTAAAAATTGAAACCTAGTATAGTAACAATTGTATACATGCCTAAGTTTTTTATATAAATGTTTTTTTACCTTAAATATAATGACTGTATTAAAAAAACATATATTAACCCAGCAAACAATAGACGTCTTTTAGACCGTCTAAAATTGGTCTAATTTGTATCTATTGCCGATACCTATATTTTAGACGTATATTAGAGATTGAGAAGACGTCTGATTCTAGAGACATTTTTTTTGCTCTGTTTTAGATGCACATTAGATGCATAAAATAGATAATTTTTTTTTCATCTAAACTTAGATGTCTATAAGATGTCTTTAATAGATTTGTTATAAAAACAAGAAAAAAATTTTAACTAATTTTACGGAGCGATAATTATAAAAGACCGCCATTTAAAAACCCTGCGGAAACTTATTTCGAAAAAGCATGAAGATTTTAACCTATGGAAGACATCAATGATTATTTCTTTTGATAAATTTTAAATAATAAAATAACATGCTATTATAGTTCACAAAATATTTCGATGATTTGATGCTTAGCATGTTTGCTGAAATGTTTGTGATTTGAAATTTATTTTGCAGAAATATTACAAAATTAAAATCTCCAAGTTAATATTTTTATTTCTACAATAAAAGATAATGTAATTAAAACATATGTATATATATATATATATATATATATATATATATATATATATATATATATATATATATATATATATATATATATATATATATATGTATATATATATATATATATATATATATGTATATACACATATATATATACACACACACACACACACACATATATATATATATATATATATATATATATATATATATATATATATATATATATATATATATATAAAAGTGTTTTTCAATTACACGAAAGATTGTTTGATTGGTTGCGCACTTATCGTTTTTATCAAGGAAACAAGATTCATTTATGTCTTTTACAAAAAGGGCATACGAAAAAAGACGCAGTCGACGTGTCCAAAAAGAATATTAAAAAATACTAGAATTTTCGTCAGTACATATAGAAAAAAAATCGAATGTTGGAACTTCTAAAAAAAATGATTTCTTATCTTGCGAAAATCTAAAAGAATATTTTGACCATCGTGAGTCATCGAAGTAGTAAGAGATTGCCAATTCAGAGGGATTTTTTATTTTCAACCAAATTTTCAACCATAAATTAATATTAATATTGGGTTAACATTGAACCATATTGTGTATAAATTATTTCAACAAGAAATAATTTTTTATTTTAAAAAATTGATTTTTTTTAAAATAAGTGTTAATTTTTTATTTCTTGTTATGAAATGTTACGAAAAATTCTTGCATGACGTCACAGGTCACGTGACTTTTCTTGCTTCTTATTTATACCCTAATTCATGTAAATATTTAATTACTTCAAGGTGACCATTTTCTGCAGCCCCATCTATTGCATCTTTTGTTCCTTTATACCCTAATTCATGTAAATATTTAATTACTTCAAGGTGACCATTTCGAGCAGCTTTATCTATTGCATCTTCTGTACCTTTATATCCTAATTCATGTAAATATTTTAATATTTCAAGGTGACCATTTTTAGCAACACAATCAATTGTCCAATCATAACATTCATACCCTAATTCATGTAAATATTTTAATATTTCAAAGTGGTTATTTATAGCAGCATAACTAATTGCTAATTTATCAACTTTATATCCAATTTCAAGTAAATATTTTACTACTTCAAAGTGACCGTTTATAGCAGCAGAACTAATTGCACATTTTTCATATTTATACTTAAATTTATATAATTGTTGCTCTAATTCAAAGTCATAATTTTCAGTAGCATAATTAATTGCTAATTCTTCATAATAATACTTTAATTTATGCAAATATTTTACTTGTTCGAGGTTACCATTTTCTATAGCGCGAATAATTGCTTTTAATATTTTAATAACATTATTTTTATTTTTTTTTTTTTCTTCGTCTTCCATTATTTTTATATACACAAGAAAATTATTTAATTCATTTTCAATTTTTTTATTTTCAATGCGCATGCGTTGGGATTTACTTAAGCATAGTAGCGCTTATGCGTAGTAGTAGCATTGGTTAGCTTTATCACTACTAGAATTTATAATCACTACGTGTATCAAAATTATTAAATATATCCATTTTCTACAGCTAAATTATAAAACGATATTGAACCTTTATACCCTAATTTATGTAAATATTTAATAATTTCAAGGTTACTATCTGATTCTTCGCTTATCTGGTTATTTACTGCACAATTAAATGCATATTCTGTACCTATATACCCGTTTTTATGAAGATATTTTAATACTTTAAGATGTCCATTCCTTGCAGCATTATTAACTGCATCTTCTGCTCCTTTATACCCGTTTTTATGAAGATATTTTAATATTTTAAGATGACCATTTTCTGCAGCGTTATCAATTGCTAATTCTGTTCCTCTATACCCTAATTCATGTAAATATTTTAATACTTCAAGATGACCATTTTCTGCAGCGCTATCAATTGCTAATTCTGTAACTTTATACCCTGATTCATATCCAAAATCAACTGCCGGTCCTTTTCCTTTATACCCTAATTCATGTAAATGTTTAATAATTTCAAGATTTCCATTTTCAGCAGCATTTTCAAAAGCATCATTTGTACTTTTATACCCTAATTCATGTACATATTTTAATATTTCTTCATCATCTTCATCATCTTCATCTTCTTCATCATCTTCATCATCTTCATTAACATATTCAGTAGTTTCTGTAATTTCAGTAACTTCAGTAGTAGTAACTGTAGTAACTTCAGAATCTTCAGTCATTTCAATATCATGAATATTAATAATATTTAATTTTTCTTCTATTAATCTTAATCTTTCATCTATTGATCTTAAAAATGAATTTTGCATTTCGTTTTCCATTCTTTTTATATATAAAAGAAAATTATTTAATTCATTTTCAATTTTTTTTGATTTAAAATATTTTTACAAATAATAAAAAATAAAAATGAATGATGATGAAATTAATGAAATATCTGAATTTCAAAAAGAATTTAAACTTTTTGAAGAAATATTAAAATTTGAATTTGAAGAATCAGATTCTGAAGATGACACTTATTATACATCTGATGAAGCTACTTATTATACATCTGATGATGAAGAAGAAGTTAAAGAAAAACCTATAGTTCCAATTCCTTTAAAAACAGTTCAAATCATGGAACTGCATAAAGATAAGCTGAAATGGATTAATTATATTCCAACTTATAATGTTATTAATGATGATTTTCCTGCTATAGATAGTTTCTTAACAAAAAAACATTACAAAAACAGAAAATTTAGTTTTGAAAAACCATTTAATGTAGATATTAATTTTACTGAAGATGGAAAACCTTCAACAATTCATTTTGTAGAGAAACTACCCATTTTCTGTAAAAATATTTTAAAAGATAATTATTGTCATTTTGAAAATAGATGTAAATACAATCATGATATTCCTTATTGTAATACTGTAAAGGAAAGACTCATATGCACTAAATCTTCATGTCAATATAGACATTTATCTCTATGTTCTGAATACCCTAAATGTAAGAATAAAAAGTGTAGATTGTTTCATCCTAAAAAGTCAGAATTATTAAAATTAAGAAAAGCTAAAACTAAATTATGTAAATATATTCTTGATAAAAAAGAATGTAAAAATATAAATTGCAAATATGCTCATTCTTTTAAAGAAATTGAAGAAAATGTAGAAATTTGTCATTATACTCCATGTAAATTAGTAGAGAGTAAATTAAAGAAAAATAAAAAAGGAGAAAAAAAATTAATATATAAAAATGTTAATAATAAAAAGTGTAATTTTTTACATCAAGGTGAAAGCATTTTAAATTATATTGCTAGAACTTTAAAAACAAAATAGATATGAGGATTACAGAGTGATTTAAAAAAAATCTTTACATTTATAAAATGTATAATAGTAGAATGTTTTTATATTATGAAAAGCATGAACAATATAGAATAACTTTTAATATTAATTCAGATTTAGAACATAGAGCAATAAATGATAGACATATTAAAGTATTCGCACAAGAAGATTTTACAGTAAAATCAAATTCATATAATAACATTTCTTTAATGTGTGGTGTTGAAATAGATAAAGGACATATAGTGATTTCAATTGCAGAAAATTATAAACCAGAACTAAATTTACTAAATTCTATTGTAACAGAGTCTACTGACGATATTAAAATAACTGTATATAATAACGATAAAAAAGATATAAACATTAAAAAAGGAGATTTGTTATGTTGTATATCAACTTATAATGGTGTTTTAAATGCAAATTATATATCACATAGAGATGCTTTAGAACATGTTAAAGAAGAACAAATTAGACAACAAAATGACTCAGGAACTAAACAGAAAAGTGATAAAGAATCTGTAAAATCTTTATTATCAAGTATAGAAGAAGTAATTAAAGATAAACCTAGTATAGATAAATCTGATGAAGATATATTTAATTTTGGTAAAAAGTGATTTAGCGAAGCATTGATCGCAAAAGTGATTTAAAACAAATTTTTCTTTATAGAAAAAAGAAAATGCTATGTAATAATGGATATAATAATGAATGTAAGCAGCTTTATCCAGATCTTAACCAGTTTTCAGAAAATCCATCTGCACCACCACAATCTATAGATCATAACTTTAGATTACAAAAGATTAGTGAAATTCAAGATAAAATAGAATGTGAAAGAATTAGAAGAGAGATTTTAAGTAAAAAATATCATAGAGCTGTAAGAATCATTTCAGCAGTTGATAATACATTACTAGCAAGCACTATGACACTTGGAGCTGTTGGTATTGGTTTTTTAACAACAATAGTTGGTACACCAGTAGCTGTTGCATGTGAAGGTGCAGCATTAGGTATGGGTGTATTATCATTAATAGGATCACAAGCTATTAAAAAATTAACAATAAAAGCAGAAAAGCATGAAAAGATTAAAGTACTAGCTGATGCAAAACTAAATACAATAAGTAGTCTTATTTCTAAAGCTATATCAGATCAATATATTGATGATGCAGAATTTAATATGATACTTTCAGAACTTGAAAAGTTTCAAGATATGACTGAACAAATTAAAACAAAATCTAAGAATGATATAGATGAACAGACTAAAGAGTCACTCATTAATCAAGGTAAAGAGAAAGCAATGAAAGAAACTATGGAATTGCTAAATATGAGATTTAACAAAAATCAGAATATAGGAGTGATGAATAATACTCTTAAGAATTAAATAAAAAAAACATATATTATGTATTATTTGAACATATATTATGTATTAAAAACATAATATATGTTGATTTAAATCCCTTTAGGGATCTAGGGATCACATTGTGATTTAAAAAAATTATTGCATATATAAAAATGTATGCAAAAGCTACAGATATTGATGCAAGATTAAAAATAGCAAAAGAACTTGCTAGTTTAAAGAAAAGTATATATCAAGATGATGTAAATGAAAAGTTGGGCTATGATGCTTTACAGACTTACTTGGAAAAGTTGTACAAACCAATAATTGATAGTCAATCTGGAATAAAAGAAGGTATATCTAAATTAGAAAATAAAGCTGATCAAATAGCAAATACTTTTTCAAATTATCCTGCTTTACTAGATTCTGAAACTAAAGCAATCATGCCACCTGAAGTTGTAGATAACATGAGATTAGGACCTATCGCAGCAGAATATCTAAAGTTATATACTGCTAAAAATAGTAAAAAAGTATCAGATGATATATTTGGTATACATTACAATGAAAGTGATAAAAAATTTTACATTGGTAAAAAACCAATAACTATTGAAGGTGATGATATAACCATTGAAGGTAAAAAATACATTGGTACACCAGGTCTTTGGGAGATTATAGTAAAATCTCATCCTGTTAGATATACTAACGATGACCATAATAAGTATAAAGAAATTTTAAATCAAACAGATGCAATTCGATCTGATTTAAATTTAGCTAAACCAAAATCATCTAGAGGTTATAAGTACACTAATGTAATAAAACCTATTTGGGAAGAGATGATTGGAAAGTCTGGAAAAGGAGTTGTTATTCTTCCTAGTGATCCAAATGCACTATTTGATATGCTTAAATTACGCTTAGCTGGTTTACAAGCAGGAAATACTGGAACAAGAAATGAGATTGTTGCTATTTGTGATGAGTTGTTACGACAGGGGCAAATAGATGATGATGAGTATAAAGCATTACAGAAAGCGATTTAAAAAAATTATTTTATATATAAAAAATGACAATATACCATGATACTTTTATTAATCTGTCAGCAAGTCAGAGTGAAAAAATTAAAAACGCAATTGAATCTGGTACTAATGCTAGTATAAAACTATCATATGAAGATTTAAATGGTGAACACAAATTAGCTTTAACAGAGTCACAAATAAACAGAATGAAAGCAGCCTATTTTAAAAATAAGGGTATAACACTTTCACTGAGTAGAGCACAACTTAAACATGATGTTAAAAAAAGTGGTGGATTTTTACCTTTTCAAGCATTAATTGGAGCAACTATTGCAAGTGCTGCTCCAATAATTGCAAAGACTGCTGCAACAGCAGCATTAGCAGGAGCAGCAGGAGCAGCTGGAAATGCTATAGTTAATAAAATTGCTGGAAAGGGTATTATTTATGGAAAAAAGAATGGTTATGGAATTAAAATTAGAAAAGTAGGAAAAGGTGTATTTTTAAACCCATGGAATGGTAGTAATAATTATTTAGACGGATATTATTATAAAAATGGAAATGAATATTCATCAGTAGGTAAAGGATTATTATTAGGAGAAAATTCTCCATTTAAGAAAATAAAACCCATATTAGCCAATTATCTTTAGGAACTTGATCTTCATAAAAATATATATTTTTTAAAAAAATATATATTTATTGTTTCCACAATGAAGTTGGATAATAAAATAAATCTAATCCACTTCTATACTTTCCATTTAATAGATCAGAAGACAAATCTATAACAACAAATCCATGATTTTTTGACCAAGCTTCATTACAAAACTTTTTAAATTCATCTAATTTCATATCATTCGAAACATGATCATTATAAATATGATTTACATTTTTAGAATCTTGTTTAAACAAGCATATCAAATTTGCATTTTCTCTTATCGTTCTCCTAGGCAATTCAAAATAATTTTGTGCCAAGTAGAAACAATCTACATTGCTATGTCTTCCTCTTATATAGTACTTTTCACACTTGTTTTGTTTTGTTAATTGTAAATCATCAAATATCATTAAATTATTTTTAATACAGTTAAGATTTTCAGGTTCTGGTACATCATCTGCTGTTTCAAAAAATTTACATTCTATATCTGTTTTATCTTTTAAATTTCTTGAAATGTCTTTAATAACAAACTCTGGATTTACATTGTTTTTATTTATTTGATCTTGCAACTCAAATAGTTTAAGAATAACTTCTTTTGGTAATTTATTTTCAAAAGAATTTTTTAATATTTTGTATTCAGGTTGAAAAAGAGATTTTCCAAAAACTTGTAAATTATTATAGTCTAACCAACCAGGTCTTAATAGCAAGTTTAATAATAATGTTGTTTTTCCACAACCTGATTTTCCAACAATAATCCCTCTTATACTTTTAGGTAATAACTCATTATTTTGACGTTTACTTTTATTTACATTCCATGATAAATCTATAATTTCCATTTTTTATTTACGAAAAGTATTTTTTAAATTAAATAAATTAAAATACATATATAAAAAATGTATTGCGTTAAATGTAAAAACAAAACAGATACACTCAACTTACAACATGCTGTGAGTAAAAACAAAAGAAATATGCAATGTGGAAATTGTGCAATCTGCGGAACAAGAAAATGTCAATTTATAAAAGGAGCTCAAAAAGGAGGTGATTTGGTAGAATCTATTAATAAATTTACAAGTAATAGAAAATTACCTTTGCAAAAGTTTCCAGGTGAAATGCATATACCAGGTATGAACTTTGCAGGGCCTGGTACTAATTTAGATGAAAGATTAACTTCTACTGAGATGCCTAAAGAATGGAGTATGCCTGTAGATAGAGTTGATAAAACAGCTTATATTCATGATCTTGCTTATAAACATTTTACAGATAAAGAGAATAGAAATTTAGCTGATAAAATAATGCTTGAACAAATGGATGCTATACCTAATCCTACACCTCGTGAAAAATTAGAAAGAAAGATTATAAAACCTATAATATCTGCTAAAGTAAGGTTTGGTATGGGAAATAAAGAACCAATAAGTATTAAAGAATTATGTCAAAAAAACTGCAAGCGCAGAGGAAAAAAAGCAAAAACCTGAAATGGACTGATGAACTTGCAAATGAACTTCATAAACCTGTTATAAAACATTTTAGAAAAAGAAAAGTAATTGCAAATGGAATAGATGAAATATGGGCTGCTGATTTAGTTGACATGCAAGCTTATTCTAAATTTAATAATGGTATAAAATACTTATTAATGGTCATTGATATATTTTCAAAGTATGGATGGATAATTCCATTGAAAAGTAAGACAGAAATTGAAGTTGCTGATGCATTTAATAAAATATTTAAAGATAGAAAGTGTATGAAATTATGGGTTGATAAAGGTTTAGAATTTTATAACAAGCATGTTAAAGCATTAGGTGTTCATCTCTATTCAACTGAAAATGAAGAAAAAAGCTGTGTAGTTGAACGTTGGAATAGAACAATGAAAGAGAAAATGTTTAAATACTTTTCTGCTAATTCAACTAGAAAATACATTGATGTTTTAGATGAAATGGTAAATCAATACAACAACACAAAGCATTCTTCAATTAAAATGACACCCGCTGAAGCAAGCAATAAAAAGAATGAAAATAAAGTTTGGTTAAATTTAAATGGTAAAGTGATATCAGAGTCTCTTCATCCCAAGTTTACAATAGGTGATAAAGTAAGAATAATTAAAAAGAAAGGAGCATTTGAAAAAGGATACACACCAAGATGGACTGAAGAAGTATTTACAGTATCACAAATTCAATACACTG
>NC_061158.1:12550699-12576212 GCF_022113875.1 Hydra vulgaris | reverse complement strand
AGATTAAATGATGAAGGAATAAGTGATGAAGATTATTTACATGCTCAAAATGTATGGAAAGAGTTTAATTGTAAAACATTCAGAGATTACCATAATTTATATAACGAATCTGATGTATTACTACTAGCTGATGTCTTTGAAAATTTTAGAGATGTCTGTTTTAACAATTACAAATTAGATCCTGCTTGGTACTATACAGCACCAGGATTAGCTTGGGATGCTGCGTTGAAAATAACAGAAGTAAAATTAGAATTATTAAGTGATTATGATATGATCTTAATGATAAAAGAAGGAATAAGAGGTGGAATTAGTATGGTTTCTAACAGGTTAGGAACTGCTAACAATAAATATATTGAAAATTATGATGAAAGTAAAGAATCTACTTACATACAGTATCTAGATGCAAATAATTTATATGGATGGGCAATGAGCAAACCACTTCCTACACATGGATTTCAATGGATGAATGAAGAAGAATTAAAAAATTGGAAATCTACTTCTTGCATATTAGATGTAGATTTAGAATATCCTGAATATTTACATGATGTTCATAATGATTATCCTCTAGCCCCTGAAAGATTAAAAATAGACAAAGTTGATAAATTAATACCTAATTTAAATCATAAGACAAATTATATCATACACTTTGAAAACTTGAAACTCTATGAAAAACTAGGAATGAAAATAACAAAAATTCACAGAGGAATAAAGTTTGAAGAAAGTGCATCGTTAAGTAAATACATTGAACTCAATACAAATCTAAGAACAAAAGCAACAAATGACTTTGAAAAGGACTTTTTCAAACTTATGAACAATTCAGTATTTGGAAAGACAATGGAGAACATTGAAAACAGAGTTGATGTGAGATTAGTTTCTAAAAGAGAAGAAGCTATTAAATTATCATCAAAACCAAATTATGAAAGTAGAACGATATTTGATGATAATTTAATTGCAATACATATGAAAAGAACAAAACTAGTTTATAACAAACCCATTTACTTGGGTATGTGTATTTTAGATTTGAGCAAAACACTAATGTACGAATTTCATTATGATTACATGAAAAATAAATATGGAGATAAAGCTAAACTATTATATACAGATACAGATTCATTAATCTATGAAATAAAAACAGAAGATTTTTATAAAGATATTTCTAATGATATTGAAAGTAAATTTGATACAAGTGAATTTAATAAAGATCATCCAGCTGTTCAAAATGGATTTAAAGTTGGTGTAAATAAGAAAGTAATAGGAATGTTTAAAGATGAATCAGCAGGAAAACAAATTACGGAATTTATTGGACTCAGATCAAAGTTGTATTCTTACAAAATAGATGAAGAAGATAAAAAGAGATGTAAAGGAGTAAAGAGAAATGTAGTAAAAAGTTATATTACACATGAAGATTATAAAGACTGCCTGCTTAGCAGGAGAGATCAAATGAGAAAAATGAATGTCATAAGATCTCGTTTACATGATGTTTATACTGAAGAAATAAACAAAATAGCATTGAGAGCAGAAGATGATAAAAGAGTAATTCAAGAAGATGGTATTCACACATTAGCATATGGACATTATAAATTAAAAGAGAATAAAACATTGGTTCCTTCGGAACCCAAACCCAACTTTTCATTTCAAATTGATTGGAAATAAACAGGCAAGCAAGCAGGCAAACACGCAGGTAAGTTATTTTTTATATCTTAAAAAGATCTAAAAAAATCTAAAACTATTAATAAAAATGGACAAACATATCAATGTTGAAGGAATTATATTGCCAAATGTACCCTTAACAAACTTTCAATTAATAAAAGCAGCAAAAAAATTAAAAATTAAAAACTTTAGAGGTGTATTTGTAAGAGATGAATTACCTAAAAATACACAAAACAAAGAATGTGGAATATTAAATACTGGAGATTCAAGTACGAATGGATTTCATTGGATTTGTTGGTATAAAGATGGAGATGAGAAATTAAGTTTTGATTCTTATGCATTACCACCTCCAGTTGAACTTGTTCAATATTTACACAGTCCTGTTTATTATAATAGTAAAAGAATTCAGTTTGGAGACACTTCTTTTTGCGGACACTTGTGCCTTTATGTATTAAAAAAGCTTGATGAAGGTGTTGATTTTCAAAGTATTGAAAACTCATTATATTGAATTAAAAAAATATAGCATATTTAAAATGAGTATGAATATAGCTGGTAGTAATTCATTATATGGTTACACAACAGATGGATTAAATATCAACATTAATGTTGGCAATACAGCCACTACTGATGTTGATTTGAATTCACATAAATTGATCAATGTAGCTGATCCTACAGATGCACAAGATGCAGCTACAAAGTATTATGTAGATAATAATCAAACTTCTAGCAGTGCATGTCTAAAATTAGATGGAACTAATAGTATGAGTGCTAATATAAATTTGAATTCACATAAATTGATCAATGTAGTTGATCCTACTAATGCACAGGACGCTGCTACAAAAAAATATATTGATTCAACATATGAATTTATTACAAATTATATAGAAAGAATAATTCCTTATCCTCGTAAATATAAAGTTTTGATTGTAGCTGGACAATCAAATACTTATTATGGTAGAGAATGGGGTCATTCTGCTGCAATAACTACTGTAAATTATATGCATAGACGAATAGTACAATTTGCAATGGATAATGGACAAAATGATGTGTTACTTCCTTGTTCTCTTAGACTTGAAGTAAATGAATCAGATAATATGTGTTATGCTGGATATGGTTCAATATTAGCAGGTTTAATAATGCAAGATGCTGATACTTCAAACACATTAAATATAATACATTCAGATGAAAGTTTAATGATACTTCCATGTATGTTAGGTGCAAGAGGTTTTAGTGATGATTATTTTATGCCATATGGTACTGGATTTAGAAATTTAACTCGTAGAATTAGATATATTTTATCACATTATAACGCAGAATTTTGTGGTATGACTTGGGCTCAAGGAGAAAATGATTCTATAGATGGCTGGAATAATAATTATAGACATATTCTAGTAAACTTTATTCAAACCATAAGAGATTATATAGGGTATTCATCTAATCAGTTTTACACGTTAACAAATTCCCAAGCAAAATCAAATACAATTCCATTCCTTACTTTTCAAATGAGGCCTGGATGGGTTTCAGCTAATTCAGCAAGAGCAACACCAGTTCAAAATGCGCTTTCAACTATTGGAGAATATATTCCATACGCTGCAAGCATATCTATTACTAATCTTCCACCTTCTATGAGAATTACAAACGATGACACCGTACATTACGACTCACGTCAACAAATATTTTTAGCTCAACAATTTTATAATGCATTAATTACAGCTAAAAATAATTTATATGCTAATAGTGTTTATTATCCACTTTACATATCAGGAGAAACGCTAATTGTTAGGCAAGTACCAACAGATTTATTTCCAACTAATTATTATGGATCACTTAATTATGATAGTGCTAATCCAACTACAGCAACAAAATATAGTCAGTTGTCTAATAACTATTTTTATAAAAACAAAGATGGATATTATAAATATCGCTTAAAATATAAAATTAATGGTGAATGGAAAAGTATTATATTTAAACAAGCATTCCTTCCAATGATGTCTATGCATTATCAAAATATTGCACAACTCATATCAACTGAAACACCATTCGGTAATACAAACACAGGACAAGGATTTTGCGGATTAAATTTGACAACTACAAAAAGCATGATGAATTTAGGAGCGGTACTTACACTAGATACAGGTGGTGGATATTGGGCACCTGTGTGTACAAATAGCAGTTTTACAGATGGATCTGCTAATGTTTTTCCTGTATATACTAATTACATTGAAAATAGTTCAACTACTTTAGTAACTGCAACTGAACTAGAATTATATGCTATAAGAGACTCTATATAATATTGTTAAAACAATTCTACTACGCATAAGCGCTACTACGCGTAAGTAAATCCTAGCGCATGCGCATTAAAAAAATAAAAAAATTTGAAAATGAGTTAAATAATTTTCTTGTGTATATAAAAAGAATGAATCAAGAAAATAAACGTACAAAAATTGATTATGCTGCTCAAAATGGTCGCCTTGAAGTAATAAAATATTTACATTCTAAAGGATATAAAGGAACAGAATGGGCAATTAATTATGCTGCAGCAAATGGACATCTTGAAGTACTTAAATATTTACATGAATTAGGGTATAAAGGTTCTGAATGTGCAATTGATTATGCTGCTATAAATGATGACCTTGAAATTATTAAATATTTACATGAATTAGGGTATAAAGGAACAGATCAAGCAATTATTAATGCTGCAATTAGGGGTTACCTTGAAGTACTAAAATATTTACATGAAATAAATACTGGATATAAATGTGATAAAATTGCGTTTAATTGCGCTGCAATGAATGGTCATCTTGAAGTAGTAAAATATTTACATGAATTAGGGTATAAAGGTGATGAATTTGCGATTATTAATGCGGCAGAATATGGTCGCCTTGAAGTAATAAAATATTTACGTTCTATTGGATATAGTGAAGTATTTACATGAATTAGGGTTTGGATTCATTTTATAACGCTTTCAGAAACAGCAAGAAAAAGTCATTCATGCAAGAATTTTTCGTAACATTTCATAACAAGAAATAAAAAATTAACACTTATTTTAAAAAAAATCAATTTTTTAAAATAAAAAATTATTTCTTGTTGAAATAATTTATACACAATATGGTTCAATGTTAACCCAATATTAATATTAATTTATGGTTGAAAATTTGGTTGAAAATAAAAAATCCCTCTGAATTGGCAATCTCTTACTACTCATCGATTTTGTACAATGAATACTCTTATGACCAAAAGCCTAATGATTATTATAAGCATAACCCAACTTGGGTTATAAGCATAACCCAACTTTAAAGGAAAGTTTTTCTGCATGTTTTTCTAACCAAGTAATAATGCACTAAAAAGTGGATTGAAAAAAAATAGCAACAAATTTATTGTCCCAAAAAAAAACTATAATCATGCACTGAAAAACAACCTTTCGTCAACAAAAGAATGGCACAAATTTCCATTGATAAAGTGTAAGATAACAGATAGTCAGTATCTAACTTGTTTTGTGTTTTTTTTAAAGGTAACTTAATTACTTTTTTGTAGCAAAATGTTTTATAATTAGATTCATTTTCATGTTGTGAAGAATACAACTTTCTACATCAGATGAGATATATGTTAAAGAAAACATTAAAAATAAGAATAACAAATCATACCGCTCTTCATTACCAGAACCTCCGCCACCTATTATGAATAAGCCCAATGATAAAAGTATAACACAAATATCATATTTTTTTCTTAATGGTTTATAAACTGAAATAGATTCTTGTTTAATTTGATCTGAATAATATCTATCTAGCTATTAGTCTTTTTTATGTATTACTAAGATTTTCCTTTTATTTTAACTATTTGGGTGTCCTATTATATGTGATGTTGTTAAATTGGATACATATATTTATATGATTGACAACATTATATTGTATTAAATAATCCTTTAATCAACTTGATATGAAAATTGAAAATTGATTGAAAGCATGCTGAAATTGTTTAAATTCAGAAATTGAAAGAGTACAAAATTGGTTGAAAAATTAAATTAAGTAACAGGTATGGTTGAGGGATTATTTATAGTTCTAATTATAATTATTTCTTTTGAATAGAGTTGTTATCAGATTCAAAGATTGAAGAAGATAATTTTTCTTCACATTTTATTAATGAACAGAATAAAACCAAGCAAAGTTCACATTGTCAAAGAGTTTCAAGTTTTAATATGACTTTTTTTGGTTTTTACACCACTGAATGTTAATGTGGAGGTCTTTTTTATAAATTTGCTTTTGTATTAAAATAATTGAAAAAGATAGGTATAAAAGAATAGAAATGGATTATTTATAATATTGTGATCCGATAAATGTGTGTAGCATTTTACCTTAAGTAGTTAAACAAAATTCTTTAATATCGTAACTTTTTACAGGATAAAGTTTTAGCTGATTTAAAAAGTAGGTTTTCCAAAATATTATGGCAACTTCTGCGATGGTATAATTAAAAAACTTAAATGTATTTTTGGAACTTTAGTTTGAGTTACTCAAGCATAATTTGAATTTTAAAGTTCATTTTTCATTGTTTTGCTATTTGGTTTTATGAGCTAAATATGTTAATCAATCTTTTTATTCTTGTTTGTAGAAATGCAAAATGTTATTCTCAACGAGCTTGCAGAAATAAAAGATCTTTTAAAATAAGTTATAGAAATTAAGTTTCAGGCTACTGGGGTGAAGTTGCTAGAATCAGTGGACGAAGTGGTTTCACTGGATAATAAACTAAAAGATAAAACTGAGTATACTAATTTGGTATAATCTAATTATCTTAATTTTTAATAAGTTTGTTTAAAATTTGGTTTACTTGTTTAAAATCTAAATGAAAAGTATTTGTAAATGAACTAAAATAACTATATATATATATATATATATATATATATATATATATATATATATATATATATATATATATATATATATATATATATATATATATATATATATATATATATATATATATATATATATATATATATATATATATATATATATATATATATATATATATATATATATATATATATATATATGTATATATATACACATGTATATATATATATATATATATATATATATATATATATATATATATATATATATATAAATATATATATATATATGTATATATATATATATATATATATATATAAATATATATATATATATATATATGTATATATATATATATATATATATATAAATATATATATATATATATATATATATATATATATATATATATATATATATATATACATGTGTATATATATACATGTGTATATATATAAATATATATATATATACATGTGTATATATAAATATATATATATATATATATATATATATATATATATATATATATATATATATATATATATATATGCATGTATATATATATATATATATATATATATATATATATATATATATATATATATATATATATATATATACAGGCCTTGCGATAAAGCGTCGGGCGATGTGAATTTTACGTCGTCCAAGAGCGATTTTGCGTGTAGCTAGGGCTATTTGCGTCGAGCAAAAAATTTTTTGTTTGAGTATATTTAAAGATATTTTTGAGCGGAATTTTAATGAAGTAATTTACGATTATTTTAACATTTAATAAAGTATTTTAAAAACCGCACGCAGTTGAAATAAAAGTTTGAATTAAAAAGAATTGAATATGTTTGAATTAAAAATATTGAATAAAAAAAAGTTTGAATTAAAAAAAGTTTGAATTAAAAATATTGAATATACAAGTAGAAAAAGTTCAGATTAAAAAAAAAAGTTCAAATCTTTTAAGCTAACATTTAGGGTTTCTCATTTCCCGTAAATTTAGCATCCCGGGATTCCCGGTGTGTAACTTATTTATCCCGGGATTTCCCGGGATTTCCCGGCATAATTTTTAATATAATAACAAGCGGTTTCTGAAACAAATTTATCTTAGCACGCTAATCTATATTACTATTTAAAATGAAATATTGTTTTAAAAAACATAAACAATCAATTGATTTGTCACTTAATCGTGAACGAATTTTTCCCATAAATAGACCCGCGGCAGAAAAAGCCCTTTCTGATTCAATTGATGTCGGCTTGATAGTCATTAATGTTGAGTATATTCTTTCTAAACTTTCGCTACGCTTTCCAGTTGCCTCAAAAAGTTTGATTTCTTTTGTGAGGTTTTTTAAATTGCTAATGTTTTCTAGAGCTGCTTTTTCTACTTGTTTGACATTACAAATAGTCGCATCCAATTTTTGTTCAAGCGTCAAAATACTTTTGCCTAATAAATATGGAGCAACAGGTTGAGGTATTGACGGGTCAGAAACCATGCTTTCATTATCACGACTCACTTCAACTATTTCATTATTTGATGAACTAAGGCTAGCATCCTCTATGTACAACCTGGTATAAATTTTTTTTGCTGTTGCTTTTAATGCATGTTTGGGCGGTAAGAGTAGTTTGGAGTTGATATTTGATTCCTGATTATAACTAATTGGGTTGTTTAAAAATTTTAGTAATCCAATTAAATTGGCATTTCTGCGTTCTTCAATTCTCTGCTGCACAGATTAAAGCAGTTTATTAGCTATAAAATTTTTTTTCTCCGTCAAATCGTCTAAGATGAATATCATTACACCTTCTGCGTCAAGTAGAGTAGCATTACTTCTACCAAGTCTTTCTATTCCAACTTTTATTGGTTGCAGAGAAAATGTTATGTCGTTCATAATCGCATATTCATCTTCGGAGGTATTCAGAACTTCTTTTAAATCGATCATTGCTTTTAGTATACATGTTTTTACTTTAAGGAATCTTTCTAGCATTGCAACAAGACTATTCCACCTCGTTTTGACATCTAATATCAGCTTAAGCTCTTTATTAAACATAGATTTTACGTACATTTGTAAAACTTCATTTTTAAGAGGTGATTTACGGAACATTCGAACCACTTTTCGAACCTTCTGAATTGTTAAGGCTATATTTACGCTATTTTGTAAATCATCAATAAACGTAACGCCTGTTGAGCTGTTTGACTCATCATTACAGTCAAATACATCATCAAACTCGTCGTAATCACTCAAATTTTCATCGGAATCTTGAAACTGCGATTCAAATTCAATATATTTTGCTGAAGAGTCTGACTTTTTGTAAAGAACATCACATACTGCCAAATGAAGTCCGTGGGCATAACACAGCTGATGTTCAATACCACTTAGCCGTCCAAATTTTTTCATTACGGATGCTCCGTCAGTGACACTAGCTATGATGTGCTTTTTAATTGATAAACTGAAATCTGACAGTTTATTTTCAACTAGATCAACAATTTTTTCTGCAGGAAGTGATCCAGCTATCGGAGTCATTCCCAGGTTCCAAAACTTTGTTGATAAGTGTAAATTTACATTTAAATAACGTCGATTTTTTAAAGACGTATATTCGTCTAACGATAAAGAAAATCGCGACCCGCTAGAAATTTCTTTTGTTATCTCTAAAACCACAGTTTGTCTAGCTAATTCATATTGTTTTTTTATCATACCCATAACATGGGATGGATTTTTTGGTAATAACATGCCTTTTTCAGACAATGATTTTCTAATGAATTCACTTTTTGTTATGGCATTTATTGAGAAGCCATCCACCGTTGCTAGCTTTGACACAATTTACTCGATAGTCTGCTGTTTAACAAACAATGTTATTTTCTTTTGAACAATTTTATTTTCCGAACCAGTATCTTCAAGTAGACGCTTCATATTTAGATCCAAATCTTTATGTGTGTTTTTTAAATGACGTAGGAGCCCACTGGTCGAAAATCCTTTGCACATTATCTTTACATTGCACTTTTTGCAAATTGCAGATTCGCCAGATTTTTCTTTACAAAAATACTGCCATGCTTTGGATCCATTTACAATTGACATAGTATAACTAAATTGAATCGCAGAACAACTAAAAGTAAAGTTACAAATATTTCTTACATATGTATGTTATCTTACGTATGACTTTTATGTGTTTGTTTGCCGTTTTTTAAATACAAAAATTATTAAATATTTCAATAATTTGATACAGAAAAAGTTTAACTTTTCAATAATTTAGAAGTTTAAAAATTAAACTTACTGTTTTCGTCGCAAGAAATCTTTTTTATTTTTTACTCATATTTTATAATAATGAGAAAAAAGAAAACATTGCATTGCAATGCATTTCTTTTTAGTTTAAGATAGTTTCAATAGCATTTCTTGTTGTGCTAGGTTTTAATATAAGGTATGAACACATAAAACACAACTAAATGCAATAATATTTTTCTTATTTTTGGTCGAATTAGTTCAAAGTTATCATATGTAAAATTATTTTAAAAAAAATTATATTCCGGGATATAAGAGTGATATCCCGGGAAATCCCGCTGCCACTTTTATCCCCGGGATCCCGGGAAAACGGGATCCCGGGATCCCGTTTGAGAAACCCTACTAACATTTTAATAAAATTATTCAGCAATAGCAAAGTTGTCGATAAAGTTAAACAAAAATACTTTCTTTTAGTTTTAGATTTTTAACTTAAATAATTATTTTACGGGGGTTTGTTAGGTTTTAAAATTATTCCATAGATTTAAAAATATTTATTAACTGTTAGACGTATTTAAAGTATGTAAGAGTAATTTCGAGGAAACATTTTAAAAATTGGTGAGCGCAAATAAAATAAAAAAGGATTAATATTAAAACGTATTCTACTTGATTCAATAAAAAAAGTACAGTTATTAAAATTTTTGTAACTCAAAAAAATTACTTAAATAATAACGATCGCTTTTATGTTAAAAGTTACCGAAACTCATGAAAGCGTGCTCAAGAACAGCTACAGAAAAATAGAACGTCAATAGTTTTTCGAATAATTTTTAATAATAATTTTTTCGCTGAAATATTTCTTTTATACCAATAAGATTTTTATTCTAACATTTTATTTTATTTTACTAGAAATAAAATTCCTTGTTAACATTAAAAATCTATTCAAAACGTTCGTTTAAGTTTTTTATTAATACGAGTGATTGTGCTTATCAACCGCTTTATGAAAATAAATAAAAATAAATAAATAAATATTATATAAAATCGCTTGTAAAAATATTAGCTATTGCACAGTTTTTAATCGTACAATATTAAAATTTCCAGTTTATTACTCGCTGACTTTTTAAAAAGAAAAAATAATTATTTAAAAAACTTTAAATTACATATTTAAGAAAAAAAAAATCAAATATTTTATAATCTATTTTAAACTTAAGTTATAATGTTTTTTATTCATTTAGTATAGACAAAACGTGACAAACGTCGAGAAAATAAACAAATGTTTTTACATTTTAAAAAACGAAACATTCCAAAACATTTTTAAATAATAACATTTCTACATAAACGATTTAAAGTAGTTTTGCGGTAATTAAGTAAATTGGTGCAGTTAATGTCGATAAATATGAAAAGCAAATAAAAAGAATTTAACGACGTCAAAAATCACGTCGTGCTTATGCGTCGCGCAGTTATTATTCATCGCAAGGCCTGTATATATATATATATATACACATGTATACATATATATATACACATGTATATATATATACACATGTATATATATATATATATATATATATATATATATATATATATATATATACATGTGTATATATATACATGTGTATATATATATATATATATATATATATATATATATATATATATATATACATATATATATATATATATATATATATATATATATATATATATATATATATATATATATATATATATATATATATATATATATATATATACATGTATATATATGTATATACAGTTTTGGACAAAACATTTGGAACCAACATAGAACAATGCTAAAAAGTGTTCCTAATTTTATGTCTTAAAAATGAAACAAACTATACTACCACAGCAAACAGTTCAGGAGTCTGGAGTCATAGCATGCCATGATATGAGCAATCAGCTGACAGGTGACAGCACACAGGCAGAATTTCGTTGACAAGTGCCATTTTGCAGCATACAAAACAAGTGCAACTTTTGTGGTTTGTTTCATTTTCTCAAGTCTGGTCCGTGTCAACGTCACGGAAGTTTTTTAATAATTAAAGGAAGTATCCAGAAGTTTCCAGAAGCATGCAGAAGCTTCCAGAAGTTTCCAGAAGTTTCCAGAAGAAGCATTAGGAAGCATCTGGAAGCATCCAAAAGTATCCAGAAACATTCAAAAGCATTCAGACGCATCCAGAAGCTTCCAGAAGTTTTGAAAAGAAGCATCTAGAATCTTCCAGAACAGGTTTACACAGGTTCATTTTACTATATAAGAGACATGTAATTCAGTCAGTATATGGAAGTCAATCAGTCAGTATTATCAAGACAGTTTATTGAAGTGAGTTTTATCAAAGTCTTTTATCGAAGAACATCAATACCAGAAGTGAAATACAACAAGTGTTTCATTACATCAATACATTCCACATCCAACCAAGACGTTATGTTCCACAGAGCCATATTTTATCATCACAAGGTAAATGTAACACAGTAAGCCTTGAGAAGTGTGGTTATTTATTTTTATTATTTTTATGACTTCAAGTGCAAAAATGGTTCCCAACAGTCTTGGATTGGAACTAAGAGAGAAAATTAATTGTGATTACTTAAGTGGAATGTCACAAAAAAGTATTTCTGATAAATATTGCGTGAAAAAATAGATCGTATCAAGAAAATGTTCCAAATAATGTTCTACAGGGAAGTTATCAGCAGATAACAATGGTGGAAGACCTCGTTCCACCACTTCTAGAGAGAATTCTATGATTGTCAGATCTGTCAAGAAGGATCCCTGGATATCATTAGTTGAGATACAAAAGCAGTTAGAGCTGCCTGTACGTCAAGCGTCCGGAAAACACCTTGATTTACGTTACTGCCATAAGACCGGGAAGCATGGTGGAGGCAATGTAATGGTCTGGAGGTGTTTTCTGCTAACGGTCTAGGTCCAATACATCGAATCGATGGAATAATGGAACGTTTCATGTATAAAAATATCCTGAAAGATGTTATGTTACCTCATGCTGAATGGAATATACCAATAAAATAGGTTTTTCAGCAAGACAACGATCCCAAACACACTGCAAAAGTAGTCAAGCAGTGGTTTCAAGACAACCATCTATTGGTGATGGATTGGACGCCTCAATCTCCGGATCTCAACCCTATCAATACCAGTGGGAGATTGTTAACCGCAGAGTTAATCATGAATGTGTTTGTAATACACAGTGTCACGAAATGGTCATCAACCTTAACCTCATGTCCCGAGAAAACCCTTTGGTGGGATGATAGCCCACATATAGTAGATCACTTAGATATAAATTTGGAAATCGAACTATGACGTCCGAGAGAGATATTTTAGTTTTTATTTTGTTCAATTCTGGCATATCAAAATTTAAACGAGATGATAGGAATTTGGCATTTTTTCAGTATTTATAGAGCAAAAAGTTAATTTTTCCATATATTTCTATAAGTCATATAAACAAAAACATATTTTACAATAAAATTGATCCTTTTTATTCTAAAATGAATGTTTGCTGTTGAAATCAATCACACAATTCAGAAGCTTTGATTCAGATTCTGGATGGTTTCTTGCCCGTTTGTAACGCTGCCAATGGGAACTGAAGTCGTGATGAACAGATTCTGTAGCTTGCACTGAGAAAATGCTAAGACTAGAATTGTGTCTAAGGATAAAATCCTTCAGGTGGAAAAACACCGCATGTGCTTTGGGAGTGACTGAAGTATTTGGCAACTTCAGGTACGACTCCTGAAACTGTAAAATTTTTTGTTCAAAATGGGGGCTCAAGTGATTTCCAAAGCAAGCATTCACCAATGAGTCAAAATGTCTCAATGTTTCAACAAATGGCACAGCAAGAAAAAATGAGCTTTGCTCAGCTAAACTTTGAAGGCGATCAGTGTTTTTCAAGAGCTTGCGGCAGTCATTCCCTGCAAATTGGCCACCATGAAAAGACTGCTCTTGAATATGAAGGGCTGCTGGCCATTCATTTGCTGCGGGCCAAATCTGGCATAAACTTTTGTAGAGATGGTTAACGACTCCAAGAAGCAGATGAAGCTCCATGGGAGGAATGATGTCCAAAATCAGTGTGTCATCTGGCAGAGTCATTATGGGTTCATGGATGACGTTTTTGAAGTCTTTTGCTCTCCTTGCATTGGCACCACTGCTTTGAAACTGCAGAAAGTTCTCTCGAATTGAACCAAGTGTTTTGAAACTTCCAGAGCAACTCAAATCTTTTGATTCTGCATCACACCATGAACAAGGATGTGCACTTGTATGGGACTGAAGACCACAAACAAGATTGGCGACTTTCATGTCACAAGAGATTATGTAGGAATGTTTGTGAAGTTGAAGAGAAGAAATTATGCTTTTCAAGTTGTCATAACTCTCTGGCAGATCTTCTGAAATTGCCATCAGAAGTTGCCGTTTGACTCCTGTGGCTTTAAGCCCTCGTTTTGGTGGTGGAGAATTTGAATCTGTGTTTCTGGCAATGATTCTAAGAGATACTTTCAAAAACCCACCACCTCCATCAATGCCAATCTTCATCAGCGGATCTCCTGAAACATTCCTTACTTTGAAAACGTGATTTGCAAGACTTCCTACATCTGGGAAAAAAACAAGCAGTCGTGAAGGGTGCTGGTCATCATTCTTTGTAGAATCTCGTATGGCCTTGGTCTCAAAATGCTCAGAAAGAGGTTTCCCAAAACTGTCGAATTTTTCTCTGAAATTTTTTTCTACAATCCGGAGAGGTGTAGCTTGGTTCAAAGATGATGCCAATTTGGACATGCCACGATTTGACAATCTAGTTCCAATTTGGACTCCAACCATGTCTTGTGCCGTGAGCTTGGGCACAGCAGGAAACAATTCTCTTGCACTTGATGGTTCTAAAGAACATTTAATGGCCGAGGTTAAAATTTTCTACATTTACATTTTAAAAGAAATTTATAAGTGATTTATGCTTAAATCTATATTGCTTTACCTGGAACAACGGAAAAACGATTTCCTACAAGTGGTTGACTTAGCCGAACAGTGCCATGAGGTGATGGAGTTTTATTAGCAATTGTTAATGATGCTACCCTCTCTGCCGCAATGCGATCCCTCGAAGCAACTTCCACTAAATTTTGCCTTAATGTTCCTGTTGTGCAATTGTGAGGCAATCCGCGACCAATCACAGAGAAGCAATCAGTGCACCTTTTTTCAATGCTTGAATTTTCTTTGGGTTTCGGTGGTTCCAAAGGATGACGCTGATTCATATTTGTCCTTGCAGTTTGACAAATCAAACAATTACAAGGAATATTTGTTGCAGCACGCTGAACTGAGATGGTGCTAAAATCAAAGAGCCTTGGGATAGGTGCATCCTCCCCTTCTTCTCGTCTGCGAATAGCCACACGACATCTTTCACAAATTCCACAAGGGATTTGAAAGTTTGAAAAACCAAGCTCATTTTTGAGGACTGTGCGAATTTTCTCCACTAAAAAACTTGTGATTTTTGATTTGCCTTCTTCAAACATAGGAAACAAACACATTTTCGGTTTTCTTCACGAGTTTTAGCTTTGTTAGGCATTTTATCAAACTTTCAATGTGTCTTATTTGAAAAAAACTGAATGTGCACCTATTTCCTGGAATTATCAAAATTGAAAAACAAACAAAAAATAATAATGATTTCAAAAATCTGCTCCAATTAATTATATAATGTCTCAAATAGTACTCTAAGCAACGTAACAACAAAAATGCTGTAAAAATGCCAAATTCCTATCTCATTTAAATTTTGATATGCCAGAATTGAAGAAAATAAAAGCTAAAATATCTCTCTCGGACGTCATAGTACGATTTCCAAATTTATATCTAACTGATCTACTATATGTGGGCTATTATCCCACCAAAGGGTTTTTTCGGGACATGAGGTTAAGGTTGATGGCCATTTTGTGACACTGTGAATAAGGATGAACTGTTTGAACAAATCCAAAAGGCTTACGCAGCGATTCCACAAAGTTTCATTAATCACCTGATCAAATCTATGCCTTAAAGATGCAAGTCTGTGATCGACAACAAAGGATTCACCACAAAATATTGATAGCAAAATACAGCTTGGTCAACATTTTGTGGAGTTGCACTTGTTTTGTCCAGAAGGAAATCAACTTTTTTTAATACTTTTGATTAATTTATTAATTTTCGTGTACAAATAATGAACTTTGTGATGAATAAAATTTAAAAAACGTTGTCTCTAAACAGTTACATAGTTATTTCTCTAAATTGAAAAAATGCAGCACTTTTATACAAAGAAACTAAATTAACATCATTTGGTTGCACTGGTTTTGTCCGATACTGTATGTATATATATATATATATATATATATATATATATATATATATATATATATATATATATATATATATATATATATATATATATATATATATATATATATATATATATATATATATATATATATATATATATATATATAATATATATATGTATATATATATATATATATATATATATATATATATATATATATATATATATATATATATATATATATATATATATATATATATATATATATATATATATAATATTTCAAAATAGATTCAGAATTCTACATGTCTTTTAAAGTCATTTAAATGTCATTAATGTTTATATTTTAGATATCGGCGACGTGGAAGAAAATGTTGACGGCATTGAAGAAATATAGTTTCTTATGTATATTTTTGTGAAATAAAAATTAAGTAATGTTAGTTAAAATGTTTCTTTACTTATTTAATTTAATCCTTTTTTATGACTAATTTAACCGCTTTAACACCTTTGTATCAAACAAGTCCCAGCAAACAAAAAGATATCTAAAATGCATCTAATATGCATCTAAAAACTGGTCTAAAAGACGTCTAAATTCACGTCGTGAACGGGACATAAATAGATGTCTATCTTATAGATGTCTTTTAGATGTATTTTATTCGACACAAATAAATGCCTTAGATGCATAAAAGATGTGAAATATACATTTAAAGATGTATATTAGATGCATAAAAGAGCTATTATTAGCTTAAAAAATTATTTATTATCTATCTTTTTTAAACGCGCCTCAGACATCTATTTAAGCGACGTATTTTATACATCTAATATGCATCATTAAGATGTATATTTCACATCTTTTATGCATCTAAGGCATTTATTTGTGTCGAATAAAATGCATCTAAAAGACGTCTATAAGATAGACGTCTATTTATGTCCCGTTCTAGAACTGAGTTTAGACATCTTTTAGACCAGTTTTTAGATGCATATTAGATGTATTTTAGATATCTTTTTGTTTGCTGGAAAAAACTTTTTATGTTTTTATTTAAATTATTTAATATTTATTGTAATTGAAAGTTTCTATATTGAATTAGTTTTCAATTTAAAAGAATAACGATGACGTATTAAACCCTTTATTTTAACAAAGCAGCAAAAGCCACCAGCTGTAATAATTACTTTATTTTAACGAACTATTTGTTACACGAACGGAATAAATCCTTAATTTTAATAGACTAATATCGACGAACTTTAATCCGTTAAAATTTAAATCCGTTAACATAACAGAAAATCCGTTAGTGCAATAGCGACAGATGCAGCTCGTTGTATATAACGGACTTTTTCTTTGAATGCAATATTTGCTAAGTATCGATTATAGCAAGCTAAGTATCGATAATAGTATCGAGATAGTAACAAAGTTAAAAAACATGCTTAAAGAAGATACACTTTGGAAGTTTGTTTTTTAAGTTACGTTCTGAATGTCTTTTAAACGTTTTTTAAACGTCTTGTAAAAGTTCTTTACGTAAGAATGTTTAAAAGACGTTAAAAAGACATTTAAAATACATTTAGAACGTAACTTTTAAAAACAAATGACCGCTGGGTAGTAACAAATTTAAAAAACATGCTTTTTTTTAACTTTGTTACTACCTAGCGGGCATTTGTTACTCGAAGAGAAAAGAGCTTCATCTTTTCTCTTTGAGTAACTTCCAACTCTAATAGTGGTTGGTTGCTTTCTTGATATAAACGAAGATATTTTCTAAAAAAATCTTTTTTAAGCATGTTTTTTAATTTGTTTACTATTTTCTTTAAGAATTTTAATTAAACCCCTTGCACCTTTTTGATGAAACGCCGATGAATCCTTCAGATCAAACTTTATATTTAGAAATTTAAAAACTCAGTCATGTGTGTCTTTATAAGTGCAGAACTAAAAAACAATTCAAACAAAAATTTTGTAACAGTAATAATTTTCGGACATCGATACAATATTATGTTTTAAAGTCCATCATTATAGTTTTTCCCATTATTGTCTCTCCATGTCTCATTCATTCGTGTCTCTCCATGTTTCATACACTTTTTTAAGAAGAAATTGAAGCCACCTACAAACTTAGATGGAGTAATAAACCTTAAAGTATTTTAAAATGTGAGTTTGTGATTAGAAAAAGTAATAATAGGCCATAAAAAATATGATTTAACAAGAATAATGGTGTTGTTGCTAGGACTGTTGCTAATGATATTTTTTTAGACTAACTTATCTTATTTTACTACCTTTTATACTATGTAACCTTTTTATACAATAAATTTTTACTATCTTTATACTATCCAAAACATGTTAATTATAAAAATGAAGCATCCGGGTTCAGAAATCACTTTAAGAGTCTTGACTAATCAGTTCCAATTTTAGTTTATATTTGATTAGGATAAACAATGTTGATTAGGATACACAAATATATTTACAAACAGAATGCTGTTACTATTTTTTTCAACATTTTAAAAAGAAGATTGATGTACGTGGTACTATCGTGAACTATGAATTTATTGTATACACGTTCTCAACCATTATTTATAAAATTAAATATACTGAAAATTACCAATGAATCTTCTAACTTTTTTTTTTAAAATTGATAAAAGTAATAAAGGTTTCAACAAGTATTTAATTTACATATACGCTTAAACTTAAAAACTTCATGTAACTTACCAACAATAATTATAGAAACATTCTTCATTTTTATTTTAAAAAGTTGTATCATAATTTAACTTTTTAATTTTAGATTTAGTTAGATATAGAAATAGTTCTCTATATAAATATACGCATTATAAAGAATAACTCATTTAGTTATGCTTTTTTATTTAAACCTCTGACGTATTGGTTTTGTGTTTTACTTTTTATAATCTCATTCAATCTCTTGTGGTTGTATCTTTTCATTAATAGTTAAACTTTCAGTGCATTTAAAGTATTAAAATATTCACAATCTTACAAGTATTCATAAAATACACACTATTCACAAAGTACCTTCTTTACTTTTGGAGGCAGATAACTACGCTCTTTATAAAGTTAAGTCTGTTTTTTCCGCATCTTAGTGTATGGCGTCAGCGAGGCAAATAGGTGGAGAAGGATATACTACAATATATTTAAAGGCCAAAAATTGAACATAAAAAATTAGTAGTGAAGATACTTGGGCTTGGGTTTGAGGCAGTTGCTGAGAATTCCGCTATATCTAAATTTTTTATATAAACAGTTACTCTATTTTCATTATCAAAACGGTGCAAAAAAGTTGAGTTATTTTATTTGAATAAAATTAATTATTAACTTTTTTGATATCGACTGTATAACTGCTTGACTTAGGATGGTTAGGAAGCATAAAATCGAGGCAATATAGAAACATTCCAGCAAACATTTACATACGGGTACCCTGTGGGGTAACGTTCAGTTAATATTGTATAAATATTCGTAAAATGTCGGTTAAATATCTGTTTGCTGATAAATAATACAAATTTATTTTTTGTCCAACATACATTTAGTCAACGTTCATCTTTTGTTTGTTACTAATTACTTATAAATTACAATTAATTTTATAATTGATTAATGGCATCCATTATCTTACGAAATTAGTTTCAAACTGTTCCGGAAAAAAAAAGAACAAGTTCTGAATTACTGACGTTTTTTACAACATTACATGGTAAGTTGATATTTATAAATTAATAAGATCATCTGGTAACTATATTTATTGAAGTTTTTGCGCCATAAACTTGTTTAATCAGTTTTTATCAATTTGAGTTTTTACATTTTTTATCACAATTTGACAAGTCAAGCTCATAGCATTTTATGAATTAACAAAATTTTGTTTGACAACATCTTGGTAAATCACTACGGTTTATTTAAACAAAACAAAAAACAGGTTTTTTGGTGAGAATAACATAAATCTTAAAATCGCAACAACAAAAATGAAGTAGCATGTTTTTTCACAAATATAGTAATAATGACAATTATAACAATAATATTAATAATAATAATAAAAATGCGCACAATCGTTACAGATAAAAAACCTTCCATTCTTTGCAATGACTTAAGTATATAGTTAATGATTTGTAAGATTCTAATAGCGCCGATTATTCAAAAATACCTTTAAAAGCTCAAAAAATCTAGAAAAATTAAACTTTAAAAGAGTGTAATGCGTATAAATAGTCATCCAAAATAAAATATTAAAATATTTTATTAAGAAAACAATATTTTAGAAACAATTTAAAACCGTGTATTAAAATTTGTTTATGAGGGTCATAATGGGATGGGCTAATGTGGTTTTTAATTTTCCATATAATAATTTTAAATAACGTTCATGGGTCAGCTAGGTTGGCATTATTCATAATAATCAGGTGCAGAAAAATTTTGTTAATGTAAACAAACCTAAACTTATATCTAAAACTATAACTTGCTCTCCAATTTCCGAACAACTTCCTTTCTTAAAACAACATCGCCATAAGTTGTTTTTTTTCTGAAAACAACATTCTTTTATTTTCTAATAACGACCATTATATTTATATATAAATTTATGATTATATATTTGTATTTGAAATATTGTAAAAAAAAAAAAAAAAAAAAAAAAAAAACATCGCCGTAAGTTTTTTTTTTTTTCTTAAAACAACATCGCTATAAGTTTTTTTTTTTTTCTTAAAACAACATCGCCATAAGTTTTTTTTTTCTACTATTAAAACAAAATCAAAATTCATTGACAACCTTTATAGTTTACAATAATTTTTTTATTTTTTAAGATTTATGGTTATATAAAAATTTAAATTGCTTTAATTTATCATTTAAAATAACTTTAAATGGTCATAACTTTTAGGCGACAATTTTTTTGAGATGAAATTTGATATGACTTTACCCAATGGTAGAGAAAGACCTTTGTGAAAAATACCTTGACTCTCTGTATTTAGATTTTCAGAACTTATGATACTAGGTTTTTGATTTTCTTATTTTAACTATATTAAAAAGTTTTATCATATCAAAAAATTTTAACAAATTTTTTTGAACTTGATGAATTTGAAAAAAAATTGCGTCTAATAACTGAAACTATTAGATTTATCATTTGCTTGTTTGTTCATTTACCTTTCACTTATTTGTTCCTTTTTTTTATTATTAATGTAAAAACGAAGAAAAGATGTTGCTAGTTGTTAATTATAGCAATTATAACTTATCACAAGCTTTTTCATGTGACAGATGATGTAATAACGTGTTTTGAGGCGTAATCTAAATAGATAATATAAATACAGATAAAACAAATGCAGCAGTAAATTTTATTAATGCATATCATAAGTTTTGTTTGTGGCAATCATTTCCAGTAATTCCAATAAGTAGTTCCAAATATTGGAAGGTACATGTTGATTTTGTTATACATTTACTTTTCAAAAAAGGAAGAACTTTAGGTCAATAAATACTGCTGAAGAGATGAATTTTTTCTAAAAAATAAAAAAGAATATATAACTTTATTAAAACTAAGTTTAGAACAAAATTATTTAGCGGTTATCACAGTATCACTGACCTTCAAAATAGAAAAAAGTTACTGAGACAGGTTTTTAGGGATACATAGAGACTTCATGGTGCTTGGGAGTAGATAATTTTTTGATAACCCATTTCCTCATAATTCATCACAGGAATCAAGAAACAAATGTTGTTGATATTATAAAACGTTTACATAGAGAACATTCATCAAAGTTGTCAACCAACCTAAAAGCAGAATAAAAAACTAATTAAACCTCGAAGAAATTGAGAAATAGTGACAAATATGCAAGCAAAAATTTGAAATATTTCTAATATTTAAAAAACAACAACGTCATTTTGTCTTCTTTGGACAAAAAAATATTATTATCAATAAATCAAAAACTTTTTTGGTTAAGGATCTCTTGGGGTAATTTAGGTATAAAAAGTAACTATTTGCAACTTTTAAGTTACGCTATGTTATTTCCTTTGTGGTCTTCTAGAATATTTTTGTCTAAGATTTGAAGTCATAGGCTTATTAGTAAAAACATTTAAACCGTTAGTTGTCGTATATTTTTGTTTAACTGTTCTTCTTTTAATATTTCTCGTACGTCATCAGCTGTAAGAACGTCTCTACAATTTCCACCTTTATCTTTTTGTCTTGTAAATTTTTTAAGCTGTACACACATGATCATGTTGATCAGGTGATGTACGCACATATTTTTTTTTTTTTTGAACATGTTTATTTTACAACTACAAAGTATTTGCAATTGGCCAATCACCGATTGGTGAATAAAAATATAGAAATATAAATATCGTAAACATAAAGTCCAAAATAAATAAGGGATAAATCTAAAATATTGTTACATTCAACTTTGAGACATGATAAAAATAAATACAAAGTACACAATAGAATAACGTGTACGTAAAAATTACCCAAGAAATAAACCTTCTATATTATTTCAATTAAAATAATATTATATATATATATATATATATATATATATATATATATATATATATATATATATATATATATATATATATATATATATATATATATATATATATATAAAAGTATGATAAAAACAAGATTTGTATAAGATTGAAGAAAATAATTATTTGTTTGTAGTTATAGAAAGTTATTGTTCAGGTTGATCAGGTGATATACGCACATGTTCAGGTTGATCAGGTGATGTACGCACATGTTCAGGTTGATCAGGTGGTGTACGCACATATTCAGGTTGATCAAGTGATGTACGCACATGCTCAGGTTGATCAGGTGGTGTACGCACATATTCAGGTTGATCAAGTGATGTACGCATATGTTCAGGTTGATCAGGTGATGGTATGGTTATGATTGCATCCATTAGCTTTCTTATTAGTTACATTCTAGTTGATAAGACTAATGAATTTAAACAACCTGAGTTTGATAGAGGTTTTCATGACGTATATTAATTAATTAATTTTCTAAGGTTTAAAAGTTTAAAGTTCAGCTGTAAGGGATAAGTTATAAATCAAGAGACTTCCAGGTCTATCAAATAATTTCACTTTCTACATGTGTATGTTTTCCTGGCACTTTTAGGAATAAGTACTTTACCCTAAGTAGAGTAAGTACCTAGGCCAGTTTTGTCTAAAATCATTATTCTTTTCAGATGGTCATTCAAACTGTCTTTATCCAGAATGTTTTGATAAATTTAAAAAAATACATCCACCACATATCTAGATAGTTCTTCCGCCCTTACTTTAATGAATAACTTAGGCTTTCGCCCCTTAATTTCTACTTTCCATCTTCTTTTAAAGTTTATAAAGCAGTCATTACAGGGTGTGTCATTTTTAAATAGTATTTTCCTACCCAATAACTGCACATAACTGTGCGCCGTATATTGAAAATCTTTACAGTCTAGTGGATATCCACTAGATATCTGCTGTAAAAATCAAGACATCTACTATGTGTTTTACTTTTTCTCTTGTCGATACAGTTCCTCAAACTATTGTTTCAAAATTTGTAGATTCCTTTGTAGATTATTAATTACTACCATATTTAACAGATTTTTTTTCATATATGTGCGTTTATTTTAAAATTTACGGTATTTATACCCACGCTACCCTAAACTTTTCAATAATTAATACAAAACAGATAATATATTTAAGCGGTCCAAATTAATAAAAAATTAAAGTTTTTATATGTAATGCATACATACCAAAACTAGATAAAAAAAATATCTCAACGGAGTAGCAATGTTTATATGTTATTTATAATTTTAGAGGGTTTTTTTATATGTTATGGTTTTTTATATGTTATAACAAGTACATGTGCAAAACATATATGACAAAAGTGACGATAAAAAATTTGAAATTGTTAAACACCACACATTGCAAATATTTAGAATTTTAATAATCTAAACTCTTTGTAAAACTTACATGATTTTTTTTTTTAGATATGTTAAATGCTAATTATGCTTTACATTGCAAATATCAATTAATATTTTACACTGATAAGTTATAAGAAAGCAAATATTTATTAAGCTCTTAGTCTCAGGTCATTAGTCCGAACAAGCGTTTATATGTGTTTATCGTAAGTTTTGAGAAACAAAAAAAATTAGTTTATTTAAATTAAATTACTCTTTACTACGACAAACATTTCTTGGTTTTACACATATGTAACAAAATAAATTAGTTTCTTTAATAAAAAAAAAATCTTGAAATTAAAATTTAATAAAACTGGTACCTTTTTTACTAAGCTCACTTTTTGAAAAAATAAATCATATACACCGCATAACCATGCATGCTGTATTTTTTTTAATACGTTCAATCCACATATATTTAATACTTTCAACCCACATATATATATATATATATATATATATATATATATATATATATATATATATATATATATATATATATATATATATATATATATATATATATATATATATATATATATATATATATATATATATATATATATATATATATATATATATATCCCTAAGTTCTTAACTATTGCCTTTTAACCAAAATTATGTCAAATAAAAAAAAGTTGACACAAAAATTAAACCTGATAACCGTCAACTCATTAACATATCAACAGTTAATTAAGTTTGAAATTTAAATAACTCTATATGTTTGAGTACTGCTATTCTTTATTTCTGGCAAAATAGTATGATCGTTAAAAAAAAGAAAACTTTATATAATTACGTTTGCAAAACTTTTATGATGAAAACCACACCTTTTTAAATTTTTTAGATTTAGTTAGATTTTTTGGATTTTGTACTCCAATATATTTATTAGCTATTTCAATAAACAAGTAGATGAAAAAATTACTGCAAAATCATAATTTATCCATAAAGTTTATAAGATTTTTTTTATTAATAATCTAATATATATTTATTACTTAGCGGTTAAAAATAATAAAATTAATTATAATAATAATAAGCCCCCTGAATATACTATTATTAAATAATGATAATAAAACTTATTGCTAACTTTAAATTCTAGTCTTTGTTTATACTTTAATGTTCTCAAGTGTTGCATATTTTAAATACTTTATTGCAATTTACGTATTCAGTTGATATTTTATATATATATATATATATATATATATATATATATATATATATATATATATATATATATATATATATATATATATATATATATATATATATATATATATATATATATAATAATTTTATTCCTAATGTTTTTTAGATAATATATCTATTTTTTCAGCAACGAATATAAGAATATTAGGTTTTATGTTATAAAGTTTTGAGTATTTATTGAATATTAGCTCCCACGATTTCTTCCACGATTTCTGCAAAAATTTTCGATTTTTGAAGGTTGTCGTTTGATTTTGGTGCATTTTGATGAATAGATGAAATTATATGCACTTTTTTAAAAGTTTTTTTTACTACACTTGCCAGTTTTTTAAAATTTTTAGGTTTATCTTAAAGTTTTTTTATTTTACCGAAAAGAATTGCATTTAAATGTAGTATATATATTAATATAGTATATATATTAATATAGTAT
>NC_061158.1:12539591-12549700 GCF_022113875.1 Hydra vulgaris | reverse complement strand
AAACACCAATTCAAATGAGAAACAAATACTTCAACCATTGGAGTAATTATTTTTTGCTTGTTTCTTTAATTCACGCTTTTTTATGTTGTTAGTAATGTTTTGATTAGCAATTTTTATATTTGTTAATGCGGTATATGATTTATTACTACTCTTAACTAGATAATTTGCGTTTGAATTTCAGTGAATTTATTAAAATACTATTTAATATTGAAATACATCAAAAAAATCTCATCAAATCAATTTTTATTCAATACAGCTTGTCTGCCTCTCCTTTTTAGCTTTTTACCTAGCATCATAGCTTATAATTTATAGCATATACTTATAATTTGCAAGTTACAGCTATGTACATTCCAATTTTAGAATCGATATTTAAAATACGTTTTCATCGGACGCTTGCGACAATCCGACTTTGCGTACGATGGCATTAAACTTTGTAATTAGATACGCAATCGACTGCAATTTAGTGTTAAGCATTAACAGTAAATTGTAGTTCACAAAGAAACAAGAAAGAGTTATAACTTATAAAGCTACCTACAAGTCTGTTGGATAGCCTACTTTAGTTCCAAAAAAATTTACATGGACTTCTAAATCTGGTATCTACAGGAAATTCAGCGTAATATAAAGGTTTGCAATAATAACATTATCATTTGTAGAAAATACCTTTTTTTTTTTTTGTATAAGCATATGTTGTTTAAAAAAAGATATGAATATGTAAACTTCTTCCTGAACATTAAGTTACTTCAAAATACAGATTTTTTCGGACATTTCCATTATTTTTGGAAATCTCAAACGTGCATAAAAACCATTTAATGAAGTTATTGTATCGCAAACAAAGATTTTTATGCCTAAATGTAAATCTATATTATGCAATAAAAAAAGTTTTCTTCAACCAAATAATTTTTGGGTAAATATTTTGGCGAAAAAGATATAATTACGTGGTTATAGTTTATTTACTTGATAAACATTGTATCAATCTTAAAAAGATTACATAAGCCTCTATATAAAGTTTAGACCCATGGCTCATTTAAAAAAGAAAACTATCTTTACTTTTAAGAACTCTGTTATTTTACGTACTATTTACATTTTATGTAGATTTTTTGTAATCAACAAAAACTCCCTTCGAATAATTATGTACAAAAGTATATAAAAAGCAAAATAACGATATATTTACACTAAACGCTATTAAATTATAATAGCGTTTATAAATTAGCTATTAACAACTTCATTAAAACATTGAAACCCAGATAAGTCTTGCCAATATCACGCGTTTTCCATCAAACAGTAAATGCTATATTCGACACCACCATCCGCCTTAAAAATACTTTAGGGAACTTGATAAAAATGTCTGCACTAAATACTCATTAACGGATGGGTAATTACGGTTCATTAACGGATGGTCCTATTGCAACAACAAAAAAACACCACACGCTACTAATTAAAAGATAAGTAGTATAGTGTGGCTCTTTTTGAAAAAAATTACTATTAACATCTTAAAAACGTAATTTAATTGTTTTTTATTAAAATTTATTAAAACTCATGTCTAAATATCCATATAAATATTTATTTAAAACATGATATTAATATTTGTTTTAAAAAATCTACAAATTTTTTGTTGAGGATCGTTGTCATCATCCTCTTCAATTCTACTAACTATTGTCATTTTTCTCTTCATTGATTGAAACATCAGTCATTTACATACCTCACCACATTTGACCACCATAGCGATCTCTTGCCTTTTTTTTTCGCATCGTTGATCCTAGAAAAAGTTGACACTATAAATATAATAAAATAATCACTTAAAATTACTTTAATTAAATCTATAATTATTCTCTTATATGTGTGAATTCATGTAATAACATTAGTTATTACATGAATTCACACATATAAGAGATTGTTATATAGAATCATATAGACAATATAAACATCTGCATATTAATATATATATATATATATATATATATATATATATATATATATATATATATATATATATATATATATATATATATATATATATATATATATATATATATATATATATATATATATATATTAGTAATATAAATAAATAAATCTCGTATTTCAAACGTTCAACAATTTTCAAACAAGTTGCAATCCTTCAAGTTGTCTGTCACTCATTATCTTGCTCTACAAACTTTATCTTTTTACTTCCAGTAACTTTAAACTTTTATAGTGGTTGCTTGCAGCCACATATGCTTATACGAAAAAAAAAAAAAGAAAAAACAAGTTAAACTCATTCTTTTGTTACTCATCATTACATTCTGCCTTATCTTTTAACTGTGACTGTTCCTAAGTGCTCCAAAAGTTCTTATTTGCCTAGTTTTTTTACTCAAAAATATGTTCTTTATAGTTCTCTCCATCCATCTTGTTTTCCTGATTCATATAATTTGCAATCTGTTAATCAAGTGAGTCATTATCTTTCTTCATAAAATTTATCTTGGCTCTTCCAGTAACTTCCAACTTGTTAAAATCTATATATGCTTTGAATATTTTAGAAGTATATATATAAGTTTATAGATTATTTTTTTGTTACTTATTGTTTTACTTGAAATCAAAATTTTTGTTATTGTAGTTAAACCAATCACTGTGAGTATGAGCTTATACTCATAGTACTTATAGTTCGACTGACTGCTAATTGTACAAAAATGTTCAGAGTAGATTTGAATTAAACATTTTTGAGCAGTTTTTCGAAGTTAAAACTTATGTTTGCCATGACTTCCAGTCCTGTTGATATTTTTCTGCAGTTCAAGTGCCAGTAATTTGCATCAGATCTGATAAACATGGACATGGATATCCCATCTCCAAGCTTCATTTATAAATATTTTATCTCATTCATATTGTATTCTTTTGTCAAAAGATGTTCCTTTTAACAATCGAACACATCATAGCTACAAGGCCGGCGCAAAGGAGGGTGTGTGTGAGGGTGGGGGTGTAACACCCCTACACACCCCCGTCAATGATTTTTAGCGGGCATATTTGACATCAATGATTTTTAGTCGGCAAATTACTTTTCGACTAGTTAGTCTGCAAATGTCGACCCTTTCGATATAGTTTAGTCGGTAGTTAAGACAGTTAGTCGGCAAATGTTGTCATGGCAGTCGGCAAATATTCAAAAATGAGGACCTTTTTTTTTTTTTTAGTCGAGGCAAAAGTGATAATGACATCCCCCCATGTGACACCTACTCACGCCGGCCCTACCTAGCTATACTCACATAATCAGAGTGTAAACATCATAACTACAGAAAAGACATGAAAAACTTCATTGCTGCAATTATAATAATTATAATATATCCCAATCAACAGGATCACCTATAATCTTCAACTGTCGTTATTCAAGATTAGTCAAATTATAATGGATTGAAGTCAATTCATGCTATAAATGCATACATTTTGCATGTATGCATTCATAAAATGAAGGAAAACTGTCCTGTCATAATAATTAAAATAAAAGTCACTAAAAGTTTTAGTCTAAAACATAAAAAATCACAAATTATGATACATCAATAAACAACATCAGATAAAATAAAAATAAACAACATCAGATAAAACAAAAATATTCTTTGCAATCAGTCTAAAATATAGCACAAATATTAAAATAAAAAAGCAATAAAAATATTTAAAACATTACTAAAATAAGAAAGTTAATAAGAGTTAACTAAGTTAACATTTATTTCATAAATTGAATTTATGTGTTACAAAGTTAACATTTACTTAATAAATTGAATTTATTAAAGAGGAACACAAAAACAATAAAATTAATAACTAAAAACTCAAAAATACATAAAGCTGTTTTAAAAATTATTTTTTGAAATTATAGCAAAACTATGAGTTAATAAACGTACATTACATACATTTAACAATGCTTTTAAACACTTTTTTCACTTAAACTCTAAAAGTGTAGGAAAAAAAAAGTTTTTTTAAAAACAACACATTTCTTTGACAAAATTAAAAATTACCTATAAATAAAATTACCTATAAAAATTACCTATAAATAAAAATTACCTATAAAATTACCTATATATAAGTGCAAACAGCAAAATTTTGGAGTTTTGAGCTTTCTTGACAGTTTATTGCTTTTTTAACTATAGGCTTTGAATCGTTGGTTTTTGTAAACATGCTATAGATGGATGGTATATTCCTGATTACACAGATTTGACAATTTTTGTAGCATACACATTTTTTCTCTTCTGTAAGGTGTTGAGTTTTATTTTTAAAAAGGGGAGCAGAAAGGGAGATCCAAGGTTTGTGACAAACAATGCGCACACATTGCGACTGTATTACATAAAACCTCTCTAGTTGTGACTTGGATTTTCATTAAAATACAATGTTTTGATTGAAATACATTTATTGAAGATTTTCACATCAGTTACAATGATATTAAACAAAAAAAACCCTAGCTTTACTGAATAAACTGGAAGGATAAGTTCCTTATTGCTTCTGGATCTCTATTATTATTTAAACCCAAAAAAATCCTGAAGCAACAATAATAAAAGCCAATAACAAAATTTGAACCATACTATACTTTAAATATATTATTATAAAAACTATTACACTATAATATAGACTATATTGTAATGTTTTTATAATAACATACTTAAAGTATAGTATAGCTCAAATTTTGTTATTGGCTTTTATTATTGTTGCTTAGTTGACTATATACTAGTATAGACTATATTATAGTCTACCGGTAGACTATAATATAGTCTATACTAATATATAGTCAGAAGCAACAATAATAAAAGCCGATAACGACGGTATACCGTCGGTATACTATAAAATTGGGACTAGTCCTAGTCGGTATACTATATAATAAATATATAAAAATATTATAATACTATAAATACTATAAAAAATACTATAATACTATAAAAAAAAATTCTATATAAATACTATAAAAAAAATAAAATAAAACCTAGTCGGTTCACTATAAAATCGGGACTATCATAGATAAAATAGATATTATAAAATAGATATTATAGTTTATACTATAAAATTGGGACTATATTATAAATAAAATTGGGACTTTATTATAGATATAATATTGGGACTAACTTATAGATAAAGTAGACTATATTATAGTCTATACTATAAAATATATATAATACTTCTGACTATATACTGGTATAGACTATATTATAGTCAATACTATAAAAATTATTGTAGGATTTTTTGGAGAAATTATTATTAATAAAACTTAGACGTCAAAAATCATATTTTTGTAAAAAAGTGATATTTAGTTTGCAAGAATGAATATTCCAAAGTAAAACGAATTATCTGGATGTTGTAGGTAAAACTGTAGATCATATATCGATCGAACTATAGATTACATGTGGTCTCTATTCCCTACACTTAGTTTTCACTATTATTTTAAGTAATTTAATTTCTCATTTTTGTCGGAAATTTTGTCTCACTTACAATTTTGTTTTAATATTTTTCTGTGATTAACTTTTTTTTTCCATGTAAAGATTTCGCTTGAGTTTATAGATCATATATTGAAAAGGTTTTATTTATTTAAAAACTTTTCGAGTTTTTAGGTGTAATGGAATGTTTAAATATTTCTAAGGCTAGACGAGACCAAGGCCGGCGCGATAGGGGGGTGTGGGGGGTGTGACACCCCCTCCCCCATCAATGATTTTTAGTCGGCAAACTGGACCCTTAGTCGGCAAATCGGACCTTTTTAGACTATGTAGTCGGCAAATGTCGACCTAGGTTTCGATATAGGTTAGACAGTCGGCAAATGTCGTAATGACAGTGGGTAAATTTTGGAAAACGAGGACCTTTTTTTTTTTTTTTTAGTCGGCAAAAGTTGTAATGGCACCCCCCCACGTGACACCTACTCGCGCCGGCCCTGGACGAGACTATCGTTATTTTGACGTAAAATCAAGTAAAAATATTCTCAAGTTAAAAATAGTTCTCTTTTGTTTTGCCATTGTTATTTGTAACAATGAATAGCGCCTTTTAAACAAAACGTTTAACGTCTATCTATTGCTATGACTTAGTACGTAGAGTCCGCTAAAGCGAAAATAAAAAATAATCCGGTATCCGAAAAATACGGCCTAATTCTGAGGGATGTTAAAGTTTGCTGACCCACAATCGTTAATTTTACTTTTAAAAAGTGTTGAATGTTGAATCCTGGAAGACCATATATAATCCTTTGGGTTCGCCCTTGATACAGTATAGTATTTTTAAGTTTTATACTATTTTTGTTAATTATAATGATTCTCATTTTTTTCAATTTATATTAGTTCAACTTAATATAATTTTACAAAAACTTAATATAATTTTACAAATACTAGTTGTATTTACGTTGATGTATGTGTTTACATTCTGTCCGTTTATTCCTGTTTACCACTGCAGACTGTAACTTTTGTGTGTGTTTTCATTTATTGGAAGGGGGCTATTAATCGTTTTAGCAAAAAATATACAAAAATTTTATTATTATAATAATTTTTTCTTAAATGCATAAACTATGTTTTGTTAAGTCTGTCCTCAAGTCTGTATATCAAAGTTATGTAAATAACAAATAAAATGTTATTATTGTTATATACTGATGTTGTTAATATTTCACTCCATTTAGGAGTAATTTCAAATCATTTATAAATAACCCTGATTTGTAAAGCTCTTGTCAAAAATATAAACTGAATAATTATTTGATTGATATATATTGATTGATATCATGTTTATAAAATATTGAGTTTTTTCTTTTTTATATCTTGATAAAGATCAAACAAGTTTTTTACCAATATTGATAATTGCTTCAGGGCCCCTAAACATTTAATGGGTTTTTAAAAATTTCTCTAAAATTTACAATTAAAATTTAAAAACCTCTAAAATATACAATCAATTATTTGCATTATTTTTTCTTGAAATATTGCTAAATTAAAAAAAAAAAAAAAACATCTTCGCTTCCAACAAGGCTGCAAGCAACCACTAATTAATTTTGGAAGTTACTGGAAAAGAAAAGATAAAAATTGTAGAGCAAGATAACAATTGACAGACAACTTGAAATATTGCAAATTATATCAGGAAAGCAATATGAAGGAAGCGAATTCCAAAGAACTGATGTTCGAGGAAAAAAACTAGACGAATAAAAGTTTTTGGAGCACTTAGGAACAGTAACAGAAAAAGGATGAGACTTATTTGAATGACGAATAACACGAGAGTGAATTTTAGTAGATGGCACAAGAGAGGCTAGCTCTTTAAAGCAGTGTCCATTATAGTATTTGTAGAAAAGAGAAAGAGAAGCAACATTATGGCGATGTAATAATGGTTGATGGTTGGCTGGTCTAACTATGTTTACAATGCATTTTTGCACCTTGTTTAAAAGAGAAAGGGCATCATTAGAAGATCTTCCCCAGATATGGCAACATTATTCCATACAAGGTTGGATTTGAAATTTATAAAAAATCCTCATAAAAAACTCATTAAATAAAAAACTCTTCAAATTAGGGTTTCAAGCCGGATTTTTTAAAAACAGAGTTAATGATTTACTAAGGGTTTTTGACTTGTTTTTGATAAAGTTTATTAATGCTTAATGTTTTATTAATTAGTTATTAACCAATTTTATATTTTTGAAGGTTATAAAATTTGTGATACCAGTAGTTTTTCAAAATTAATTTCTAAAATTGCTATTCTGCCATCATAAATTTGTTGGTTGCCATATCAGGCCTTGCGATAAAGCGTCGGGCGATGTGAATTTTACGTCGTCCAAGAGTGATTTTGCGTGTAGCTAGGGCTACTTGCGTCGAGCAAAAAAATTTTTGTTTGAGTATATTTAAAGATATTTTTGAGCGGAATTTTAATGAAGTAATTTACGATTATTTTAACATTTAATAAAGTATTTTAAAAACCGCACACAGTTGATATAAAAGTTTGAATTACAAAAAAATTAAATATGCTCATTATTTACAAGTAGAAAAAATTCAGATTAAAAAAAAAGTTTAAATCTTTTTAAACTAACATTTTAATAAAATTATTCAGCAATAGCAAAATAGTCGATAAAATTGAACAAAAATACTTACTTTTAGTTTAAGATTTTTAACTTAAATAATTATTTTACGGGGGTTTGTTAGGTTTTAAAATCATTCCATAGATTTAAAAATATTTATTAACTGTTAGAGCGTATTTAAAGTATTTAAGAGTAATTTCGAGGCAATATTTTAATTGTTAAGTGCAAATAAAAAAATAAATAAAAGGAATAATATTAAAACGTATTCTACTTGATTCAATAAAAAAGTACAGTTATTAAAATTTTTGTAAAAAGTAACTCAAAAAAAATTACTTAATTAATAACAATCGCTTTTTTGTTAAAAGTTACCGAAACTCAACGAAGCGTGCTCAAGAACAGCTGCAGAAAAATAGAACGTCAATAGTTTGATAAGTTTATATAACCTGGTTTTGTTACCCGGTTTCTACCAATGTAAAGCGGAAACACCATGAAAGGGGCTCAATAAACGTAAAAAATAAAACAAAAATTAATTTGCAAGCTGTAATCATAAGCCATTTATTTATAAAATAAAATTAATTCTCATATTTAACCACGTAATGTTTTCTTTTTTTTATTTTAGCGCACCTTTCATTAAATATTGTTCAATATGCAAATTTTTTCGCTGAAATATGTTTTTTACACCTATAAGATTTTATTCTAGCATTTTATTTTATTTTATTTTACTAGAAATAAAGTTCCTTGTAAACATTAAAAATCTATTCAAAACGTTCGTTAAAGTTTTTTAGTAATTCGAGTGTTTGTGCTTATCAACCGCTTTATGAAAATAAATAAAAATAAATAAATAAAAAAATATTAAATAAAATCGCTGGTAAAAATATTAGCTCTTTTACAGTTTTTAATCGTACAATATTAAAATTTCCACTTTATTACTTGCTGACTTTTTAAAAAGAAAAAATAATTATTTGAAATCTTTAAATTACATATTTAAGAAAAAAAGAATCAAATATTAGCATATTTTATAATCTTTTTTAAATGTTTAGTTATAATGTTTTTTATTTGTTTAGTATAGACAAAACGTGTCAAACGTCGAGAAAATAAACAAATGTTTTTACATTTAAAAAAACGAAACATTCCAAAACATTTTAAAATAATAACATTTCTACATTAATGATTTAAAGTAGTTTTGCGGTAATTAAGTAAATTGGTGCAGTTAATGTCGATAAATATGAAAAGCAAATAAAAAGAATTTAATGACGTCAAAAATCACGTCGTGCTTATGCGACGCACAGTTTTTATTCATCACAAGGCCTGCCATATGGTAGTGGTGTCAGCTTTTGGGACGCACAGTTTTTATTCATCACAAGGCCTGCCATGCAGTAGTGGTGAAGTGGTAGAGCGCTCGCTTCATAAACAAGTGGTTCGGAGTTCGATCCTCACCACGTCCCTGGTAGTACCGCGCTCAACTCATTTCTCCGCGCAGCGGCCTTGTTCATCAAGGTTTATGTTTTGGAGTTATAGAGTTGAGAGAGGGTTATAGCCACAAATAAGTAACCTCCTCATCTGTAGTGGCCTTCTTGGCCTTAAAGAGGTGAATTAAAATAAAAAATAAAATAAAAAAAATATGGCTGTTTTGACTAAAACTGGAGTAAATTTTGAATATATATATATACATATATACATATATATATATATATATATATATATATATATATATATATATATATATATATATATATATATATATATATATATATATAGGCTTGGTCAGGAAGCGGGTGCGATCGCACTTGATAATTGACCACAGAAATAATATTTAGTTGCGAAAAGCTGGCCAGATTTTTAAGTCGATTTGAGAACATTTCAAAAGCAAACAAAAAAGCGCGATAAGATTAACTGGACCGATGAGAGACTTCAAAAAAGAGTTTAAAAAAAAGGCGAAAAAACTTTAGGCAAAATAAACACGATTAGAGCAATTTTTGAAACGTCGTTCTTTTTTTATAAAATTAAGTGACATTTTTTGTATAAAGCAACAACTTACTATTAATGATTGTTTAATTAGGAAACAAATGTTCTTCGATTTATCAAAGAGTATATATAATTTTTGTTTATATATTTATGTCTTATTTCCAGTGCTGGATTG
>NC_061158.1:12507091-12534591 GCF_022113875.1 Hydra vulgaris | reverse complement strand
GGAAATGGTTGACAGAAGACTTGAAAAGTTGTAGGTTGTATTAGTTAAGAAAACATGAGGAATCAGATAGGTTTCCGAGAAAAAAAAACTAGGCAAATAAAAGCTTTTAAAGCATGCAGGGACTAATACAGAAAACAAATAAGACTTTGCTGAATAACGAGTCAAACAAGAATGAGTGTTAGTTGATGAACTAGAGATAATAACTCTTTTTAACAGCAACCATGATTTGTAGAAAAGAGAAAGAGATGCAACTCTTAAGGCTGATTATGAACTTCTCTGGGTGTATGGTCTTAAAAAACAAAATTTCTCTGGGTGTGGGGAGTGTAAAAAAATGTATTATATAATATTAGGAACCTGTCAAATGTTTTGGTTCTTTGAAGGATCCTAGGACAAGTAATAAAATTTGGTATAAAAAATTCTTTAAACACTCACTAAACTGAAATATCAGATTGTAAATTTTATACTACATATTTGAACAATATGTGTTTGTAGTTGCTATGATATTCAGACTTATTATATTTCAAAAATACACTCTACTTGATTCATACATAAAAAAAGATAAGTAAAAGATTAAAAAACACTATTTTCACTTTTAATCTGTTTTGTTGGTCTTTTGGTCTTTTAATTTTTAATTTCTTTTTGTCTTTTAATTTGCCTAAAGCTTTATATATACATTAAAATAGAATATACGCTTTAAATCAGTAGTCTAACACCTTAGGATATAATATACATTTATTTTATATTTGTATAATTTTTCTGTTTTTCTTTATATATTTTTATAAAGGTATCCATTGTGTAAGCTAGTATTAACTTTGACTCGGTTATTTATCCTAATATTTTTTTAATGTACGCTAATGGTTTTTTGGTTCTGTTTTTATTTTTTTGCTTTAAAAACAACGCTTTTCCTAAGGTTTTAATTTTTTAGTTTAAAATGAAATATTTAACCTCAGGTGCATTAAATATTCTATTAAAAAGTGTTTTATGAACTTGTATTATTGCCCAAATTAAATTGTCTCAATAAAAGTAAAAATTTTTATTTATCATATCCTTATTATTATTTTTTATTTAATTTTTTTAAATATATATACATTTGTATTATATTTTAAATGATATTAATTTTGAATAAATAGGAAATGACAAAAAGAACTGTTTTAATTAGCGGGTGTTCAGGAGCTGGTAAATCTTTTACTGGGGATTACTTAGAGATGATGTGTGGATTTTATCATGTTGATGGCGATACATTTATAATTTCTAAAGAACCTGAACACGTGGAGTGGAAAACGAATCTAATGAAAGCTTTTTATGAATATTGGTTTGATGAGAAATCAGCTCCACGTGAACTTTGGGAACCGTATTACCAAGGAGTTGCTAACTTAGTAAAGAAAGCGCATGAATCCAACTCAGAAGTAGTCGTTTCTATATCAGTATATAATAGGGAAGTACGAGATTTTTTTAGATTGCAGTTTCCTCATTACATTTTCATTCTACTGAATTTATCAGAAGACGAATTAGTTAGAAGACACATTAAACGGTTTGAAGCCTTCGCTGAATCCCAAAGTAAAACAATTGAGGAAGTTTATCAAGAGATTTACAAAGAGCCGTATTCCATGGATAATTATTTAAAGCAAACCAAAAGGATATTAAAAGGATTCCAACCAATAGCAAAAGATGAAGTACTAAGCTTTGCAATTGATGTCTCTGATGAAATGTACAAAACCCTCCATGATGTATTACAACTTCCACCGCCTCAGGGGATTATTCCAATAGAAGATATCGCAAATAAAAACTATAAAAGATGGAAGAAGTAAATATGTTTCTGTTTTTTAATTTTTTTACAATAGTGAAATTTTTATACAAACATTCGTATATTTTAATATAAATATTTTTAAAAACTAAATTGTTTTTTGTTAAAAAACATTGATCTGTTAAACAATAATATTAAACGATAATATTAATGATTGAGTTAGACTTTAAATACTCTTGTATTTTTCATTAGTAGGGTGGCTGGTGCTAGTCGGCATCAGGGATGATGAATTGCGTTTAACCTCAGAGCCTTTCATTAAAAAATACTACAAACCACATGGGAACTTCCTAATTGACCATTTGAGTAAAATTTTCTAATTGACCATTTTAGTAAAATTTCTGATAACGCCCGTAATTTAAGTAATGTGAATTTTAAATAAAATTCTCATTTGATATTCAAGGTTCGTGATTATGCGGATCTATTTTTATTAATGTTACATTAATGGTTATCTACGCAACAGGTAATTAGACAGATCCAAGCCCAAAATAAATTTGATACAAAAAAAAAAAGATGATTTTGCGGATATCGTGAAAATATATAAAATACGTTTAAAAATCCTGAAAGCAGAATTTATACGCGTGTCACACAAGTGTTTATATAAAAAAAAGGTTTACATTTAAAAAGTTTGCATAAAAAAGTTTATATAAAAAAAAAGGTTATAAAAATGTAAATTAAAACGTTTTTTTTCCTAAAAGTTGAGGTTCTTCCTAAACTAAAGTTGCCAACACGAAATGATAAGGTATTATTGAGGTTGTTTTATCGAAGGTACTAAGGAGTCTCTGCTTCATATATTCGAGTTTATTGCAGAAATTAATAATTCTGTATGCGTAGAGGGTAAATGCGTTTTCTTGGAAAAGAAGGGAAAAAAAATAAAAACATCTGAAGAGTATTCTACTAAGGGCAGCATCGTTTAGAAGGCAATCCTTGCAATAAATTGCTTAAATATGTTTTTAAAAAACACCCCAAAGCTGTCTATGTTGACAGCTTTGAGGTGTTTTTTCAGGAGTTCAGTTTTAGAGATCCCTTATCCATATACATTAAGGTAGTTAAAGATTTTGAAAAAGTAGTCCATGGCTGTTTTGGAAAATCATTAACCTCTACTTATGTCAAAGATATAGAGAAGTTGTCTAGGAGCTATATAAAAATCTAGGGGCTACAATTCCTTTGAAAGTACATATAGTTGAGCAACATATTATCAAATTCATCGATATGAAAGGTGCAGTCTTCGGTATGATAAAAAATTTTGATAAGTTTTTTTTTTGTTTGACTAGTTTAAAGTTTGACAAAAGATTAAATTAATTTTATTTAATTATAATAAATGTAATTAAATGCTTATTATTACTACAATACAACAGTTTATGCAATTTTAAACTTCCATAAACTATGACGATTATTCATTGAACAAGCTTTAACTTATTTTGTGCATTTTTTATTCTGTACGCTTAGGTTACTGGACCTAACAAGCTCTGAAATTCATTCAGGATTTCACTCAGTTTAGGCGAATGAGAAAAGTTAGAGAACGCAGTCCAAACTATATTGAAGAGCTAAAAAACGCAGTCGTTCCTTACAACTACAAACACTTTTAAAGTAGCTTCAATTTACAGGTAGCTCGTAAAAAATATAATATTAACCTCTTATGAACAATTGTTTAACATTAATTCCTAATATATGATATGATTATATATGGCATGCAAAATATGAATAATAATTTAACAAAACAGACCAGAAAATTTTATACCATTATAAACCACAGGTCAGAAATTTAAGGTTTAAGTTTACTATCCGAGTACCCCAAAAATGTTAACAAATATAGTAAGTGGGGCATCTGGACACTTCATTTTCATATTTAGAAAAATCTTGGAGGTATCACATTTTTAGAAAATTGACATAGAAAATCTGCTAAAAAGTCATTATTTTCGTACTTAAAAAAACTAAATATATTGACGGAACAATAAAATTAACGTAAAATAACTTTATATTCCTGAAATATCTGTAGTGCATCATGAAACAAGTTTTTGGAACAAAGTGTCACTAAGCATTTCTTCAATACACTCACCTGAAGTTTTGAAACCTCATCCGAAAGCATCTTCTAGAAAAAGAAGTGTTAAAAGAAGGTAACTAAAAACAAGGACCTTAACTGATACTCCAAATAGGAATGAAATTTGTTTGTCAGAAGAAAAGAAAACTTAAAACAAACCAACCAACAAAATAAACTCATCACAAAAGATAAAAAAAGGGGAGAAATTAAAAACTACTTACTTAGGAATAAAAACAATCTAAAGTAAAAGCAGCCTCACGACTTGACTACGACAAATGATGATAATATAAAAAGACAATCTTGTTTTAGTCTTAATTAAAATCTTGTATGAATGTCATATATTTTTTCTAAACTTAAAATACTATACTCTTATATATTTTATAAGCTTCAAGTTTTGTAAAACTTTACTCATATATGTTTTAGTAGTATATAACAGGCTTATTTTTATGCATACAATTGTGGTCATTCTTCTTATGAATGTTTATTCTAATAAAAACATTATACACCAGTGTGTATTAGGTTGTAAGGATATATTTTTTTAAAGTTTTACTTTTTTTAAATGTATTATATAATATACACTAATACCCTTCAACTAAAGCATTTGCAGCACTTATGTATAGCAGTATTAAACATGTAAATAATGTGACTCATATAAGATCAAAGCGCCCTAAGTAAGAGATCTTAGTATCCACTGCATGGAGTAAATTTTCTTTACCAAGAGTTGTTGTAATGTTAAAATATTTCATGTTTATTATTTTTTTAATAAAACATTTATTTTTACTTAAAGACAGATTATTCATTAATAAGTTTTTATATCTAGATCGGATTGCTCGAATTTTAGAAAGTACTGCTACGGCGATCAATGAACCCAAATCTTTCCTACTAATAAGTTATTAGGAATAACTAGATATAAAAAGATTCTATCAAACTAATTGTGAAGCAACTAACTATAACATAAATTATGACCCTGTGACTTTGCTGTAATATATAAAACTGCTAAATGTTTTATAAAACAAAAAAACAACAACAAATATGCTTGAATAATACGTTCCAAAATATTCACTAACTACATACAGTTGCTGGAAAAAAAAACTATAAGTACAAGTTTTGTAAAAAAAATCATAAATTCAAGTTTTTATGTTATATATATATATATATATATATATATATATATATATATATATATATATATATATATATATATATATATATATATATACTGCCGCCCTAAGTAAAAACGCAGTAAACAACAAAAATGACATTCTGAGAAAAAGCCACTTTTAAATTTTGTGTGAACCTTACTTGAATATAATAATTAGACTTTCATGCCACATAGACTATGAATACAAAATACTTCCTTTATTCAATGAAAATTTATATTTAACCAAAACATCAATATATAGGCTGAAAAATCACACACTGCTAATTTACACAATATTTCACAGCCGTCATCCTAGATAAAAACGCAGTATAATCAATACAAAAATGCATGCATACTCCAATATATATTTTTTCATAAATATCAATGTGTTTTTATAAAAGGCATTGTTAATCACAATCTAGCTTGATAATCAATGGTTTCCAAACAAACCTTAATTAATAGTGGAGTTATAACATAGAGCTAGACTGCGTCTAATTAATAGGAAGAATTTTGAGTAAAGAATACTTACAACCAACAAATATGATATTTATAACAACCAGTCCAACCCAGCAACATATTTTTTCCACGAATATCAAGTAATACCATTCTCTTACCATTAGTTAGGAGTGCACTAGGGGCTCAAAAACCACAATTTACCCATTATCAAATTAATAATCAGTCTTTCCATCTCTTATTTTGTCAACTTCATTCAAAGTGTGTATAAGGTAGATAAAGTAAATTAGATTTTTTAAAACGTTTTATTAGAATAAAAAAATACATATATAATTGAAAAAATATATAATATAAATGAAATTATATATTTTTTAAATTGTTCCAGAAAATTCTCCTGCTGGCTGGCATTAAACTCGATAAATTCGACAAAATATCATCGATTTTGTCTTGAGCCACCCCACGAGGCTTGTCCAACTGTGGAGGTTTTGATATTTTCTTTGTTGATGATTTCTTACAGAGGAAGTCTAATTGTTTTGTAAACTCCTCCGTATGAGAAGTTTTGTATTCCATTGTAAATTTACCTCTGCGTGTTCTCACTGCTACAATGTTCTTCAGATATATTTTTTCAGAAGATTTCTTTAACTTCTGTTGGGATTTGTTATCTTTCCACATGTATATATCTGAAAATGTCATTTCTTTCACATCCACCTTCCCTTTATTAGCATTCTGTACAGCTTTGGAAAAATCAGGAAAATCGTAAACTTTTTGTTTCTTCATGGAGAGCTCCACCTGATGATGAAAACTGTCGGCACTCATATATGTATGTCCTGGCTCAAAGTATTTTAGTTGTATTTCATCCATATCTACTTCATCACTATTTACAATATATACTAAAAAAGACAGAAGGCACCAATTTTTATTTTGGCTCGAACAATTGTCGAGCCAAAGTGTAATCTTTTTCGAGTCCCTCTGCCTCAAAAAAAAAGCATAAAATGTACTAACAATGTCCTCCTTGTTCCTCCCAGTTACACTTTCATGCCATATACATGCCAAGGGAACACCATGTGCTTTCTTCCCAAGAGGAACGAAACTCTCGTGGTAAGCCACTATCCTCTTTGTAAATATAACTTTTTTAAATGCATCCAAACGTGGCAGCATGATGACTTTCTGTAAATCTACAGAGAAAATGCTGCCATCATTGAGCTCCGCATCCTTTTTGTATAATTCTCTTGCTTCTTCATATCTTATCTTGTGATTAATATATTGTTGGCAATCATCACAATCATTATTTAAATTATCTGCATCGTGACCGTGTAAACAAAATTTTTCACAAAATTCACACTCTTCATGGCCCAAAGTTGCAAATGAATACAAAATATTATAGGTTAGCTATAAAGAAAAAATATTTTTTTTCTTTATAGCTAACCTATAATATTCGTATGATATTTGTTGTTCTGGGCATTTGTGTGTAAAATCATTGTGCGTCATGGTGATGGTCACATCACTTGGCAAATATCTTCTAATAGGAGCATGTTCCCTCCTGTAATGAGATACAGTTGGTTCAAATGATTCGATGTGCGCATCTATTAAATCGTCATGTTTATACTTCCTATCCGAAACATGTTTGCCACGTCCATCAGCTAATGGGGCTATTGCGGCAGTTGGAGTTTTGTTAAGGACCTCAAATACTGCACGGTCATTATTTGGTTTGTATCCTAGTGTTGATAGGAAAAACTTCTTGCATACGGACTGCTTGATTGAGTCTTTATTACTGAAGAAGTATTTCCAGGTGTTTTTTCGTGCACCATCTTCAACACTTTTCCTCTTTACAGGCATGCGATCACATGTATTGAGGATAAATGTCTTCCTCTCCTTCCAGCCTAATTTTAAATATTGGGCGTTAATTTCAATACGTCGTCCCTCATTTATTTTGCTAATGCATTTTTTTTTGCAACAATCAACAATTGGCTTTAGTGCATACTTTGCTTTATATAGTTGCATCTTACGTTCTTTTCTTTCTTTGACACTTAAAGAATTACTTCTGCGAATTTGTATAGTTCCCTTTTTAGTAAATTGGACCGATGGAGATGCAGCTTCGTCCAATGGTTTATCCACAGATTCCTTTAACACTGAAACAAGATAAAATTTAATTATTACTTCGTTTAAGTACAGAACACGGTACAACCTATGTTATACATATAATTTATATGTTATATAAAATATACATAATAGATATACCAATTTCTTCTCCATTTTCCACCACATCCACTCTACTCTTTAAGACATCTTCGTCCATTGAAGGTTGAAGTGTTGTGACAGACTCATCTAAAACTGATAATTTAATGCATTGTATATCTGCATAAAAAATGTCACACAAGTTATCATATAATAAAAAAAACACGTAATATTCTTACCAATATCTCCTCTATCCTCCATAATTTCTGCCTCATACACTACGACTTTCATTTTATCAACAGTTACTTCAGATACAACTGTTCTAGAATCCTGTAAAAGAAAGGGTAAAACATAACCAAGAAGAACCACACATTAGGTATTTACACAGTTATTTGTAGATTTTTTATAGTGAAACCTTGAGAAATTTGTAGAATATTTATTATTATGATCAATAAACACAATACACATAACCTTAGATACATAAAATAGATTGAGACTACGGAAATATATAAATAAAACACTTACATCTAACAATGAAGATTTACATTTGTCTGAAGCACGATGTAGCATATATTGAGTCCTTGACATCCAAGTGTTGCAAATATCACACAACATTTTATGATTTTTATAACACTCTACGATAAATTGAATAGTCCTAAATATAATTCACTATAAAAATAATCTTTACCGAAAAAAAAGAAACACCAAATACGAAAACACGAACGAACAACCAACGCACACACTAATCAGATGACGCTTGCAGTTGCAATGACGCCGTATTCGTCATAGATAACCCACGTTTTTGTCTGTGTTGCCAAGTTAAAAAGCAGTAAAGCAATGATACTATGAAAAAATGCAGTACGTACGTTGCAAATACTGCATTTTTAATTTGTATTGCGATAATGCTGCGTTTTTACTAAGTATTACACTATATTTTTTTAACTTACGGCAAAATGAACTATGGGTTTGATGACTTCGGAATATACCACAATATTTTTATATAGAGCGTTATTACACAGAAAACGATGTTAAAACGTTTGGTGCAATAATCTCGATTTTTCAATTTTTGCGATTACTGCGTTTTTTCTTAGGACGGCAGTATACTCTTGCATGGTAGTTGAAAAGAGTTTCCCATAAACAGAGCGCGTTAATAAACCAGACCAAAAAAAGTTTAAAACCTTAAATTTTTTTTTTTTTTTTAATGATAGACTGTCTGCCCAAACCAAACCCTCAGTCGATGTAGCAGCACTCCCTTGCGAGTCAGGCTATTTGTCAGTCGTTGTAGCAGCACTCCCTTGCGAGTCAGGCTATTTGTCAGTCGATGTAGCAGCGCTCTGTTGCGAGTCAGGCTATTTGTCAGTCGATGTAGCAGCACTCTGTTGCGAGTCAGGCTATTTGTCAGTCGATGTAGCAGCACTCCGTTGTGAGTCAGGCTATAAGATAGTCGATGTAGCAACATATACGCATGTTTTAAAAATGTTTTTTAATAAAATAAAAACAAAAACATCACTAATAAAAAAACCTTTCTAGTCGTTATAATTGCGGTTTTTTAAAAAATTTTTCATTTACTTTCTCTACTCGACTAATGTCTTGTTTCTGATTCTAGTCAGTGCTTAGTTTCTCCACATTCAACCTTAGGTTCTTCTGATTACGGCTTTATCTCTCTAAAACTATTATCTCATTCTTCTTCATTATCTGAATCCCCCTATCATCGTACCTCTTACAATTACCATAAAGCTGACTGGGACTCTTTCTGTGATTTTCTTTGTAACGGCCTTTGAGTAGAAATCTTTCACTTTCCTGTTAATAAATGTGCTTCTTACATAACTTCTTGGATTTAGGCTGACTTGAAATCTTTAATTTTCTCTTTACGATTCCATGTCAAGCATTATTCTTCTCCATAGTTCCCCTCACATTGTGCTGCTGCAATTTCAAATCGAAACCTTTACTTCCATATCTATCAGCAAAATAATTCTCTATAAAACAGACTTCTGTTAATTACTGCTAGTAACCCCTGTAAGAAGGTTTTGTCTCACACCAAAGCCCGCTATTCTCAGATCATGAAATCTCGTATTTTATCACAAAAATGAGGCAATCGTGACTTCTGTAGAATCTTTAATAATAAGAGCAAATATATTATTCCACTATCAATAATAACAGCAAATATGTTATTCCACTTCTTTTGTATGGTTCAGACTTTGTCACCTCACCTAAAGACAAAGCTGAATTGTTTGCTAAGAACTTTTCATCAATGTCATCTCTTGATTCCACTAGTTGCTTTCTACCTGGGTTAGTTGTCAAGCAATGGATCAAACAGGTTGATCTATTGCTTGAAATTCGTATCACTCCAGCGTCTGTACCTAAAGTGGCTTAGACTCTTTTACAGCTTGTGGTTAGGACAACATTTAAAATTTAAAATTTAAAAATTAGGGCAAAGGGTACTGCTTTAAAGAGCTAGTGTCTCTTGTACCATCTATTAAAATTCGTTCTCGTGTTACTCGTCATTTAATTAAGTCTTTCTGTAACTGTTCTTAAATGCTCAAAAAATCTTATTTCTTTAGTTTTTTTCGTCAAACATCAGTTCTTTTAAGTTCGCTTCCTTTATCTTGCTTTCCTAATTCGTATAATTTGCAATCTTTTAAGCTGTCTGTCGATTATAATCTTGCTCTATAATCATGATCTTTTCTCTTCCAGCAACTTCCAACTCTAACAGTGGTTGCTTGCAGCCTTGTTGGAAGCGGAAATGAGAAAATAAAAACAAAAAAAATCAACATAATGGTGAGCAAAGTAAAAGTAAACTCATTTTATAGAATAAAAACTGCATCTAGAAAAAACTCTACCATTAACCGTTAAAAACGAAAATATTTTGAAAGTAAAAAAAACAAGCATGAGCATTAGTTTGCATGAAAAATTGCAAATGCAAAGAACATCGAAAATACTGGATTGTGAATTGTTATAAATAAACTTTATTAGAAATTTGCAACTGTTCTGCAATTTTATTTTTATAATCTTTTTTCTAACTTGATATGAACTGGTATTGTGGTGTATTCTCCTCCGGCTAATTGCCATACAGAGGCCACATTACCAAGGCTCGTTCAGCTCCTAAGGGAGCGTCATTACCTGTTCTACGGACCGAGAGTAAGGTGAGTTTGGAAAAAATGAAGATATGTTAGAGTAAAAGATAGAAGTCATTTTAGAAAGATAGCACAGTGAAAGTGCACACGATGTTAGAAGGTGCAATATGTACTGTTAATTAGGTCACCTAATTAATGTACGCAGAAAAAGACTTGAATGGAGTTCACTTGATATGAACTCTTTCTCAACTTTCTTTGACGTCCTTAAAACTAACGCTTTATTTAAACATTTGCTACTATATGGCCTACTTAATTATACGGCCTTCTATTTTACTTAAATCGGAAGAAAAAATAGAAGGCCAATTAAAAAAACGCATATTTTTTCGGATGAATAAACCTTCTCAAAATATTTTAATTATTGCACTATAAATTTTAAGTTAGTAAATCTGAGACTCGATAAAATTCTTGATTTGGCTTAATCAAAATATCTACTAAACTTCACTAAACTTTGTATACTTAATCGAGGCTTCTTTTTAGTAATAAAAATAATAATGTTGTATGCATAGAAAATAACACAACATTTTTAACCTTCATAACTATATATTACTAAAATGATTTTAGAAAGACATTGATTTGATTTGTCAGTAGAAGGTTTAGGATATTCAAGGACTGTACAAGAAATAAAAATACATAAACTCTTAAAAATAAGTTTTAAAAAAATAATATAAACTAATAAAGTAAAAAAAAAAATTATATACAAACTGATTTAAAATGTCAAACAAAATATTTTTATTTTTTTCTCTGTCTTTTTATAAAGGCGACAATATTATCTGCAACAATCGAATCACTGACTTTCTTTCAGATGTTATTAAAATAAATATTTGAAATAATAGTGAGTACAATTTCTTTTCCCCAATTTTGATGATTTAAACATAAAAATGGTTGGTAAACATCTCTACGGCCATGAAGTAACTTTGCTAATTTAAGGTGTTGCATTTGAGACTGATAAATAACATCAAATACATGATCTAGCGTAGCAACACTGTCACATACATATTCTAAAAACGGTAAAAGATGGAGTTGCTAGCCAACCTCTGGACAATTTATATAGATAATTATAATCATTCGTATACTGTTGACAATTTTAAACACAAAGCAATTTGCAGCATAATTTAAACATCTTAATCAGTTTTTGACAATAAAACTAGCAACTTCACGAGAAATATCTTATTAAATCACACAATCTAAATCTCTTTTCTTTGATCTAACCCATAAAGGATCTAGCATGTTGTGTACCTTCAACATCATTAATATTATTTTCAAAAATTTGAATTCCTCCCTTTATTAAGCTTTTTATTTGGATTATCTTCTTACTATAAATAACGTCTTTCAAAACTGACAAGGAACCTGCCACCACTCATTTGGCGGTACTGTCCCAATTTTCTTTCTAATTGAACACTTTAAAAATTTAATACAAATTTTGAACTATCTTCTGACAGATCTTCTATTAACGAAGCTTGACGTAATAAAGTTTTTTGTATTATCTGTGTGTGTGCGTGTGCGTGTGTGTGTGTGTGCGTGTGTGTGTGTGTGTTAATATCTAAACAATCGCTAAATAATGGTTTGCTTGCTGCAGTTTCATGGAAGATACCCAAAGCAACGGTGACAATTTTCTGGTAGTTTTCAGGATGGAGAACTTTGTTATTTGTTTTTGGTTCTTTTTTATAAAAAAATTTGACATGGAGATCTTTGTCAATACGAATACATTCATCAACTTCAGGTATGTGTAGTTCATTTTGAATAGCTTTATGGAACATGACACAACTATCAATTAGGAAAATTAATATCCTGTTGGTGAAACAGCAACTGTAACAGAATTAAGATATTTAATAACACCAATTAATATAAACTTCTGATATTCATCTTCTCGAAAAAAATTTTTAGTTGTTAGTTTCCTTAGTATAGACATAACTGGAAGTGAAGCTGTTGCTATGCTAGCCGGGTATATTGCAGAAACAGGCTTCAATTTATACAACAAATGAAATCTCTTTGCCGATGCTCCTTTGTGTGTTAAAATTTCATCACAATGTTTTAAACAGAACACTAAATGACAGTCAAGAAATTTTTGTTTACAGATCTAACCCATAACTTTTTCAAATCATAATCTTTTGGAAAACCAAAAACTGAAACTACATTACCGCCATAATAATTAAAATTAAAACCAACAACACAGCAAAATAAGTAGACACAACAATAACAAAATAAGTAGCCACAAATAGCATTACAAAGTTTGGTGAAGTTTAATAAAGATGGCTTTCAATCCAACGTCAAAACTTTTATCCAGCGCCATATTTACCCTTGGCAGAATTAATTATATACCTATTGATAATTGATATTGAATATTATTTTTGAATCAATACTTTATCCACTCACATTTAATAAAAAATATGATGTTGTTCATATTTAAAATAATATAATTCAAGCTATTGACTACTTAAGATTTTACAACTATGAAATGAAAAAAACAAATTTATTACTAATGTCATATTGGCAGCCCTTAAAAATGAAGGCCTTAGGCAGTTGCCAAGTTTGCTTTAGTAGACAAGCTGGGCCTGCATACCAATAACGGCACGTATTTTAAATGCCGATATTACTTTTATTTTGTTTGTCCAATATTAAAATACCAATATTGAGGCCTTATTAACATGGTCATATTGGCCAATATTGATATTTTAATATTGTTTGGACTATATTATTTGCCAATATTGACGCATTAGCTTTTGAATATTGACCTTTTCACAAAGTTGTACGCATGCGTGATAATAATTGATAAGAAAATGTTTTGTTTTAATAATTTAAAACTCTGTTACTACATAGTAATGTTGTTGATTTAGTATTCTTGTTGAACTATAATGTTGTTTACGTAATATTCGTTTGGAAGCCCTTTCTTTACGATATATGTATATATATATATATATATATATATATATATATATATATATATATATATATATATATATATATATATATATATATATATATATATATATATATTAGGGCTGTTCAGTATGCTAATTTGTTTTCAGAACATAGCTAATTGAAGTTTTTCCCATTCAACTATCATATTGTGGTTCAAAAATATTTTTTACTAAATTTTATTGTTTGCCCTAAAGGTCCCTCAAAGCCACTAAATATTTTACAGGTCTCTAATATTATTGAAAAAAAAATTATTTAAAAATATGTCAACTTGGTACTCAAAAGAAGTAAAATTTTATAAAAATTTTAAAAATTAGATTCATTTTTTATAAAAAACAACTTAAAAAATCTTATTATTAAAAATGTTGTGAATATTACCTTTTTTTCATTTTTCGTTTAAAAACCATAGTTTTTATTAAAAAAAACCTAATATTGTTATTTTTATAAAAAATACTTTTTGTTTTTGAAATTTTTAAATGATTTTGCTTCTTTTGAGTACCAAGTTGACATATTTTTAAATAATTTTTTTTCAATAATATTAGGGACCTGTCAAATGTTTAGGGGCTTTGAGGGACCTTCAGGGCAAATAATAAAATTTAGTAAAAAATATTTTTGAACCACAATATGATAGTTGAATGGGAAAAACTTCAATTAGCTATGTTCTGAAAACAAATTAGCATACTGAACAGCCCTAATATATATGTATACTATTGTTTACATATCTTTTTAAAAAGGTTCACCCCACCATTGAAAAATTGTTTTCGACTTAACTACTACTATATATTCAAATGTATTTAGAGTTTCATAGTCATGTAATACAATAAATTTTCAATCCAACAATGACTCTGACCGTTGACCTTGCTCTTGCTTGTTGCACAGAAGGAATCGAAGGTACAATTTGTCTTTATTTTTGCATGATGAATAAATTTCCTCCATTTCTTTGATTGCGTACTCTGCGCATTGATTACTTCTGGGTATCTGCAGTATGGATGGCTCTCGCTTCCAGCGATTTTTCAAAAAGCTTAAAACCTTTTTGTGTGAATTCAGTATTTCAGTCAAGTTATTATAGTCGTTTTCGTTGTTCAGTTGGTCTGTAAACCAATGGTCTACCCAGCCATACAATATAAATTTTACATACGATATAAATACGATATAAATTAACATACTGCAGAACTTTCCTTGTTGAAAGAATTCAAATGAAGCCCAGTATCGCTAGTATAGCTCGGAGTTCCATCTTGCATTGCTGATGTTAAGTATTTTCTGAAACCTGATCAATGAAAATTGTCTCTTTTCCTCAAAAAATCGGAACACTCGAGTGAGATGAAACAACAATTTCATATCATCTTTCCAGCCTGATGTTTTGAGAATTACTTTTGTTCGTTATCAAACTGTGTTTTCAGTTCTTCGTACTCCTTCAACAGAGATACAAATGTATGTTTAATGTTTGGCGATAGTATTTTACTTCCAAGTTCTTCATCCATCACCAAACGGAGGATTCATGGTGTTGACAAATGATAAACTGAGGTTTGTTGATGCTTTTCTCTGTGAACATTCGCTACAATATTACAACAACACCATTCTTTTTTCTAGTGTTAACGCTGGTGGTATCTGCAACAATCATCTGTATTGAATTCCATAGGTAGCACTTTAGAAATTTCTTGAGCAATTGTTAAAGCCCTGCCATCTACCAAGCCAAGGACATCCAATTTGATTTCTCTTTTTTCAATTTTAAGGACGACCACTTGATAATCCATTCTGTCGATGTGCTTGCTATCAAAGTGTAAGGACCAATTTTCCTTATGCAACTTTTTAATTATTTCTTCCTTCAGTTTAATTGCCTACTTGATTGTTGACTTGTAAATAGCTGATTGAAATGGATTTGGGATATCAATGCCTGAACAAGTCAACTGTCTGCATATATTAGCAGCTTTGTTTGTTGATCTTCTTTTGGAGGTCACCAAGTTGACTGCAGTTTTGCTTTCATGGTATTTTCTGCTTGGTGTAGGAGTTGTCTCATCTTCTTTTTCATTGTTTTTATATTTATTGTCGTCAGCCTCAGTCAGAATCACTAAAACCAGGATAGTAAGGTGATGAGTTGGACAACTCATTAGAAAATTTTCGTCTTTTAGAGCTTGGCCTGTAGAGTATCTCACTGTTTTATTGCTTTCCACTTCGAGATGGTACAATCGCTTGTTCTCGGAAGATAACCATGTTTTATCCACTTTAGTAATATCAAAATTTTTGTCAAGGAGTTCGTAGCTTCCCCGCTTGACATATTCATCATAACATTTTAATATTTAACAAGCTTTGCTTGTATAACTTGATCAGATACATGAGGAAAAATCAGTTTGTTCTTCCACAATTTGGCGACTTCTTTGGAAATCTCCGCTATTCGTTCCTTTCTTCTTTTGATTTTTGGTCCAAGAAAATGGTAGCATCCGATAATTTGCTTTTGGAGAGGAATTCTGCACTTTTCTTCCAGTGAATATTCTTTCAAAGGAACCATTCTTCTTCTTTTATGAAAGTCTTCAAATTTTACCAGATTATTGGTTCAGACATGTTTGTTCTTCTTAACGCTACTATCGCTAGAATTGTACGACGTCATGTGTTGCTTCTGTAACAACTATAAAATTAGATGAGCAGCTATATAAAGTCTAAAATTTTCTAGAATATTCCAGAATGTTTTAAATTTTTCTTAAATATTGCAAAATATTTTAAATTGCTCTAGAATGTTCTAAATTGTTGTAGAAAGTTTCAAATTGCTTTAGAATGTTCTAAAGTCTTTTAATATATTCTTTTATTTTCCAAAATGTTCTTAAGTTCTAAAAATTTCTAATCTATACAAGTTTTAAATGATTTGCAGAAAAGCCACACGTATTAGTAGTAGCAGTAACAAGATTAAATAAATGACAAAACGTAATTTGAATTGCGGGGTGACCTTTTTTACAACCAAGAGGAATTGAACATGTGTTCAATGTTTTCTAATAAACTTGGAAATAAAATTGGAAAAGTTTATCAATTAATGAAACCAGAAATTATTTTTTTTTTAAAAAGTAAAGTCATAACCCTAATATATATATATATATATATATATATATATATATATATATATATATATATATATATATATATATATATATATATATATATATATATATATATATATATATATATATATATATATATATTATTATTATTATTATTATTATTGTTATTATTGTTATTATTATTATTATTATTATTATTATTATTATTATTATTATTATTATTATTGTTATTATTATTATTGTTGTTATTATTATTATAAAATGGAAATTTTGAGCGTAGGAACGATTTGTCACTTGCCGATGCAGCGAAAATTTCGGTTGTTGGCAAAAATGAAATTTGATAAAAAAATATTTTGAAACTTCTGTTATTAAATTAAATAAAATTTAACTCTTATTTTGCATTTTATTATTAGTCTATAAATGTTAAATCTACAGTTTAGTTTTTATAAATAATAAGAACAAGCGGTACAATGTTATAATAAGTTTGTACAAATTAATAATTACGCTACATTGCAAATCAAACGGATATCGATTAAAAATTTTTTTTTTTTTTTTTTTTCCTTTTTTTTTTTTTTTTGTCCTTTCTTTATATATTTACAATATTAACCTTTTTACAATTATAATAATTTCGATAATATAATTAACTGTTTACAAGATTAATTAAGTTTGTCAGAGAAAGAACGCGGAATCTCGTGGAAGACCTTAAGGTCTTGTCGTCGAGAACCGCATTGTTTTTCAACTAAACCGTTGCGTTTATTGTGTTAAATATATATATTTTCGTCGAAAGTAAAAATAAGAACTTAAAAGATAAGTAACATTCATGTAAATATTATGAAGTGAATTTAAAGGCTTTTACTTTATAAAAATTAAAAATATAAGGGTTTGTTATCGAAAGATAAAACTATCTGTTTAAAATTGCTTTTGAATGTGTCGTAATTCATCTCTTGAGAAAAATCAAAATATTTCAAAACTATTTTGTTCCATAAAAAAGCACCTCGATAAGAGATACAAGATCTACCAAAATTTGTATGCAAAAAAGGTTGTTGGATAAAATTTTCATTTTGAAGAGAGTATTTATTTGTTTTTATTTTGTGTGTAAAATTATAAAAAGGATAAGGGGAAGTGTTAGTTTTACATTTAAACATAAGCCAAAGAACATTATAAATATTAAGCTGAAATGCATAAAGAATATTCATTTTAAGTAAAAGAAGCCTGGCATGAGTAAAATGATCTTTAAAGCTTATAAGACGTGCAATATTTGTTGCGCGATAAAGAGGTTCCATTATACTTTTATTTGCACTACCCCATGCAGTATTAGCATAATTAATATGACAATGAATAAATGAGTAATTTAATTAAGTATACTTTTATTCCTATACTTCTAGCAATTTTATTGTTTAGAATGTTAACATGATTTTTCCAAGTGAGATTTTCATTAATGTTAACACCCAAGAAATTGGTAACTATAGCTCTTTTTATTTCAGTATTATCAATAAACAAATTACGTTTTGTAAAATCGGTTCGCATTATTTTTTTATTTTTCATTTATTCTTATAGAACGGAGTTTCTCTGGTTTGTCTTTAATATAAATAATTATAACTTTAAAAAACCGACGAGACAAAAAGAAGTCACTCTGAACCGGATAAACGCATTGGAAAATAGAAATTGTTGACATTTTCAATTGTGCTGAAAAAAATATATGGCAACAGTGTGGAATAAAGTCCACACTGTTGACTTATTATAAAAAAAGTCTACCGTTGGCTTATTTTAAAAAAGACAGCGCTAGGTAAGATTTGCTATTTGCATGGTAATTGCTTACCTGACAAGAAAGTTATATAGGATGAATGTGATGAAAACTGATAACCAGTATGGATTATGTGTTCAACAAGAGGAACACAATTGCGGTCCACTTAATTATGTTATAAAATGTGGCATAATTATATGTTTATTTTGTGTTTGCAACCGGTTTACAATTTCAATAGTTTTTAATTAATAATTTTAATGAAGGTTAATGTCGGTTTAATGAAGCGGTTTTATAGTAATTATTATGAGTCTATCCACTATAAATATTTGCTAAAATGGTAACTATCAGAGTTCTATTTATTGAAATAAAAAAGCATCTTAATACATGTCTAAAAACTGCATTAGAGAAAGCATAAAAAGACTCAAAAATGGGAGACAATATAAACTTCCATTTTTATGGGTTTTATTTAATTTAATTTATATATGGAATAAATTTTAGCTAGTGTTTAAAGGCATTGTAAAAATGTTCTATAAAGAGGTTAAAGAGGCCTAAATTGCAGTTTCGATTTCGAACGCTTTGAGGACAGTTAATATCTTAATAAAAAGTTTGTTCATTTAATTTTGTTTTAAATAAACAACACTAAATTGTAGGGCTAACTGAACAGATCATTTCTGAAACACCATTTTTGGAGAAAATGAGTCTAGGACAGAATCGTGTTATCTGAGGAAAAATACAAGTTCCCTTGAGAAATAAAATGATGTCAGACCTTTCAGCATCCGCAAGCTGAAAAGTTCTGACTTTTATTGATTTCAAATGAACTTTTATGTACCCTTAGATAACACAATTGCGTGCTTGATTCACTTTTGTCCAAAATTGACTTATGGTGTTTCTGACCCGTTTAATTGTGTCTTGGATCAATATAGATATATATTTTTAATTAGTGTTTTAATCGATAACGTCAAACTTTGTTTTTGCAAGACAAACCATATCAAACTGTTCTATGATCAAATCAAAAATCAATCGAAAAAATCTGTAGAACTAATAGAATAATCTTTGTGACTTCGGGATACAAATCAATGGTGGATTTACACCTTCGGGGGCCCTAGGCCGAATAAAGTTTTAGATTTTTGTCTTTTCATAATTTATATTTTCATAATTACGACGAGGCCACCCTATTACTTAAAGGGCGGTTTAGTCGCACTTTCGTTAAAAATAGCACTGATACAAACTGATTTAAACTTTATTAAATATCTTCTTTAAACTTACTTAACTTAAATAAGCGTAAGTAAATTGCAGCCGCTGCATTCTGGGGTTTATAATAATGCCTATTTTTTCAATAGAAAAAACCGCACATAGTTCACATACGCCCTTTAACAGAATACGATATTACAGGTTGGTGTTCATATCTTTAAAAGAACGCTAAACCATGTGTTAAAAGTTCCATCGTATTTTAAACTATGTAGCTACCTAAGTCGTCTGTCAATCACAAAACTTAAGACCCAATTTTTTACACTGACTTTGATTTGGTTTATTTAAAAAAAAATTGTCACTATATCAAATATTGTCACTATATCAGAAAGTCTTTAATCAATAAAAACTGTAGAGTTGCCTAAATATTCAAAATATAAAAACTAGAAATAAAACTTTAAAACATTTTTTGGTGTTATAGTGGTTTTGAAAAATAAAGCATTTATGCAATGGAATGCAATGCAATGGAAGAGAAATAGTTAAAATTCCATGCAATGGAAGAGAAATAGTTAATCATTGGCGGATCAAGGTCATTATTCTTGAAGGGGTAGTCCAACTACAAAAAAAAAAAAAAAAGAAAAAAAAAAATATCCGCGATTTCTTAGTTACTATTTTGAATGTTTCATTTTTTTGTTTTTGTTTGTTTGTTTGTTTATTTCGCCTTTTAATAACATTAACAATTTAAAAGTATATAAACAAAAACATTGACGGGGCAAGTAGAAGATATTATTTTGTTTTAACACCGAGCCCCAATCGTACGTATTTACAATAACCGTATAATATATTTCTACTTTACAAATTATTTATTGAAAACTATGAATGTAAAATAAATAACAATTAGTTTAAGAAATATTTATTTGATCATTTAGAATTTAAAAATGTTTTTCGAAAGGTCAAAAGTAAGGCTGGATTACCCATTAGACAAATAAGGCTAGTGCCTTGTGCACCAAGCGTTTGGGTGCATCACAACTCTTCAAAAAATATATTTTTTGAACAAATTCAAGTCCAAAAACAACTAAAAATTTAATAAGTGCTGTAAAAATTAGGAAATACATTATGATATAAATTAACATTCAAGTTTGGTATAATCTTGAATGCTTAAAAAATAAGCGCATAAATAATTTCAAAAACTCCGGGCTAATTGTAATGCGTAAAAATGCAGACCATGAGGATTCACCAGAAGGGAGCACCCATATGGGTTTGTAACTTGGGCACTAAAATGGATTAATTCGGCCATGGTCAGAGATTAAAAGTTTGCTAATAAATATGCTTATAATTATAGCTAATTTCTAATTATGCTTTATATAAGCAATCTTTTTGCGTAAAAATAAAATGGTGCAGTATAATTTTTTTTTTTAGAACTTTATAAATAACTGTGTCGTTTTATATTTCTTAGGGAAGGGTTAGGTTAAGATAAGGAAAGGAAAGATATCTAATCCATTACTACTCCTCCCCCTCTTTCCTCTGTATCCTTCACTAAATTGGATTTTTAAATTTTTCACTTAAGTATTTATTTAATTTATTTTTTAAGTGTGATTGTAAATAACATGGTAAAATTGTAATGGATATCTAAATGGGCTTAGACCTCCTCAATTTTACCCTTGTGACGCTTAAAATTTTTTTTTAACTTTAAAAACGCTATTTTCTATTTTTATAAAACAAATACTCTTAAACATAATAGTTTTTTACTGTAACATACAACTAGCATACTTAAATTGGCTTATGCCCCCCTTATATTTATTCTTTTGCCTCATATTTGACTCATTTTTAACAATGTGTTCGCATTTTAAAAATTCTCTTTTCTATAGTTATAAGAAAAATACTCAAGAATAAAAAAAGTTTTATTTAAGTGCCACGACAAAAAACCTTGCGGTCTCTCTGGTACACAGTGATTTGGTGACTACTAATTAAGTTGTAATTACTAACTTACCTCCATATATGTAACTCTAAAGATAATTAAAACTGATATATTGACACAAATGATGCGATTAGATCAATCATGCGCCATTGGGGGTTTTCTCCACCGCAATGGTTTTCAGGGCGGTGCTGATGATCCCCCCCCCACACACACACACACACACACACACTTAATTTCCACTTTTTAAAAACTTGAAGTCATAAGAAGTTTTGGTCTAATGCAGTAATATTTATTAGGTCATATAAAAAATTTGTGTTGAAATTTTGAAGAGAGGGAGGCTTGAAAGAACAAAACTATAACTTTTTTGCTAGGGGGCCAGAATAATTACAAAAGGGACCTGTTTACAACTAGAAAATTCAGCAATTAAGTGGCTTAAATCCATTGATCGCAAAAAGTTCAATGCTTTGAAACACTCGCTTGTTTAATCTCTCGTTGCTTATGGTAATATTGTCAATATTGAAAATTGCCAATTTTCTAAAAAGTGTTTTTTAAAAGTAATTCCTAAAATACTTAATAAGATTCACTTTTACTTTTCTAACATGTATAGGAAACATGAATAACGTTTCAGTGCAAATTTCTATATTGCCTAAGTCTCTCATATTGCCATAAGCGATGAGAGATTAAATAAACGAATGTTTCAAAGCATAGAACTTCCTGCAATCAATGGATTTTAGCCACTTAAATGCTGAAATTCCAAGTTGTAAACAGACCCGTTTTCGAGTTATTCTGTCCCCCCAGCAAAAAAAAAATGGTTTTGGCCTCTCCAGCCTCCCTCTCCTTCAAATAAATTGTATTTTAACATAAATTTTTTATATAGCCTAATAAATATTACTGCATTAGACCAAAAACCAACAAATTAGTATGGTAGATAATTATAATAAGTTTATCCAAAGAGGGACAATCCCGTTGTTATACTTTCATATATCTAAAACACTTTAGTACACTAAAAAAAGTATTAACATTTTTAAAGAATAAACAGTTTTCATCTAGAACATATTAAAACTATTAAATAAACAAACTATGTCAATGTCTTGATAAATTATATTGATATCACGTTGATTTATTTTAGAAGAAAATTTTCAATTTGAAGAACGGCTTGAGCTGAACGTCGCTTTTATCTACTATTAGACCAAATATTTGCACTTAAAATTTGAAAAAGAATACCGGTAACTGTGCACCAGATAGACCACTAGATTTTTGTTGTGGCTCGGAAATGATTCCCTTTAATTCAAGAGCATTTGTCTTATAAAATTAGAAAAGAATGTTTTTGTCAAATTAAATAATAAATTAAACTATTTTAATAACTAATTACAAAGTCAATCTACCTATTAAGTGTGTTCTTCTAATTGTTTAAAGCCACTCCACGTTTGTTCAAATTTAAATTAAACTCTTCACATTGTTCAGCAAATTGTTTAGAATAGACAGAATCCTTTCTGTCTTATAATACAGCTTTTCATCTTAGTCTCTTCAGCTTAGACCTTCATTGTTTGAAAGAATTTAAAGTAGTAAAAAAAAATTTGGTTAAACTTTTCTGAATGAGTACAAGTTACTATTTGTATTATTAAAATTAATAACTGGTACTCATTCAAAGGAGTTTGAAGAGCATCCATTCAGAAAAATAGAAAAATGCTTGATTATGTATAATATTTATATTAATGATTTAAATGTTAAAAAAAATTGCTTTATATCTTGTTTAAATTATTTGACATTTACCTAAAAATAAATTTTAATGGGCATCTAAAATGTTTATATAGGTTTTATTTATTGACTTTTTTTACTTATTAAGACTTGTAGTTGTACTTAAAAAATCCTTTTTTCTATTATTATAATACAAATATTCATGAATAAAAATGAATATTCATGTCTAATTTGTGCGCCACGACATAAAACTAGGCGGTTTCTCTTGTGCACAGTGCAGTTTCAATTTAAATTGGGAATATAAACAACTTATACAATTTGGAGAGATAAACATTTTATTTAAATGATCAGCGCATGAAATATATTCAGCTGGTGGGTTTAGCTTTCAAAGACGCTATGTGACATCAACTAATAACAAAGTTTCCAAAGGTTTCACCATCAATGACTCAAGTTATAATAATAGAATCAAAAGGGTATATTATGATTTTTTATAGTTCTTTCTTTTTTTTCAATTGATTAAAATAATGTGATTCCTTGCCAGCTTGCCTTTTCAAAGGCCTTGCCCCGTAGCGGCTGCCTACGCTGGATATTGATAAAGACGGTCTTGGTTGTAAATATCCATTTCAATGAGGTATCAGCCTACTCGTAAAGAAATTGTCTGTTTTTCAAAATACCCTTTCAATTTTAAGCAGAAATGTAAATCTCGAGTCTTTATCTCAGAAAGTCTCGATTTAACGGTGTATTTTTGGTTTTAAAGCCTAGAGTCTTGTTTTTGGTCTTAAAGTTTGCAGTTTTGGTTTTGGTCTTCATAGCTTAGAGTCATGATTTTGGTCTCGTAATTTTGCTGTCTTGTTTTTTACTATCTTGATCTTTAAAAAAAATATCAACACAAAGGGTGGCTTGAGACCAAATATCTTGATCTCAGTCTCGGTTTTGGACTTTACTGTCTTGGCTACATCTCTGATTTTAAGTTACAACATGATCTTATCAATTCCAGTTGTTATTTTGTAAAGCGCAATAAGATCACCTCTTGTACGTCTTTTCTGAAACAAATTATCTTTGATAATTTGTTTCAGCTCGGTATATTCTCATTAATTAATAAACCCACCAGAGTCACTTCAACCTCAATTACAGCCATAGATAATATACTGACCAACTCATTATTAGACATATCTTTAAAAACAGGAATATTTAAAATTGATATATCAGACCACTTTCCAATATTCTTCTCACTTACACAAAACTCTTCCTCATTAAATAATTCAAAAATTAAAACATATAAAAGAAAAATTAACAAATCTTCGATTCACAAATTTAAAGAAACTTTATCAAAAACAAATTAGTCAAATGTTTATCAACAATGCAACCGAGGACTTACAAATACTGCTTATAATTTATTTAAAATTCTACTTATAATTTATTTATTGATATTTTTCTTGAGCACTACAATAAAAACTTTCCAATTATTGAAAAAGAAATAAAAGTTAAATATTTGAAATGTCCATGGATAACTAACGGAATAAAGAAATCGTCAAAGAAAAAACAAAAACTATACATTAAATATTAAAAAAATAAAAACGAAAAAAATCTTACTGTCTATAAACAATACAAAAACTTTTTTGAAAAAATTAAAAATAAATGAAAAAAAATATATTATTCTAAACAATTACAAAAACACAATGGTAGCATTAAAAAAACATGGGAAATTATGAACGATATTATCGGAAAAACCAAAACTAAATCCGAAATGTTACCCTCCAGAATTGCGGAAAATGGAATCTCCGACAAATTTAATAACTTTTTTGTAAATATCGGTCCTAACCTGGCATCCAAGATAAACAACTCGAACAATTCACTTAATAACTATTTTACTGACCATATTAGTTCATTTTCTGAGAGTGACCTAAAATTGGAGGAATTTAAAAAAGCAAAAAAATCAATCAGAAAGAACAAAGCTCCGGGCATCGATGACATTTCCAGCAATATGATATTTTATCCATTGTAGCAGATCCTTTATTTAATGTTTTCAAGTCATCAATTAGAACTGGAGTTGTTCCGAACAAATTAAAAATTGCGAAGATTTTACCTGTATTTAAAACTGGAGACACGGCATTGCTAACCAATTATAGACCTATCTCAATTCTTCCAGTGTTTTCCAAACTCCTGGAAAGAATAATGTACAACCGCCTTTATAAATATTTAGCAGACAATAAAATTCTAAGTGAATGTCAATACGGCTTTTAAACTAATCATTCTACGGAACATGCAACCTTAGACCTAATGGACAACATTAGCTCGTCATTTGATAAAGGAAAATTTGTATTGGGAGTTTTTATCGATCTTACAAAAGCTTTCGATACTGTCAACCATAAAATTCTGCTCGAAAAAATGAGAAAATACGGTATAAAAAATCAAACTAATAAATGGTTCACTAATTATTTAAATAACAGGCAATAATGTGTTATTATAGACGGTATCACTAACACGGAGTTATTAAAAATTAAATGCGCCGTCCCCCAGGGATCTATTCTTGCACCTTTATTATTCCTTATCTACATTAACGATCTTCCTAAAGCCTCTACAAATCTCGATTGTATAATGTTTGCAGATGATACCAATCTGTTCTATTCATCTACCACTATCAATGACCTCTTTGATAAAGTCACCTTTGAACTTAAAAAACTTAAAACATGGTTCAGTGCTAACAAGTTATCATTAAACGCGCAAAAAACTAAATATATTTCATTTCACTCAAAGAAACAGAAGAACAAACTACAATCAATTCTACCGACACTAAGTATTGACTACAAAAAAATTGAAAGAACCCAAACAATTAAATTTCTTGGTGTGATTATTGACGATAATGTTTTATGGACAGCTCATATAAATGCCATCAACACTAAAATATCTAAAAGTATTGGTATACTTTTTAAAGCTAGACCATTTTTATCGCAAAAAAACCTAAAACTTCTTTACTTTTCCTTTATACATAGTTATCTCACATATGCCAGCATAGCCTGGGGAAGCACACACAAGACAAAATTAATATCTCTTTATTGACGACAAAAACATGCTTCTAGAATAATACATCATAAAAACTGACCCACGCTAAACCCCTATTAAAAGAAATGAAAGCACTAAACATTTACCAAATTAATATCTACGCTAACATTTTGTTCATGCTTAAATACAAACTAGGATTAGTTCCAAACCGATTCACAGGAAACTTCTTTCAATCTAATATCAACAAATTTAACACAAGAGCAACTGGTAACTTTATTGTACCCCTTAAAAAAAAAAAAGTTCTCAATTTTCTATTTCTTATCGTGGCCCATATTTATTCAACAAATTAATTCCGAATTATACCTCGATTTCTCTCCCAGACAATATAACTTCTTTAAAGTCGAAACTCAAAAATCATGTTCTTAATATGGAAAATTACCTAAAAATGTTCTAGTTCTGATGGTAAATCAGAATTTACGCTCAAATTAAAATAATCAGCAATCAAATACATATGGAAAATGTAAATTTTTGTTTAACAAATAAAGCTAGTATTATTATTATAAACCTCAACACTAACACAAAACATAGTTCAATTAAAAAGAAAAGAAAAAAAAAGTTTGCAATAATAACATGTAAAACATTTCTTTAATGAGAATCACATTGTTTATATGTGTGCTTTACGCAATACCTCAAGGTTCTCGATGATAAGACTAATCTCAGTCTTCTACGAGTTCCCTACAACAACAAATCCCTTCTTATCAAGTCATAGCATACCTAATTATTGCTTCCTATACTTAACGGTATTTTGTAAAATGTATTTTTTTTTTTTTTTTTGTTTAGGAAGTACAGTTTCTTTATAATATTGCAGTGTAAAAAATTTGTAATTAATATGTAGTTGTGAAAATTTATAGAAAAAAAAAAAAAAAAAAAAATTGCATGAGATAATGTGTAGTCAAACATGACCGTTGCATGAGTATGATTATCGGACAACAACATATTTGTTTGAGTTAAAAAAAAGTCTTGTAGAGGTAATGCATTAACCACATCATCTTTTTCTCGCTGTATCCACGCCTGTATCCAGTGATGTGTACAAATGCTTCAATGTATGGATACTTAAAATATTTACTGAGTATGCATACGATTCTTTGTGCTTTACAAATGTATTTTTTACAATTTCATTTTTTATGACAATGTTGCCCTAAAGTCACATTCTTTTCTTGTTGCTTTAAAAAAAAACTTAA